>CM054120.1:175188861-175788861 GCA_028673005.1 Tanypteryx hageni
CCCTACATCTGTAAGTAGGACATTATTAGCAAAACATTCCGTTAGTTTAAATTTATCTATATATATATATATATATATATATATATATATATATATATATATATATATATATATCAGATATTAGTTCCTGGTGTCATGTTTTGTGATATCGATGATATATTCCCATGACTCGCCGGTCCCTAACTTCCCCCTTCAATTCATAAGGAAGATCAAGTACTCGATAATTTCATATTATCAGTTGTTTTCATGTTTTACTTACGATTTTAGGACGGCAGCGCCTCGGTCTCGAAGAAAAATTGTATAATGTTATCTCTTGTCGAGTTCTCGTGTTTGATGTCTAAGTGAAAAAATATAGATAAGCGAGTGAGTGACAGACAGCATGTAGTTTTTACGCTGATGTTAGACTCGAGATAAACTGAAAAGTGTTAGAGGGTAGTCGCGGTTGTTTCATTATCGACGTGAAGGTAATTCTAAAGCGGCCGCAAGGCTCTAATAAAGGGATCTAGTTGATGTAATTACGACAGCTAATCAAGCCGTGTGTCATCACGGCTGTGATACGTTGCCATGTTACTGCCTCCTCATCAGAAGATATGCCCGTCAAAACCCGACCTGAAGAGCCTCTCGTAGCGACTGCGGTTCGAATTCCTCAAGGCCAGTCACTTTTTTAAGATTTTGCAACAATGAGGCTAAGACCGGAAAATTTGTTGAGAGGGAAAGGAAATTATACGCCAATTTAACATGTGACGAAGTTCCAGATGAAGCTTCATTTTTCCGCGATTAATTTTTTTAATTGCACGTGTTATTATCGCTTATGTCAGTGAAATTGGATCGTGACGAACGCGCCAAGCCCTCCATCCTCCGCGAGATACCAAACAAAATCATGAGGAATGTTCATTCCATTGTCTTGCTTTGTCGAGTAGAAAAATAGTGCCATGGTTTCAAATGAATTTTTTTACGAAAGAAATGTCAGTTGCAAAATATGCGCGTACAGGAAACTCCTTTTTAATGGCATTTCGTTTAAACGTATAAATAATAAAACATCTGTCGGAAAATAATGAAAATGCATTCTCTGCATAACTTAAAGAATTATGACAAATATTCTCATTTTTAAAGAGTTTTTAAAAAATTGTCATTTAAAGGTTTGTTTTATGGGTATTAATTATGAAACGAAATTGATTATTTCTTTCATTGGTAATAAAAATATCAATGGACGTTATTTTGCATGACAGATATTGTTCCATACTTAGAGAATATATCGTACTTGGTGTTCACTCAGCAGTTAATAGCTCTATCTTTTTGGACGATTTTTGTTTATCATTGTTAATTTTGTATGTCATGCAGGTATCCGTTACTCGGAGGAAGTGAATGTTGATGAAGTGAAGGCACTTTCTGCACTGATGACTTTTAAATGTGCATGTGTCGATGTGCCTTTTGGTGGTGCCAAAGCTGGTGTGAAAATCAACCCCAAGGAATACAGTGAACATGAACTAGAGAAAATCACCCGACGCTTCACACTTGAGCTGGCCAAGAAAGGATTTATTGGTAAAATTATTAAATGAATAAGTTCTTCGATAAAATAGCCGCACAACAAGTGTTAAGTTAATTGACAAAAATGATTCTTTTCAGGGCCTGGTGTGGATGTACCTGCGCCTGATATGGGCACTGGAGAGCGTGAGATGTCCTGGATATCAGACACATATGCAAAAACTATTGGTAGGAATGTTTAAAATATGCTTTCTGTTGGTTCCTCGTTTATGATTTGCATAATTTGGCAGTGAAATTTGATTTTTTTAGTTAAGTGTCAGATTGTTATTGGACAAAATTCTGAAGTTTCTCATAGATTTTTCTTATTTTCTGATAAATTTTCCTGAATAGTTGCTACTTATTCATTGAGTTGTTATTAAGCCAAAAAATTCATTTACTACAGCTGTGAATATTCAAGTGAACAAATAATTTTTGTGAGATCTAGTCATTTTTTATAACAATCCAAGTAATGAGAACTGTTTGTTAATATCAGTAATATTTGACATTCTGCCTAACTCAGTTTCTTGTTAACTTTTCATTAGCACTACTTTGTCTCAAAATTTGATTGAATTTTATAAATTTTAAGAAGAGACAGTGTCTAGTAAGTTCAAAATGCACAATGATCCAAGAGTTTTTTTTTTAATTTCATCACATTAGTAGAAATCTAGAATGTGACACCATTTTGATGTCATATTGTCATAATAAAAAGTATTCTTAAAATATCTTAAGTATGAAGCCAAAAGGGCACAAGCCATATTTTTTCAGTATTGGGTTTGGTTGTCTCTAATTAAAAAATCTCGCTTCTTTCTGCTGGTATGAAGAGCATAAATCAGTCTCATTCACTACATAAGATATGGACATTGTACAAAGGCTCTAAATATCTCTCTGTTCCAATTTGCAGAATTTTTTTGTAAACTTGTAGAAACTCCTAAAAATGTGTTTTTGACTTGTGCTCTTTTCACCGCCCGTCAAAGATATATTTTTGCATATTTTAGAGCTTAGTGGTATAGTATTAAGAAATGTGTCATAGCTCATGATATATTGAAATTGGTGTATTTCAGGGCATCTAGATATCAATGCACATGCCTGTGTTACCGGCAAACCCATCAATCAAGGAGGAATTCATGGAAGAATTTCTGCAACTGGACGTGGTGTGTTTCACGGGACAGAAAACTTCCTCATGGAGGCCAACTATATGAGCATGATTGGCACAACCCCAGGTTGGGGTGGCAAAACCTTCGTCCTTCAGGTATTACTTAAGGCTAATCTAAAAAATTGTTTCAACTATTTGGAACACTCAAAAGCAGTTTGGATCTGTATTATGATTTAACAAATTAATTTGTTTGCTTAATTATATGTCTTTTGAAAGTGATAAACTTTTAATTTTATAATCATTGTGATATTTGTTGCATTTATAAAAAGTGATTTTTCCTTTGAATAACAAAAATTTCAATGGTTGTCTGTTGGTCAATACATTTGGCCACACATGAAATTTGAAATTATATTAATATTTGTAGTTAAATTTTTGTTTTAAGTTGAAGTAAATCTAGTTAGATATAGCTTGGATTAATAATGGTGTAAAATTTATCTGTGAACATGATGTTTCTACATATTCAGTGAACGTTAACTAATTCACTTTTATCACAGTTTTACTGCATATTTATTTAAGGTTAAATTCAGCTGAAGTTTTACCCCCTGTATATTATAGTATTCACAATATGTTTCTATTTGGTATAGAAATGCTAAGATCAGAGGGGCTGTGGAGTCTTAACATTGAATATTTGCAAGAATCCACCATCTCCATTTCAATTTATTTCCAAAAAGCATCTTGCATTTCAATTACTAAAATGTATCTTTTTGTTTTCCTGTATTTTCTAGCCAATAAGATGCACTGACTGAAAAGATTACATCTTGCTTCTTAGACAATTTTTATAAACAATTTTTCATTCATGTATTCTAATGTTGTTTATGAGAACAAAAAGAGCTATGCATTACTTTAAAACCTGGACAGGCACTGCAGGCTAAACATTTGATGCTAAATTTTTATCATTGTGATTCTAGTGTGAAATATTATACATAATGGTTATAACTCCTATGCCATTGTGTAAATTACATTAGAAAATTACCAGTACGTATCTCAATAACAAAGTGACCATTTTGTCCCTTTACCATTATTGGTTATTTTTTAACTGGAATACAGTGTGTTAGTTTTCTGAAACAATTTTAATTTTGGCTAAAGATTTCATTTTTAATTTTTCTAACTTTGGTGAAATGCCATAAAGTATTGGCTTTTTCCTAATATGGTGTTAATTTTATGTGCCCTTTGTGAAATCCATTTGAATTATTTATCTCAAGACAGTCATTTTGCTTAGTGGAACTTATTAAGTGTGAAGGCTACTATTTTTCCCGCTAGTGGCAACACTCATTAGACTTAACCTGTTCTTACAATAACTTTATGATCTACACAATTACAGCTGACAAGACAGGACACTTTGTGGTGTCTTTTATTAAAGAAAGTGCTGCTTATCAGCTTGAAAATGCAGAGATTCTTAATCTTTGGAATATTCATCTCTCTGCATTATTGTTATTATTATGGAATTATTTATATTTAATGTATGACTTTTAATTCTTTAGGATATTTGATACCAATAAGTGCATTAAATTATGACATATTTAGCAAATGCATTTTGTGGTGAATGTGCTTCAGAAATGCTAAAATTTCTTTTATATTTCAAAGGGATTTGGTAATGTGGGACTGCACACCATGAGGTACTTTGTCCGAGCTGGAGCAGTGTGTATAGGAGTATTAGAATATGATGGCGCAATTTTCAATAAAAATGGAATTGACCCCAAGGTAAGTAACACCAAACAGTTTTTGAAAGTAAGCTTTAGAAATGAAATCTTTAAAATATATCAAGAAAAGAATTTATATAAACTTATAAAAGATGCAGAATTACCATATCTGCCCGAATAGAAGCCAACCCCCCAAAAATGTCCATCATTTTTTGACAAAAAAAGTAAATTTTGTAGATTTTATGCTGAAGTGTGCCGGGCATGCATGCACAGCCTAGAATATATTATTCGACATCAAAAAAAGAGTGGGACATGGTTTAGTTGTTGATGTTTTGAAATATTACTACGATTAATAATTTTGCATTGTTGAATAATGTTCCATGTTCAGTGACAATAATTTCATTCATCTTCATTTTCACAAAAGGTCAAATAAAGCAATAGCAACCTTGCCAAGATAGTTTTTAATCCAAGTCTATTTCCAATAAAATTAGCATTTACATTGCCTTAACAAATTGGATTTTTATAATTCTATACATGTTCATGTAAAGTTTTACTGAAATTCAAACAGTTGAGCATCAAAAGCCACCATCGCACTTTGCGTAATCGTCTGCGTAGTCAATGTATGCAATTTTAATATATTCAATGAATGAGGTTTAAACATGCATACAAACATTACAATTGCTATAGCAATGACTACAATAGCCAAGTAAAACTAATAGGAAATTCTTTCAATGGCTAATGAAAAAATAATACAAATTGCTAACTATTCTTAATAATACATAGGCATGAGAAACAAAAGTAAATATCCAATAGCATTTAGAAATGAAAGAACAGATAACAATGGTAACGAAAGACAGTAACTGCTAAATTCAATATTATAGCTTTATTATTTATTCAATAATATTCATCGCAGGTCATATATTTACTTTACAAAAAATATAGTACTATCATTTGAATGCAATGGCAATGAGAGAGATGCTGCCATCTATGGGTGACTACGAGACTTAACCCTAACTCCTAATTTTTTCTTGGACTCTCATTTAAGCTGAGTAGTGATTTTTTCATCGGCTTGTATTTGGGCAGATATGGTAGTAAAAAGTAAGCTCACCTAAAGAAAGTGATTTTAAAGATGACTATATGGAAGGTAAATTTTGAGTGGCACATAATTTTTGCCAATTTATTATTAAGTATCTTCTCACCTTGAACCCTTAACTATGCACGTCCCGGCACTCTGTGCACCACTGTACCTAAAATATACATTAAATGTTGCAATAGAGATGAAGCGTTTTTTGATGACCAATTACCCTATCACTAACACATTAGCTGACTATGAGACAGATTTATTGCTCTGGCACCTTTTTTTTGTCTAGTAGCTGTTTGTTTTGTTGCATTCGCATTTTGTAGCACTCATGTAGCAGTTATGTAAGTAAAATGTAAAATTTCTGCATGTGTCCAGGCTGCTGTAATTTTGAAACAGCTGTGCAGAGGAAGTAGAATTTGAAGTTGAGGTAGAGCCATTGTAGAGAATAGGACGTGAAGCTGATGGACAACGAAAGAAGAAGGGGCATTGCTTTTCATGTGTACATGCTAAAAATACTTTATTCATCATTCTAGTGTTCTTTCTTATGACAGGTCCTACCAATCATTGATTGGTTTTGACTAGGGAATATACATACAGGGTGTGGTGGTTTCCCATTGCCATCCACATTGGACACACATACAGAAGGGAGGAGGGAAACCTTGCGCCAGCATTTGCCTACTCTTTGCAAAGATTACCAAGGGGGTCAACTGTTTAATGTCCCTTCCAAAGGATGGAGAGTTTACTTTCTCGTCAAACCACACAAGTAGGGGGATTGGCGACCTTGGAAAAATACCACTTTTGCAGGATTCGTGTCTGGTGCCACTTAGCATAGCAGGCCAATGTCCTTACCACTACACCACCAACACCTCCCATTCATTAGGTTTGTTTTATTGAAATAAACATGTGTTATTTAAATTTATTTTTACGTTTTAATCATAACCAGTATTGATGTAGCACACAGGATGCCACGCCCATAATTACGTCCTGTAAGTGGGCATGTAGTTAAGGCTTAACACATTGTGTATGGATCACAGAGATTTCCGTGTTTTGTTCCTTGCATAGCTTACCAACCAAGAGAATCTCTGTTTTTCATTCAAGTCATTTTTTTGTCCATTGACCTTACTTTTAAACATCCCCATTTGAAGTTGCTGACTTAGTACTTAAATTAGACATTGTGCAAACATGCTTGATACACATATTTCATTATTCTACTTTGTGAATAATACTGATAAAGCTTTTCCTTTGCATATTTAGTGAACAAATCATCTTAATGAATCTTCATTATATACATTGTCTTTTTTTTTAAACATAATAGTGTCCTTGTTGCATGCGTTTTTCATCTCCTCGCAAAGGCAGCCATAAGATGTTATGAGCAGATTGGAGGAAAAAACCCCTTTCTCTGTGAAAGTCAATGTGACATACTATGGCAATGATTGGGAAAGACATTCAGTGAATAGGAGCAAATTACTAAACAAAACTTTTTTCTTCCTTTTCCAAACAATTGCCAGCCACTCCCCATTTTGATGAGACATGAGAAATATAACCATCATAACTTGACCAAAATTACAGAATCAGAATAAACAGAATATTGTACACAAAGATTTTTTTATTCCTTGAGATCACTTCACTGCGGTACTGCCCCATGATATAATGTAATTTGGTTGGGATTGTGTTTTTGTCCTTACACAAACTTTAGATGTGGTCTGTGATAATCGTTCGCATGTGTATTTTTTAAAATGTCTATTTTAAAATGATTTTTTTATTATACATTTTTGTGTTTACATATTGAATAGATAAAAAATATGCTTATACTTTCATAACCATTAATACACCATATTAACCCGAAAAGAAGGTGACTTCGACTTTAAGACAACCACAGTAAAAACAAGGTCTATTCAGAAAAAAATCTTGTAATAGCAATTTTAAAAATAACATATAGATTTAACTTTTTGCCATCTGCTAACACTTCCAGCATTACAGTAATATGCATTTTTTCATTTCCCAGAGTTTTTATAATGTTTTTTTTTGCCTTCTTCATTAACTGTATAATTGAATGGCATGTAGAA
This sequence comes from Tanypteryx hageni, assembly GCA_028673005.1. Taxonomy (NCBI): domain Eukaryota; kingdom Metazoa; phylum Arthropoda; class Insecta; order Odonata; family Petaluridae; genus Tanypteryx; species Tanypteryx hageni. The sequence goes on from CM054120.1 coordinate 175,196,326, forward strand.
ATAGGTGTCTCATCTGCATTGCCCATTTGGCTCAAATGGTAATAGTGAAGTTTCTGCAATGCAATTACATGCTTTTGGAAAGCAGTAAGTTTGCTCATGTAGTCGGAAGGTAAACGTTGGCAAATAGAAGTTCTTCATTGCAGGCAAAAACCATTATGATGCATCATCGTATGAACCAACCATTACTAGCCTTGAATTCTTGCTGTGGGGTGTTTAGTGATCATGCTAATTCATGAGCTTTCAAAGGTAAATACTCCTTTTGCCAAAACAACTAGAGGGCTACAAAGCCCAATGCATTTCGCCCACAGGTTTTACCCCTGACGATGCCCACCTTGTGGGCGAAATGCATTGGGTTTTGTAGCCCTCTAGTTGTTTTGGCTAAAGGAGTATTTACCTTTGTTAGTTTTGGCCAAAGTTATTGAGCTACTATCAATTATGAGCTTTCAGTTTAATCATTTCCTACAACACTGGTTTTCTGTTAGATCTTCTAGTATGCACCAATTTTACAGTTTCTTCTTCTAACTCATAATATTGACCTCGTTAAGGTCCAATAAATGATTTCTGTGTTGAGTTAGCACTTTCAAGTTTCTGTTTTGCTTGCTTCCACCTTTGCACGTTTGCCTCTGTCAGAATTACATTTCCTGCTGCCCTAACAATTGTTACTTTCTTCAGCATAATGCACCACGATTAGCTTAAAATTTCTATCAAAACTTTGACATAACTTGTGATAGAGTCCTTTTGCAGAGGTGCCTTCTCTATACGATCTGTCCTTTCATTCCTAAGATTTGGGGTAACTTACTTAAAACTGCTAAAAATAATAACTAGTCCTCACTTCATGTTAAACTTTAGCATAGTTTCTACCAATTGCATGCTCTCATAGAGGTTATACTCTTCAAACTGCAGGTTTTGTCTGCCACTGGTGCACCAATTGAAAAGTAACAAATAGGTTTAAATTGTAACAAGACATGCATAAAATGCCAGCAATCTTAATGTAACCATTTCCAATGCCATATGTATCAAATTTCTTACCCAGCTGATTACAACTTCTGACAAAGGTTTGTCAACATTCTCCTTTCACCAGGTGAAAACCCACTCGTTAGCACATTGTGGACATCAAGAATATGAATAATTGTATTTTACTAATAAATTAAATGTAATGTATTTTGTATGTATAAATAAATGCATTTTCATGGACATAGAATCAGCGTTGGGGTGTTCCGAGTGGTGCTTAATACTTTGTACTCAATTTTAAGATAATCCCTAAATTTTTACCGAAATTATCGGAAAAAAACCTTGTTATTGGTAGTGAAGTATAATTACATTTTATTTTCCGTTTCACTTCAAATAATGTGATGTAATTCTTTTCCTTCCAAATAAAGTTTATTGGACTCAATTCCCCTCTATAGTTTGATAATAAGAAAATTTTTACAAACGCAAGTCATCTGTGGTGAAATATCTCTGGCCGTACTGGGATACCAGTTTATGATGTAGGTTAATGAGCACTCACTTAACCAACTTCTGTTTAACTGTCCTCTTTCCTCAAATATTTTCCTTATCCTTGCCTGAAAAAATGTTATGGAAATATTATTACATACATAATATTTAGTTTTTATTGATAAGATAAAAGGACTCCACATAGCTGTACATATCACCATGATTTAGCTTCTGTAGAAGTAAAGTGTCCTCGGTTTAACATCTAATTAGCATTGATTCGCGTTAACATAATTCAAAAATTACTACCAAAATTCAACTTATTGTTTTTGATTTTTTGAGTTAATTTGTTCTGACTAGGGACTAAAATGACAAAAAATATACTGACATGCGCCTCTCTTACGCTGCACTTCTCCAGTTGCTGCGGATCACATTATTTAACTGGGATATGTTTTTTTGATTGATGTATATTATTAAATTTGCATTATTTGCGTGGTGATAGTTTGTAGCGATGGGTCCAAAGAGTGGTAACTATGGCCTCCTGAAAGTTCCCTCAACAGTCATTAACCTCGATAGTGTCAGATTTTCTTTGGAATGGGATAAAAAAAGCCAGGTTTTTTTTAATTTCTCCATTTGATAACCTGTACATATGTGTAGATGTACATGAATATATATTCAGGTAAATAATGAATGGTGTGCTCAGAAATGGCTTACCTGAATTAACTAATAAGCTTTTAAATTTGATGGGATGGCCTAAGTTATTTTGGGCAAATCAATGAAGGGGTTAAAATCCTCTTAATCCCCTTTAATAGTAGAAACCTTAACAAACTTTGTGACTTGTTGACAATATATAACCATGCAAGAAATTGCCCAAGTGCAAAGTGAATTACGACTTCATTTGATGATAAATGGAAAGTTTGTTTTTTTCTAGGGAAGTGGCAACCCTGATAAAAACATTTTTCTGTTTGACATGCTGTTTGGGGCTCGAGACATTCATTATCCAAAATAGTTCAGGTTCCGACCATTTCGGATAAATGATCATCTACTGTATTACTAATGGTTAATTTAAACTACCTTTCTGCTATTTGCTAATAAATTTTATTTAGCGCTAGAAATGAAGCAGAATAACTATGGTGCATCATAATTGAATTAATAACTTCGAAACTGAAGACCTTGGATGGTGATCAGCCAGCGCAAATGAAAACATCATCATCATGATGCTTCTGTCCAAAGACAGGTTTTGACTGAATCGCTGCCTCCATTTCTCTCTCTTCCTAGAAGCCTCTTTTATACCTCTATAAGTATTATATCCCTGCTTTATATTCTCTAATATTCATATTCTTTTTCTCCCTCTTCCTCTTCTTCCACTAATTTTTCCTTCTAAGATCGTCCTTTGTAAACACTGTCTTCTCAATATGTGCCCTATCCAATTTGCTTTTCTTTTCCTGATTGTTTTTATTAGCATCCTTTCTTCTCCCGCCATTTCTAATACTTCTTCGTTTCTCTTCCTCTCTGTCCATTTCACTTTCATCACCCTCCTCCATAACCACATCTCAAAACTTGCTAAATATTTTTCCTCCTTTCTCCTTATCGTCCACGTCTCTGCACCATAAAGAGCTATGCTCCATATGTAGCATTTTGCTAATTTCTTCCTTGTTTCTAAATTTATTTTCTTGCTTGTGAGAAGCTCCTTCTTCTCGTTAAATGCTGCTTTTGCCATTGCAATCCTACTTCTGATGTCCTGTGTACTACTTCCATCCTGCGCTAAAATACTGCCAAGATATTTGAAACTACTTACTTGTTCCAATTTTCTGCCATTTACCATTATATTTAATTCTTTATGTTCCTTTGAAACCACCATGACTTTCGTTTTTTCAGCATTGATCTTCATTCCATATTGTTGGCCAACCTCCACTAGTCTGTCTGTCATCCTCTGAAGCTCTTTATCGCCTTCTGCTATTAAGCCCTGATCATCTGCGTATTTAATGGTGGTAATACTTTCACCTCCTATCTTAAATCCTTTCTCTTCCATCAACGCTTCTTCTGTTATTGTTTCTGCATAAATATTAAATATCGCTGGTGAAATAGGACATCCTTGCTTCATTCCCATCCCTATTGAAGTACTTTCTGTTTCTTCTCCTTCAACCCTAACTCTAATCTTTTGATCAAAGTAAAGGTTTTTAAGCAGTCTTTTATCTTTCCAATCTATTCCTATTTTGTTTAAAATACCCAGCATTTTATCCCATTTCACTTGGTCAAAAGCTTTCTCCCAATCTACATAACAAAAATACATACCTTGATTGACTTCTAGCGCTCTTTCTATCATCATCCTCATACATCCTATAGCATCTCTAGTCCCTTTTCCACTTCTGAAACCAAACTGATTATCTTGCAGCTGCTTCTTTATTTTGCCTTCAATTATTTTGGTTATTATTCTGGTTAGAACTTTAGCTGTATGAGATATTAAACTAATCGTACGGTAATCCTTACAACTTTTTGCATTGTTCTTTTTCTCCAGTGGTACCATAACAACAACTAAAAAATCTTCAGGCCATATGTCAGTATCATATACTTGGTTCAAGAATATTGTGAGTTGCTTAACTGCTTTAGACCACAAAACCTTAAGAAAGTCCACTGGTATATCATCACTCCCAAACAGCCTTCCTTCTTTTCATGTCATCAATTGCCCTTATAACTTCAGACTCGAGAATACTTGGTCCTAGTTGATCTTCTTCCACATCCTCTTTTTCATTTAATTCAATATTTCTTGGCTTTCCTTCTTTGTCATACAGAACCTCAATGTATTCTTTCCAGACATTCTTTACATTGTCTGGCTCTGAGACTATTTTACCACTTTTGTTCATGATTCCTTTACGTCCTATCTTTCTTGCCTTTTTCTTGAATAGTTCCCTTGCTTTGCTATACATGAGGTCTGTTCTACAAATTCTTTCACACTCGACAATCTCCTCGCATTTCTCATTTATCCACTGTTCTCTGGCTTTATCTGTTTCCCTTCTTAAAGCATTATTTAACTCCTTGTACTTTCTTTGGCCTTGTTCAGTGTTTATGTTCTTCCATTTTTTGCAGCATGGCTGCTGTGATCCAGGGTTTTTTGTTTCTTTGACCCGTTATCTTTCCTACCTTCTTTTCCATTACATCTTTAATGTTGCTATGGATGTATCTCCACTCCTCATCTACACTCTTCCTATTTTCTTCAGATCTCTCTCCCAACCTCTCCTCCAGCTCAGTCATGATAGCCTCCTTGTTTTTAAGGAGTTCCTCTAAGTTCCATTTCTTGTTAACTCTTATGTTTCTCTTAATGCTCTTCAGTCTACATTGTGTATTTGCCACCAAAAGGTTGTGGTCGGAATCAATATCTGCTCCTGGTAGTGTATTCACATTTTTAATGCTATTTCTAAATCTTTCATTGACTAGTATGTAATCTATCTGGTATCGTCTCCTGGGCTTCTCCATGTGTGAAGTCTCTGCTGGTGATGCTTAAACCATGTATTAGTTACAATCAGTGTATTTCTATGGCAGAATTCCACAAGTTTCTCCCCTCTTTCATTTCTCTTCCCTTTTCCCACTATGTTATCTTCCTGTCCCTCTCCGACTAGACTGTTCCAGTCTCCCATTACTATGGTGGTGATCCTTCCTTTTCCCTCCTCCAATATCTCCATAATCTGTTCATACATTTCATCTACTTCGTCGTCGCCAGCATTAGTTGTTGGCATGTACACTTGAATTATAAGCATTCCCACTGGCTCCATCTGAAGTTTTACGGCTATTAATCTATCATTAACTGTCACTACCTTGCTAATTCTTTCAGCTATGTCTTTTCTCATTATAATCCCCGCTCCCCTATCCTTTTTCTCTCTTCCCAAGTAAACAATCTTAAATTCGTCTGAATTTATCTCGTATTCTCCTTCCCACCGAACTTCACTAAGACCTACTATACCTACATTATTCCTTCTCATTTCCCTTTTTAAGTTCTCTAGTTTTCCCCCTGAATTCATAGTCCTAACATTCCATGTGACTATTCTTATTTTCTCACTACTTGCTTTCTTATTAATGTTCCATTTCCTCGGTGCATCCCCTAGGGTAGTCCCTACCCGGAGATCCGATTGGGGGACTATTTTACCTCCGGAATATTTTACTCCAGAGAGATCCATAGAGGTATTTGCAGCTTTTCAGCCTATCATGGGAAATATAATGAGGTAGTTTCCCCTTGCTTTCCTCATCGCAGTTTCACAGAATGATTACCCATCTGTAGCTGTTCAGATCCACATGATCACCACCTACAGAGGTACTGTGCAAGCTGCTACCCTTGCACAGGGGGATGTAAAACCCCCAAGACTGCTTCTTAGTCTGACTTTTCCCCTCAGACCTTTCCTGCTTGGATGGTCCTACCAGGAGAATTATCTCCCGCCGGCTTAGCTCTTTGGTTCATAAGAGTACACAAACCCTGCCACCTCTGTAAGGTTATGCAGTCCTTAGGGAGGAAAATGAATACAAGTTTTAAAAAAATTGTAAAAGCAGATTCCAAAAGCACTTTCTTAAAATTTTCACATAAAATTTCGGGGTACTTAACGTTGATGCATTTTTTTAACAAACTTCAGATTTAGCTATCAAACTGTGTAATTATAATGTAACATTGTATTTTTGTTAGAGCTGAGCATATCTAAAACTACCCTGAAAAATCTTAGTTTCCCTGCTTTTCTCCTTTCTTCAATGATGTGCGCATGGACAGACAAAGTGAAAACATTTTTAAATGCTAACAAAAATGTAACATCTATTATTATGCAAATTTAACATAGGAACCAACAGAAAAATAACATAAGAATAACAGATGAATATCTATTAAGAAGATTACAATTTAGTCGTGAACCTAACCTGCCTGAAAGCAAAAACGCACCCATAGTGATCTATCCCTAACCTTCCCAATACTGAAGTTAACAAGCATAAAATGTTTGTATTACTGCAAAAAACCATAGAATTACAGCAAACCAATATAAAAACAATAAAAGTGAACATGTGAAATAGACAGAAATAAAGCAAATAAATGTAAAAATAGCAACAAATGTCTCCAATTAGTATATAATACATAACCATGTAACACTGGAATAAAGAAATGAAGGTAAGTTATAAAAATTGAGATGACATTTGCGCTATATCAAAAATCCGCTAAAAGAACATGTGCTAAATGAGGCATGCCTGTATTGTGTCTGTGTCCTTTGTTGTACCTCAGGAGGTCTTATAATACAGATTGTTACACCTCTGAAAGCTACAGGGAGCACTGGGTTTATATTTTAATGAAACCTCTGTAATTTTGTATTAAACTGAATTTATTGTATCTTTTAAAAATGCGTCTTATAGGAATTGGAGGAGTATCACAAGGAAAATGGCACAATCAATGGATATCCAGGTGCTGATCCTTACCAAGGAGAGAGCTTATTGTTTGAGCCATGTGATATCTTGGTGCCTGCAGCTATTGAGAAAGTTATCACGAAAGACAATGCAGATAAGATACAGGCCAAGGTATTGCATTAATTTGTCTATTTTGTAAAGATAACGAAAAATTCTTTTTTCTGGTTTCTCCGTTTGATTCTTATTTTAATATGGATGAAATGTCAACCCATAAATATATATATGAAACTGCTACTTCTCATGTATACAAATAGCTGTTTAATACTGAGTTTGTATGAAATTAATGCACTTTGTGCTAAATATTTTTTTCTGAATTACAAACAATATAAAATAAATTTTAAATTACCGTACTAATACAGGCGGACCTCGAATTACGAACATTCAAGTTACGAACAATTCATACTTACAAACATTCCTTGTAGTAAGGAATTTTGACTCCCTATTCAGTTAACGAACACAACTCTCAGATAAGAACGTCTGGACCACCGAACACCTGGAACATCAGAATAATTCTTTTGGATAATGGGAGAGAGGATATTGATAATATTTTGCCACAGGCCCTTTTGCTTTTAATTATGCAATTGTGAGAAAGTAGGTACTCTATCAAATTTCCATCCATCTCCCGAAAGATGATTTTGAATCTTTATTTTCAATTGCCTTTGCAACAGGAGGATATAGAGAAAAAAATTCTCCAAGTACGGTGTTTATAAGCCTCAATATATGGTGAAATTGTCAATTAATTGAAAATGTAATGCTTAATCATAGAGAACTTCACACAATCTGATTACATACATATACAGGCGGACCTCACTTACTAAGAACAATTCATACTTAAGAACTATTCATACTTACAACCTACTAAGGAATTTTCACTTCCTATTCAGTTAATGAACACAACTCTCAGATACAAATGTCTGGACCAACTTAGGAGTTCTTTGTTATTTTTATCTTCAAGCTTCGAGGGTTCTTGTGTTGGTGACAGTATGTTTTAATGTAAAAGTTAACTATTATCTATAGACTGAAGCCTTCTAAAGTTACAAAAATTAAAGTTTAAAAAAAGTCATTTATTAGGCTTGTTATCCACTCCAAAAGGAGTTCTGCAGCTAGTTTTACTGAGCAGTGTGTATGCACGGAGGCCTTCTTACTAGGTCTTCCTATGACCCTTAGATACATAGTTACGCTCCTGTTTATGCTTCTTGAGTTTCCCTATGCATTCGAATCTGTACTGGTGTGTGGTGACTATATATTCCTTTCTATTTTATAATATCCTTAAAAATATGGAAAGCAAGCGTAAAAGTAGTGATGCTGATGGTGCTTCATCTATATAAGTAGTGAAAAACGTCTCAAGTGCTATCGATGGAAACAAAAATGGACATAATAAAGCAATCAGAAAGAGGTGAGTCATTTGCTTCCATTGGATGTATTTATGATGTCAATTGTTCAACAATTGGGACCATTTTAAAAGACAACCAAAAAATTGTTGAATACATTCGCAATGTAGGCTCACTTCAGTCTGTGATTGTCAGTAAAAACTGAAGTGTCATCGTTGAAGAAATGGAATGGTGTTTAATAATTTGGATTCAGAATCATATTAGAAAAATCCAACAATTGAGTACTGAATTCATTCAAGTTAAGGTTAGAAGCCATTTTCAGGATATTAAATCGCATATGGGGGAAACAGCGGGTGATCCTGCTGAATTTATGGCCAGTGCCGGATGGTTTGCAAAATTCAAGCGTAAGATAAATATGAAAAACCTTTCACCATCTGGTGAATCTGCAAGTGCCAATTACGAGGCAGCAAAAAAATTTCCTGAGGCCTTGGCAACAATTATTAAAGATGGGGCTTACTGTTCTTGACAAGTTCTCAATGTTGACGAGACAGGTCTTTTCTGGAGAAAGATGCCTTCAGGGACCTTCATTGCAACTGAAAAGAAGAAAGTTCCTGAATTCAAAACTTCTAAAGATCGTCTAACCCTCCTTCTGGGTGGAAATGCTGCAAGAGATTTCAAATTGAAGGCACTTCTTGTTTATCACTCTGAAAATCTGAGGACTTTGAAGGCAACATTTTCCATGATTTGGACCTCGAATATGAAAGCATGTGTAACATACTTGCTATTTCAGCAGTGGTTTTTTGATCACTTTGTTCCAGCTGTCAAAATTATTGTAGGGAGAGTAATTTGGCCTTTAAAATCTTATTGGTCATCGATAATGCCCCAGGTAATCCTGTCACATTAGCTAACTTGGACTCAAACGTCCATGTTGTCTTCTTGCCTCCCATCAACACTTCCTTACTGCAACCAATGGACCGGACGGTAATCGTGACCTTCAAAAGGTTTTACTTACGTTGAACTATTGCTCAAGCTATTGCGGCTACCAACGCAGAAGATTCTTTAACCCTGAAAGACTTTTGAAAAGGGTACAGCATCCTTGATGCAGTTAAAAACATTGGTCATTGTTGGAATGAAATCAAACAAACAATGATGAATTGCTGTTGGAGCAAGCTGTGCCCACAGTTAGTTTATGATTCGTTGGATTCAGAAGAAACCGAAGAGCAAATCACCCATGAAGTTGTAGAAATGGGAAAAAGTATAAATTTATAAATGGATGCCTTAGATGTGGACGAGTTAGTGGACTCTCATTCGATTGAACTTACAAATGATGAGCTGATGGTAATACAGAAGGAAGTCAAAGAACAGAAAGGTGACAGCAATGATGACAACACTCCTTGTCCTCTCACAATAGTTTTGCCTGCAGAAGTCCTCAGTGATTCATTAAAGATAATCGATGAGGCTTTGAAGGTATTAAAAGATAATGACCCAAATGCAGAAAGAAGTTCTACAGTTTAAAAGGTGTTCACAGAGAGCTATCCAGCTATAAACTCGTTTATGAAGAGAAGAGAAGAATGTCTTCAATTCAACTTTCGTTGAACAGATTCTTCAAAAAAGTAGATAACAGCACATCTTCTCCAGCATCAACTTCGCAGGCATCAGAAAAATATCCTGCGTACTCACTTGTACAAGGAAATTAAAGGTTATATTGAAATTAAATTAATTTATCCTAACTGTTCACTTTTTATTCCCTTTATAAGAAAAAAATTGATAAATATTCAGTAACAGATTAATGAATTTAACATTGTTTCTTATAAAAAAAATCAATTCAACTTACGAACATTCAACTTACGAACGCATTTCCAGATACACATTAAGTTCATAAGTAGAGGTTCGCCTGTATATTTCTTTACTGAAGTTGACAGTGAAATATATTTTGCATTTTTCTTTTCATGGATTCATGTACATTGTATTCAGTCAAGGTTTCAACTTTCAACAACTTGGTCACTGTCGTAAGCGACATACCCCCTGAAGATGCCCACTTAGTGGGCGAAATGCATTGGGTGACTTGACTTAAATTTTGTGGCTGAAGGAGTATTCAATTTATCTTAATCTTGATTGATGTTTAATTTTTAAGGCTATGCTCTGTAGCATAGCAGTATCCTAAAATTTTATGTATAAATTGTTAAATTTATTTGGCAGTCTATGCTAACATTTATCAGTGGGTTGACGAAAATTATATGTATACTTCCAGATAATTGCAGAAGCTGCCAATGGACCAATCACTCCTGCTGCAGATAAAATATTGATTGATCGAAATATACTTGTCATACCTGATCTCTATGTAAATGCTGGTGGTGTTACTGTCTCTTTCTTTGAGTGGTTGAAAAACCTAAACCATGTTTCATATGGCCGTCTTACATTCAAATATGAAAGAGAATCCAATTACCACCTTTTAGGTAAGGGATATGAAAACAAGAAAAGCTAATTTGTGGGTAAGAGTACACCAGGTATGGAATGTTCTGTGTAGAACTGGTGTAATAATTTTATTATATATCGTATTTACTCGCATATAATCCACCCCTGCATATAAGCTGCACCCTTGTTTTTCGAGACTGAATCTAGGGAAGAAAAACGTTTCCGAAAAGAAGTCATGCTTCAAAAATCGTGATTAGGCATATAAGCCGCATCCTCGTTTTGGAGATGAAAATTTTGGGGAAAAGTGCAGCTTATATACAAGTAAATACGGGAATTTTTGAAACAGCTGTCATACTAGTATTGTTAACTCTTGAGGCTCATTTATTAAGGAGTAAAAAATTGGAAATTGTGCAACTTGAGAAAAAATATAGAAGAATTTCTTTATAGTTGCCAGCATTCTCAAAATATGTTTTGTCATCAAAGCTCTAGGATGGTGTTTCTCAACCTTTTTGATAATACAGTCCACCTGAGCTACAGGAAATTATCTGCAGTCCACCAAAATGAGAAGAAATTTTCTATAGTGTATATATAGGCAGTGGGGATTATAATGAGAAAAGAGATAGCTGAAAGAATTAGCAAGGTAGTGACAGTTAATGATAGATTAATAGCCGTAAAACTTCAGATGGAGCCAGTGGAAATGCTTATAATTCAAGTGTATATGCAAACGACTAATGCTGGCGACGACGAAGTAGATGAAATGTATGAACAGATTATGGAGATATTGGAGGAGGGAAAAGGAAGGATCACCACCATAGTAATGGGAGACTGGAACAGTCTAGTCGGAGAGGGACAGGAAGATAACATAGTGGGAAAAGGGAAGAGGGAAGAGAAATGAAAGGGGGGATAAACTTGTGGAATTCTGCCATAGAAATAGATTAATTGTAACTAATACATGGTTTAAGCATCACCAGCGGAGACTTTACACATGGAGAAGCCCAGGAGACCAGAGACGATACCAGATAGATTACATACTAGTCAATGAAAGATTTAGAAATAGCATTAAAAATGTGAAAACACTACCAGGGGCAGATATCGATTCTGACCACAACCTTTTGGTGGCAAATATACAATGTAGACTGAAGAGCGTTAGGAGAAACAAGAGTTAACAAGAAATGGAACTTAGAGGAACTCCTTAAAAACAAGGAGGCTATCATGACTGAGCTGGAGGAAAGGTTGGGGGAGAGAGCTGAGGAAAATAGGAAGAGTGTAGATGAGGAGTGGAGATACATCCATAGCAACATTAAAGATGTAATGGAAAAGAAGGTAGGAAAGATAACGGGTGAAAGAAACAAAAAACCCTGGATCACAGCAGCCATGCTGCAAAAAATGGAAGATTGGAGAAAGTGGAAGAACATAAACACTGAAGAAGGCCAAAGAAAATACAAGGAGTTAAATAATGCTTTAAGAAGAGAAACAGATAAAGCCAGAGAACAGTGGATAAATGAAAAATGCGAGGAGATTGTCGAATGTGAAAGAATTTGTAGAACAGACCTCATGTATAGCAAAGCAAGGGAACTATTCAAGAAAAAAGCAAGAAAGATAGGACGTAAAGGAATCATGAACAAAAGTGGTAAAATAGTATCGGAGCCAGACAATGTAAAGAATGTCTGGAAAGAATACATTGAGGTTCTGTATGACAAAGAAGGAAAGCCAAGAAATATTGAATTAAATGAAGAAGAGGATGTGGAAGAAGATCAGCTAGGACCAAGTATACTCGAGTCTGAAGTTAAAAGAGCAATTGATGACATGAAAAGAAGGAAGGCTGTTTGGGAGTGATGATATACCCGTGGACGTTCTTAAGGTTTTAGGGTCTAAAGCAGTTAAGCAACTCACAAAAATTTTTAACCAAGTATATGATACTGGCATATGGCCTGAAGATTTTTTAGATGTTGTGATGGTACCACTGGAGAAAAAGAACAATGCAAAATGTTGTAAGGATTACAGAACTATTAGTTTAGTTTCTCATACAGCTAAAGTTCTAACCAGAATAATAACCAAAAGAATTGAATGTAAAATAGAAAAGGAGCTGCAAGATAATCAGTTTGGTTTTAGAAGAGGAAGGGGGACTAGAGATGCTATAGGATGTATGAGGATGATGATAGAAAGAGCGCTAGAAGTCAATAAAGATATGTATTTTTGTTTTGTAGATTGGGAAGAAGCTTTTGACCGAGTGAAATGGGATAAGATGCTGGGTATTTTAAACAAAATAGGAATAGATTGGAAAGATAAAAGACTGCTTAAAAACCTTTACTTTGATCAAAAGATTAGAGTCAGGGTTGAAGGAGAAGAAACAGAAAGTACTTCAATAGGGAGGGGAGTGAGGCAGGGTTGTCCTATTTCACCAGCGATATTTAATATTTATGCAGAAACAATAACAGAAGAAGCGTTGATGGAAGAGAAAGGATTTAAGATAGGAGGTGAAAGTATTACCACCATTAAATACGCAGATGATCAGGGCTTAATAGCAGAAGGCGATAAAGAGCTTCAGAGGATGACAGACAGACTAGTGGAGGTTGGCCAACAATATGGAATGAAGATCAATGCTGAAAAAACGAAAGTCATGGTGGTTTCAAAGGAACATAAAGAATTAAATATAATGGTAAATGGCAGAAAATTGGAACAAGTAAGTAGTTTCAAATATCTTGGCAGTATTTTAGCGCAGGATGGAAGTAGTACACAGGACATCAGAAGTAGGATTGCAATGGCAAAAGCAGCATTTAACAAGAAGAAGGAGCTTCTCACAAGCAAGAAAATAAATTTAGAAACAAGGTAGAAATTAGCAAAATGCTACATATGGAGCATAGCTCTTTATGGTGCAGAGACGTGGACGGTAAGGAGGAAGGAGGAAAAATATTTAGAAAGTTTTGAGATGTGGGTATGGAGAAGAATGATGAAAGTGAAATGGACAGAGAGGAAGAGAAACGAAGAAGTATTAGAAATGGTGGGAGAAGAAAGGACGCTAATAAAAACAATCAGGAAAAGAAAAGCAAATTGGATAGGGCACATATTGAGAAGACAGTGTTTACAAAGGACGATCTTAGAAGGAAAAATTAGTGGAAGAAGAGGAAGAGGGAGAAAAAGAATATGAATATTAGAGAATATAAAGCAGGGATATAATACTTATAGAGGTATAAAAGAGGCTTCTAGGGAGAGAGAGAAATGGAGGCAGCGATTCAGTTAAAACCTGTCTTCGGACAGAAGCATGATGATGATGATGATACATAGGCAGAAGAAAATTCTATAATATTGACTAAAAGTATCTCATTGCTTGAAAAAAAAAACAAAGCAATTTATTAAAATTTTCATCAGTTAATATTTGCTTGTTTCAAAATATTAGTTTTTTACTTTTGCGACTGTTTTTAAATGTTGTTAACCAGTCTTAATTTTAATTTAATTTGTGGTCCGCCTCAAATCCCTTTGTGGCTCACCATTGGGCCGTGGCCCACCAGATGAGAAACACTGCTCTGGGGTAATGATATCTTATTCCTTTATCTGGTGTAATAGAAACTATCAACAAAATTATATTCTTAGATGAAATGAGTATCTTGGATCCCTGTGTAATTATTTTTATTGTCATTGGGGGTTGGAAACATTTTTCTTAAGAAACATTTTTGTAAATAGTGTGTTAAAGTTGTATAAATTATCATTTCCAAATGACATTGGGTAAGATTATCCATCTTTGTCACCGAGTTGATTCAAAAGTCAAGAATAATGTCCACCGAGTACCTGTGAATGAAGAATCATAGTGAATATTTCTAATTTTCATTTGGGAACAATCGAACCAATTTATAATTGTATGAACTGAACTCTTCTTCTATCATTAAATCAGGCAAACGGAAGAACAACGTATTGGTCCACATATAAAAATGTTTTAATTTCAACCGGATTTGTTGCTTGGCAACGTCTTCACCTGAAGGATGTTACCTTGTAAGAAAAACGATTGAAATTAAAATATTTTTTATATGTGGATCGATACATTGTTCTTCTGTTTCCCTGATTTAATTATGGAATTGTTAGGCTTAAGACTATCAATTTCTTCTTCTTTCAAAAATTATCCTCTTCCATTTCCTTCTCCGTAGAAAACAATTTGTCAATTTATTATTGCAAATAAATTTAAATATTTTATTACTATATCTATGTGAAATGCTGTGTATTTTAGCTTTTAAAGAAATCTACTGAGTTATGAGAGGAAGCATTATTTGAAAAGATACTAAAGCAAAAACTAATTAATGAAATATAGATATCTAATAGGTCAATGCTTACATTATCTAACATAACCAGCACACTAACAATTATTATTTTAATGATTTGCCAGCCTTTATATAACTTATTTAGCTGTCTTAAACAAAGTATTCTGTAATTGTCTAACCATTAATGATTTTTTCAAATTTGAGTTAATTTAAGATAATTCCATTTACTTGATTTCCATCCTTCCATCTAGTGCGTGCCCCAAATTTACAATTCATCTATAAAAAGCCTAGCAGTAATTGCTTTAAAAAGTTTCTAAAGATCAAACAACTTCATATTTTCTAAATCTATTAAACATAAAAATTACAAATTCAGTATTGTGAATTTACATAATTTGCCTCTATAATTTTTTTAAGATATCATTCTATACTTAGATGAAATAAGTGAAACGTTGAACAATAGCAGAAGCCAGTCTGATTTTATAAATTCAGTAAAACCCCCGTATTTGCATTATCGGAATGTATGTTTTCCGCTATTCACAACATTTTTTATGGGTTCCCATAAATTTTCCTATGATTCCAATGTAAGTAAAACCTTGTATTTACGTTAATTCATTTTAAGTTTTCCCACTATTTGCATCATTTTACGTTAGAATTTCCATTTTTTTTAAAACAATTTAGCATGCGATTCCCAACAATTTTTAATGTTTTTTGATTTAGCTTTGCAAATAAATCTAAACTCTTTCGGGTGAATATTTTGAAAATGGTGGCAGAGTAGGAACAGTGCCCCCTAGAGGCAGAAATATGAACTCTCTCTTTTCAAAACAGCACTCGCTTTAATAGGCATTAGCAGGTGCTACGATGCTATTCAGGAACAGCATACTTAGAGACGGAAAATACATATGAACTCTTTTGGGTAAAAGCTTCAAAACCTCATATGTAAATCACACTAGCAGAGCATAAACAGCGCACCTAGATATAGAAATACTATTTAGGTACACTATTTACTCTTTGAACCAAGTGCTATTGAAAAGCTGTTCAAGTTTGGCGCTATCATGTTTGTACCCTTTCCACTTAAATTCTGCCCCTTGGCTCCCAGTTTGTAATTAAATTTAAGTTAATTTGTAATTTGTTGTAATTAAAAATACCATATTGTCCTGAATATAACACGATGGTTTTTTCCAATAAATGAAATTTTAAAAGTAGCTCCCGCATTATATTAGAGTAATAGTAATTTTTAAAAATCGTAAAATCCTGTTTAAAAAAATCACCGTACATTCCACATGTCTGTTAAGTGATTCAAGATACTTTTTACATTATAAACACATTAGATGTAGGTGCATGTTACAATGTACTTGAAAAGCATCGGAGGCGAAAATAGATCGAGTTCAGTCGGCAGCTGAACTCCTCATTATCATTGAATTAAAGCTATCAGTTTGTTGGCATATTCTTTGTAACTACCTTAGCGAGTTTTTACCCATCCGTTATTTTAACAATGGGTGACAAAAAGGATGTTGATCATGTCGAGAAAAAAGGTTCTTCCAAATCTCAGATTAACAGAGGAATCCAAAGAAGTTATAACACGAATTTTAAAATAGTCATAGCTCAAGAGGTGGAAAAAACGAACACTATTCAAGCTTCAAAAAAGTATGATGTTCCTGAACTAAATATACCTATGTCTATGTACAATTTTCCAGACAAATGTGATATGGAGAATGTAATGGAAACCCAAGCATACTATATTAGCATTATAATTCGGCATATATTTTAATATTACTATTATTAAAAAGTGTGCTAGTTAAGTAAATGAATAAATAGATATACTCTTTATAAACTTAACTCTTTTAACATTGATTTTATTGTTAGTCTTACTGTAACAAATGAGCGAGTTGAAAAGTAAAATCAGGTTAGCCATCTTTCCTTTTCCCACAATTTACACTTTTTTCCTAGGTCCCTTGAAAAGTGTAAATAAGGGGTTTTACTGTATATATAACTCATCAAATCTTGTCATTTCTCTCTTAGCAATACAGTAAAACCTCTACCTTACGAACCCCTTTATAGCGAAGACCTCCGGATAGCGAACAATTGACGGCGGTCCCGCCAAACTTGTGTACAAAATCCCTAATTATAACCTCTTTACTACGAACTTCCGTACTACGAAAACTTCCGAACAACGAAAGAAAAAGACGTCACTTCCGTTTATATTTACCTCTTTAGAACGAAATTTTGCTCGCTAAACATTTTTTTACGTACGGAAAACGATTGAAAACAGTCGCCAATGCGCCATTTAGCGTTAAGCTTACATCAAGCCAATCATAGCATGTTTTCTAGCATGATGACGTATTTCCTGTGTTTCTGGCATTCTCGCGCCAGTGACAATCTCGTCCGAGAGTTGTAGTGATGCCGCTATGCATGCTTTTAGGGAAGTGGAGACTGCCGTTTCCCGAGAATTCACAAAGAATTTGAAACAAAAAAATAGATTCGTTTATTAAAAAATGTTAATGTATTTTAAATAGAGCTTTTAAAAAAGTGTTGTATTTGAAATCATTCCCGATTAAATTAATCCCCTAATCCATTTAAAGGGAATTTCAACGAAAGATCGTAGCAATGAGGTATGTATCGTGGTGAGGTGGTTCCTATACACTTTTTTGTGATAGTTAATTTATTCATCAGAGACGGAGCTGGAGTGTTGTTAAGAAGGTTAGTGAAAAATATTGATTGGAGTCTTGATTTGGAGTGCCAACGACAGTTAGTGCTTTCTTATGAGGAAAATGCTGCTTTCATTCATTTCGTTTTGAAATATTTGCAACCCGCGCCGTGGTGGTCAAATAGTAGTTTATTAATGGGTGTTAAAAAGTGGCGTTGCTGTCAATATTTTTTATAAACTTAGCGACTCAACAGATGCTTTAGGATAGGCTCAGCGAGTTTCATGCATTGCAAGCTCGAAAAAAGTCGCATAATAAAAAATTGCAGAGAATGTTTTCGTGCAAAACCTGCCAATCAATGCTAGAAAAAATAACACTGTATTTCAGTTATTTGGTGCTTGCCACTGTCAAACATTGCAAAAGGAGATGAATGAAAGTGGCCCATTGTGTCGTCGGAGCTTCAAATCAATATGGCCGGTTATTAAACATTGCGGGCGCATTTTGAATATCGTCAACTTATGTGATACTGTTTCCTGAAAATGGGCGTATTTTAGTAGAGTTACGCCGTATCTGCGCATATGCCTTCATTTGGATAACCCCGTTGCTCCCGTATAATCTAACAGACAATGCGCCCCTGAAGTTATGCAACACCCAATAACCTCCGATCAACGAATTTCC
Organism: Tanypteryx hageni; assembly: GCA_028673005.1. Lineage (NCBI taxonomy): Eukaryota > Metazoa > Arthropoda > Insecta > Odonata > Petaluridae > Tanypteryx > Tanypteryx hageni. The sequence continues at coordinate 175,214,500 of CM054120.1, forward strand.
GAATAACGAATAGACGAAAAATTGGGTCCCTTGATGTTCGTTAATGAGAGGTTTTACTGTATAATACCTGATGTGTTTTCAACATAGTCACCTGTATATGCTATTAACACTCTTTCTTGATTGTTTTTTTAATGCTAACAATTCATTTTACCGCATACACAATCAAATCTACATCATCCAAGGTCTTTATATTTTCATAACAATTTCCTTTGTTAAGAAATCTAATATTCAATTTCTCTTCTTTCTGCTTTCCTATCATCCTCCCTTCTATGACTTCTTTCAGCAGACTTTCAAAACTTTGATAGATGCTTTTCTTATTACACTAATAAAGTTCCCACTTACTTGTACTCTATGTAAAACTTAATTTGTTTTTTCCCTCAGTCTTAACTTATTTTCTCCATTCCATGCCGCTCCAACACCTCAAAAGTCTCGAATCTGCTCACTACTTCTTTCCTCGTAATACATTTCTAGATAATTATTATCACAAAATATTATTGGGGAAATTTTTGGCTAATACACTCCAGAAAAGGCTAATATTTCATTTTATAAATAATGATACTTACAGAATCTGTGCAAGAATCACTGGAACGACGCTTTGGTCGTGTTGGCGGCAGAATTCCAGTCACTCCTTCAGAAGCTTTCCAGAAGCGTATTTCCGGTGCATCAGAAAAGGATATTGTGCACTCTGGTCTCGACTACACAATGGAACGCTCAGCAAGGGTGAGTGTTTTGGTTTATTGGACCTTGTTAACATATGTAAAACCATGGTTGAAATTTCTTTTGATTCAAGTGGAACTAATTTTTTAAAATTGTATTTTAATTTAGGCAATCATGAAAACAGCAATGAAATTCAACTTGGGACTTGACTTGCGAACAGCCGCATATGTAAATTCCATTGAGAAAATCTTTACCACATACAAGGATGCTGGTCTGACTTTCTAAGTTGTTTTCCATTTTTGATGGACATTTATATCCAATTATGGTCAATATTGAAACAGTTGGATATTGGTGTAAGTAAGAATGAAGAAGTAGAAAGTTAATAAATTCAAAATTTATAAATGTCAATTGTACTCTTGCACCCTATGTTATTGTCAAAGGGTGCAAGAATCTAATCATCATTAAATGGTGGATTATTATAAATTTTGAATGCAAAGGCTTGTTGAAATGAATCTTATGAAGAAATTCATGAAAGTTAAAAGTTCTCTTTTCTATTTACAAAAATATTAATTTGCTACTTATTACTTTTCTGTGCATGTTTGTGTATGTATATATATGTACATACACATGCATATACACCTATAAGTTATTGTTTTGCCTTGTTGCTCAAAATACAAATTTATCCAGTTTTCTTTCTTACCCAGAAAATTTTTGTAGGTCATCAAGAGTTTAATGTAAATAGAAATAGGCAGGCTAGCTGTATTATACCACTTAAGTTGGATGCAATTTGTAGCCTGAATTAGAAATTTAGAAAAAAATTACATGCCGATTCATTCCATATCACCATTTGGTTTAATAGTGGCATTGATTTTTTAAAAATCATTTCACCTTAAATAATACTTGACAGTAGTCTTATTTATTATTTCCATATTCAGCATAGTTAATGGTGAAAATCATTGCTGACGTTTCAGTCAGTTTTCATAAGCCATCAAGAATCTGTTTCAATATTACCCAGCTAAAGCCTGGTTTCTTGAATAAGAGCCAGTAGAAATTTTCTACTGAAAGGGTTTTTTATGGGCATAGGCTACCTTGGACTATTTTATGAACTAATACAGTTAGGTTCAAGCCACTAGATTGTTAGGGAAAAAATATGATGTTTTGGCATACTGCCTTCATTAATCTAAGCATTTAACACATTTTTAAGTGCCTAGCACTTAATGTTGTAAACTTTGCCATGAGTATGTAAACATGTGATAACATGTTATGTCTTCACCAAATCTTGTCAAAAAAAGCTCTTTCCATTTTCCGTATGATATGTTCTAGGGAAGAATAAAACAAATTGTTGAAGATCTTGTAGAATTCTGTTAGAATAATTGTCTTATCTTTGGTGACTTCATAATTTTATGGTGCTTATAACTAAATACTTTTTATTTACCAGAATTACCTTGACATTTGATTTATACAAAATTCATGTTTTGAGATTTTATTAATAAATCATTTGCAAGGTTTTCCTATTTTTATTTATCTACCATTATATCGACCATAAAAATGCTTTCAGCATTATAACCATTACTAAAAATTGATTTATGCTGATAAATTACATTGTTATTAGCAAAATTTCAAAACTAAGTCCTAACCCTATATAGCTGTGATAAATTTACATAAAAATGAATTACAGTATGTATGGGATAATATTTATTTCATTACAAAAATTTTTCAGAAATATATACTCATATGATTTATAATTAGATTATGGCTTTTGTTTCTGCAAGTGCCCATATAATTTGGTAATAGCTGGAGCTGTCAGTAGATTTGTTTTTTCATTAATTCTTATTAATTTATCAGTACATTAATCAGTTGATAAATTAATAATTATATTTATAACTCATTTTAAATCACATCACTGAATATGTTGAAATAATAATAAAGCTTTAACAAGCTGCTTGTTCATAATTTTACCTTATTTAAACTTGGTACAAAATAGGAGAAATGGCATAAGCTTCATTTGATAACATTCTTCTGATAAAATTCTCAACCGTTATTTACAGGAAAATTGTAGAGAAGGCAGTCTCTTTGCTTATGCTTAAGACCAGGTTGTTAGTTAACACTTTTGTGGACCAGATGGCTATAGCTGTCATCATTATTTTGTTGCACAAATTCAATAAATCTATAATTTTATTTTGAAAATAATTTTTCCTTAATTTGTAATACACACTTATGTTATTATAAACACTTCAATATTCATTGGAGCACTGAAGATATACTATTGTGCATTACTCCTTTAGTTGGATGAATGGCCTCTTATTGGATATTGCTATCTCTTTCTTTTCCGTTGATTTTCCCTATAGTGCTATCCTTCTCTAATCTCATTCAGTTGTCAAATTATGGTGATATCGTCATTTAAATTAAATTATGATTCTCAATCGTAGTAAATTTCATTCTGAATCTGATTATGTATATTTTACTTTTCTAAAAATTCGGAAATGTTATTAAAAGTGTGAGTAAATAAAAATGTGGACACAGTAAGTTTTTTATCGTTCTTTAAACATACAACCTCATATCTTGGATTCTACTGATCCAATGACGAATTTTTTTATGCTTCTTGTAAGGTCGTTTATAATGACCAATTAAATGATAAATATATATAATATTAATCAAACGCCATTTTAAAATTTAATAACATTGTTCTTTCCTCGATTTTTTTTTCTTTGGATGTGAAAAAGTTGGTCTTCAAAAAACTTTTTTCCTAATTATTGAAAGGGATACATTGAGCAAACAGAATGCGCAGAAGTGTTGAAATTTATTTTTGAAAAAGTCGCCATTCCAATGACATTGTCATGTATAAAGAAAAGTGTGGTATGCACCCACTGAAAAACTGACCGGCAGAGCCAAGACGATACCATTCACAATGTGGCTCCCAAACTTTTCAAAAGGGAAATCTGGGTAAAACTAATCAGCACATTTCATGTTCCCCACCACAAAAAGATAAAATTAAGTGAGAAGCATTCAACATCAATAAATTTCCTAGCTTTCTAATTGAACTAATAAATGCTGAAGCTTAGTTCAAAATACTTTCATTAGAAAAATAACGCCAAGTTTATATAAAAAGTTTTCTGTCTGTTCATACATTTTCAGTCGCGCTTTGACAGTTACAATAATAAATAAGCATTATGCAAATTAACATATAAAATGTAAAATTTTAATGCAAAGCATATTCACTAAGCATTATGTGTATTTTGATTAATTGATTGGTTTAAAATCATGAATAAATAAATACATTCGGATTCCACAAAAATTAGCATTTGAATCTGTAATAAAATCAAAAGATCTTTCTGAAATAGATTACTTAAGGTCTTGTTCAGAGATCATAAAATTATATTTTATTATTTTATCGTTTTTTCTTAGGGGGAAAATTCCATCAATTAACATTTTTGCTAAATGTCATGTTTTTATGAATGCAACTATGAAAACAAGGGAAACTATTTATACTTCGTATATACAGGCAGCTTAATATAATGATTCAAATGCCGGTTTTTGGCTTCCTTTGTCTTACTCTCAAAAGCAACTTGGAAGCCTCGAAAAAATATCTCTAAGAAACAAGACTCAGAAAAATAGTAAAAAACCTACCCTCTCAGCCGATGAAAAAACTGGAACTGAACCTACAGACCTAAATTTGTTTGCAAATCCTCACCAAGGAGGGTTTATGACCCTGTAGTGAATAGGCGAGAGGTTTACAACGAGATGTTTCTAAGGAAGATGGTCAATAAGTGCCTGCTTTTTGGTTCCTTGGCGAAATGTGTGTATTCTGAAGGAAAGAACAGAATTATCTGATGGGGCACGTGGAAAAGATTTTTCCCAAGGGAGAAGTGCCCAATGTATGACACAATGAAAGTATGTAGTAGTTGGATGTGTTATGGTTTTCGATACACTCAGCTATGGAAGGAGTGTCCTCAAGGAGTGAGTATAGTGAGTCATAAAGGCTATATCATTCTTTTTAATTGTAAATTATTCAGACAATTTTTTATTATTTTAAAATTATAATCCTTTGAAAATGCTAGTCTTAATTTTTTTTCTAATATGATAATACTATAAGATCACTAAATAATTGCAATAAAATGTGTACGTTTATTGGATTCCAGGGACCTACATTAAATTATTAGTTTTATTTCTTAAAATATTTAATATGGGATGAAGGCATAGGTGCTGGCTCTAATGCAGAGGAAATTTGGCAGCTGCATGAACCATAAGCATAATACCGTCTTCTAAAGGTGGAGTAGGCTAGATTTGCATTGCTAGAATAATTCAACAAAATCTACTGTCCACAAATGTGTTAAAGACCTAGAAAAAAGTTTAACAAGTATGTTTTTCTTTAGTTAAATTCAGTTTATCTTCCATTTAGGGGTTAGAAAATATGCAGTTAAAATGTTAAGTTGGAATGATTAATCATGACAGCGACAGTAGTAATTTACATAAAATGTAGATGCTCTCAGACTTTTGTGGCCCATACTAATTTATCCCTTTATAGTGGGGATATTTTAAAAATTTTCTTGGTGGTTGACATACTATGCAGGAGCAAGATGTTTGGTAATTGTTCATTTTTGGTAATTATTGACAAAGTATGTATTTATGATTTCATAAACATTTAACATTAATAGGTGTCAATAATAAGTTGATGAATTTATCATATATTGGCATCAAAATACAAATAGTTGGTCATTTAGCATTGCTGATGAAAAGTTTGGTGAATGTCAGTTTGTTTGATTGGTTGTGTCAATTTTATGATTAATGAGACCACTTAAAAGTTGGATTTTTCAATATCAAGATAGAATTTATGAGCATACAGCAGTGCTTTTTAATTTAAGTAATGTTTTACTGCTTTTAAATCAAATTTGTAATTTTATGCTTTAATATAATCATTCACTTTAGTTTGCTACATTTTTAAAGGCTGATTACACCAATTTATTTTCCAAATTGTAAAACTTATTTTAATAATTACCTAAAATTGACTTCATAACTCAATAATATTTTATAATATCAGCAATGCCAAGTATTTGCTTCATCTTAAATATTAGTTAAACTACCTTAATTATCTATTAATTGATTCAGTAGAAGCAATACTACAACAGATTTTATGCTTGACTAGAATGAGTGAATGTTCCATTATGTACTTACCATTAATAGTACAATTTAGACATGATAATATTTCAGTACGTAAGCTATACAGTTTTGCAAACTAAATGCACTAAATGAGGTAACTGTGATAACTGTGGAGACATCTAGTCGTCAGAGTCACGATATAGTTATTCATACATTTCTAAACCATACAGTTATCATAAACATGAAATCTAAGAATTACAATTATGATACAATTTAGACTTAGATGTCACAATAAAGTTTTGAGTTGCAACAATTTTTACAGATTATGTCTGTATGAAAATTTGATCATCTTGTGTGCTGAAAAAAGTTTTATTTGGAGGATAAAGATGAACAAAAATGTTCCAAAACTTGTATTGAAAAGTAGTTGTTGGCTTGCATTTTAATTAAGATTTTATCTTTTAGAAGCATTTATTGTTTTATCATCATTGAAAAGTTTTAATATCAGACAAGTTATTTTTTAGGACTTGGTAGGAGATGCGAAAAAGTTAGTAAAGCCTAATTTTAATCTCCGTTCTAAATGCAAGCTATAATTCCTGATAAAATTTTCACACAAGAAAATATATGAAAGTTAAGGAATTCTGGATATTTATACATGGTCAAACATCCATCACATTAATATTGTTTTATCAGAGAAAAATTTATATATGTGGTTAACTTTTTAGACATTTAGTATTTAAACAGCATACAGATATCTCAGGTAGCACTGTAGCTCCCCTTTTTTTTGTGTTGGGGGAATGGATTACCTCATCGTAATACACTGTGATGGAGGTTACAGTAAAACATTCACAAGCTGCTATGAGCGAGGTGCCAAGGGCATTAATATAATATGCACCTTGGCTGACAAACATTGCTGCTATACACACATACTTTACTTTGAATGCCATATCGACTAAATAATGTGAGATAATCTATTCTAATCTATGTCGTCAACAGAACGGCAGAGACAAAGTGTCAAAATCATTCCAAAGACCTTTGGGGGGAAAAAAATTGAAAAATTACACACTTTTACTAAGTATTGTAACTATAATTGTTCATTTGAAATAATCCTATACATACCTCCAAAATTGCCATGGTGGCGCTTGAGATTATAATAACTGCAGAATCTCGACTGAACCATGCTTCCAAACTTGTGTAGCAACCCTGAAAATAGGAAGTGAATAAGGACAATAATCTTTTTTAGATGACTGAAATAACAGCTTATAGGATTGCACATCTGTAACAATACTGAAAATAAATATTGTTGATCTCACATCATTGTAACGAAAGTGTCGAAGAGGCTTAGCTGCGACTGGTGGTCCTCCATTTTGACAGGAGCTGTCATCAAAAGGCTTGGGATTCAAATAGGCGTCTTCATCCTGTTTGGAAACAAGAATTAGGGTCAGTTACAAGTTGGCCTTCCATGCAGCACTCCTGGGTTCAAATTCGCCAGAGGTAGGATTTTTCAACCTGGGATCACCCCATCCCCCTACTTGTATGGTTTGAACTTCGTCCTTAGGGACGTTAAGCAGTTAGACCCTTAGGTGCTCTTCGTAAAGAGTAAGCTAATGCCAGCAACGCGTTTCCCTTTTCCCATCTGTGTGCTTTCGATATAGAACCACCTGACTGTATATGTATCCCCTAGACACCAAGACCAATCAAAAGACACGCTATTGATGTTGATGACACGCAAACGTTGCTTAGCTATAATAGCGCAAGAGTCTGTCGAATCGATGGGAATATGGGCCATTCTCGGCACCACTAAAACTCTTTCGAAAAGAAATGACAATTCATGTTGGTGCAGACAATGAACGATGGAATAAAAAAGGTTATCATAGCACTTATAATAAGTTATTCTTGGTATAATTAATTTAAAATTTGATTTTTGATTTTTTTAAACCCGGTTATGCGTTCGGTTTGTCCGTTTGTCTGACTGACGCTTTAACACCTAAATGAAAGCAGATGGAGACTTCGTTTATTGCCAATCGATTCAGTTTTCTCTTGTTATAACATTATTTCAGACTAATCAAACTAGTATACGTAAATTTTAACATTTAGTATTAAGAAAATTTGTTGAAAAATGCCGTTTACTGCCTGCTCCACCAACTCTCTCCTTACTTGTTTTAGATTAGCTTATTCGTGTTAAGTAAGCTACGATTTATATACCCCGCGCTGTGAGCAAATAAAGGATGCACGATGGCAAAAAATATCTAATAGAGCGCGAAGTTCGAGAATATAATTTGCTAACGTTACATATAAAGGAGCAACAATAAAAACCGACAGTTATTTGTAGTAAGAAAATTAATACATATTATTTATCACGAGATGATGTTAGCCTACTGTGCTTCCTATAAAGCAACGAGGCATTAAAATGATCGATATCATAATACGAAAGCATCTCCTAGAATTAAATTATGCACGGACATTATTTTATAATATAAATTTTATGGGACTGACTGGAAGAAAATCTTTAAGAAGAAGCACTGCATATTGCTACAGAAACGACAAATCCGCAGAAAATCTTTCCGTACGTAAATATTATTAATATATTGATAATTTCATTAATGTGACAATCGAACTTCGTAAATAGTTGTAAAATGTATTAATGCCAAGTATTATGTGGATTGGCGAAGCCATATAGGTGCTAAAGCATTTTTTCTGGACGAAGACTGTTGCATGACGTCAGAGGATTGGGGAGAGGCGGACGGTAGCTGGGCGCAAAATATGGCATATGTAGTATTATTTATGACACCAAGCTCTATAGCTATGCATTTTAATCAGAATAGACTACCGACAATTGATGCGCTATAACGTTCACCTCTTGAGAGAGTATTCAGGGTGATAGCATGCACAATTTCTAGATATCATTCGATTTCTTCCAATCGTTTATGCCAGGGGTCGGCAACCTTTTCTACATGGCGGGCCACATTCGTAGTTTTGAATGCTTCTGAGGGCCGCATTGGAAGTCAAGAGAGCTTCGGCGGGACGGATGAGTGTTTACATCCGAAGTGTGGTCTCGCATAAGTAAAAATCGAGTCTAAATAATTTATTAGCTTTAAAAGGTTTTGAGACCATCATTAATTGAACAAATGTGAAATTGTCTAAGTTAAAATTTATCAATCGCAATTCATCATGGCTTCGCGGGCCGCATAAAGCGCTCTCTGGGGCCGCGTCCGGCTATGGCACGGCAAGGCATTGCCTTGGGACCTCGGCCCTAAAGGGGCCTCAAAAAATAATGAAATACTCCCCCTCCTACATAGAATAGCCACTAAAATTTTTCAATAATTTGTCCATTGAATTCCATGCACATTTTCTCACGGTCGAGAATGTTGCTTAATTCCTAATTATAAGAAATGCCCCGTGCGGTAACAGCATCCCTTTGAAGTTGCTATATCGAAATATTCGTCTCGTCTCGAAAGCACACGCCTCCGAATTATTTGTTGGCTTTTGTGCTGCTGCTTAATTTCAAGAATTAATATTGCTTATATTTTAATTCTTGTAATGTAACAATGTTAGTAATGCTAAGGATGTTTGACACGAAACTTACTTCAGTCACTGAAAGCAGTACTGAACTCAGCGCCGAGAAAATAATGCTAATATTATATATCGAACTTTGAGAAGGAGAAAAAATCCTGTACTTGACCGGGAATCGAATCCGGGTCTCCCCTTTGCCGGGTTCGGTTCCCGGTCAAGTACAGGATTTTTTCTCCTTCTCAAAGTTCAAATTTCAATTTCAGATTTATGCCCGCATGCATAAAAAGTCTTCTCAACCCTTTTGTTTCTCATTATATATCGAGTTCAATTCTAATATCGAATTCAATTCAGTACTTGACACGATTCGATTTTAAGTGCCATGAGTTCGGTTGTCGTTAGTGCAGCAGTTTAGCCTCCTACAGTTTATCGGCACGAACTCCAGCTACGCTCGTACTTAAGCTTCGCTCGTAATTCAGCTACGCGAGTACTTCAGCTATGCGCGTACGTACAGAGTCTCTACTTTTATAAGCAACAGACATTAGCCCAGAAAAGAACGCTACAATCGTGCTAATTAACCAATAGACTTTCGCGAGAGGTACGCCCTCTTCTCGAGAACAGATCGAACGAGGGGAGTTCCAAGCTGGCAACGTTGCAGAACACGATGCTGGGAAGGTGCGCGAGCGAGGGAGTCACGAGAGTCGAAGCAGAGAGAACGGAGAGCCCTGGAGAGAGAGAGCAGCCAAAACCGGCCGGGAAAATTTCCTTGTTCATCCAAGTGCTATTTTCGTATCGTTTATTATCACTCCATGAGGACAATTCTATTGAGTATATTTCTGTTTTGTATCATTTCACTCCAATATAGTTGTAAGCATTTTTCTTGTCACGTTACCATTGTGTCATATTCGATGGCCTGTTGTCAGCACCAGCGTCATTTAAGAAGAGTCGTATCGTTTTTGTATCTTAAGTATCTTGTGAATTACGAGAGATTAATGTAAATGAGACAGTTGCGTCTCAGTTAGTTTACTTCTACAAAAGAACGAGACAAATTTAATGATGACCATAACAGCAATTGAAAAATACACCGCAACACTTTTGTCTCTAAGAAATGATTTTGATGGATTTAAAAATGAAGCAAATCTATAAAATATGATACATATATCAATCGAATTTAAAACAAAACGAATTCAAATTAAAAAGAATTTCTTCGATGAACCTAATGTCGAGGAACAATCCGTTAAAGTGAAGCAGAAATTTTTAAAATAAATATTTTTGTATAACTTTTGATTTGGTTATATCACGAATTGATGAGCGGTTCAAGAAAACAATTGAACTAAGACATTTTTTCAGTTTTCTCGAATTAAAGAAGCTTTTAATGTGAAGCGCATCTGAAATTTGTGAACACACAAAAATATTTCATGATAAATAGAAACAAACTTTGACTCAAAGTTTACAAAACGAATTAATAGCACTAACAACAAATTCAAATATGAGGATGAAATAAAACGAGTGCAAGGACGTTAAGGAATTCTTGGAACTTCTGATTATTAAATGGGGGCTAGCATCTGATTATTACTACGTTTATTTTACTCCCCCTATTTCGGTAGCGTCCAATGAAAGAAGTTTTTCAAAGATAAAATTAATTAAAAATTGCCTGCGTATTTGTATAGCGCCAAAAAGATTTTAAAATCTAGCGATTTTGTCGCTAAAAAGTTCAGATTCTAAGAAAATATTATCAAATTTGAATGCAGTAATCAACAAATTTACTTGCATAAAATCAAGAAGGGTGATTTAAATTTTACGTAATACCTACAATATAAATAAAATTATTTTTAATTTTTTAATGTAATGTAAAAATATAATTCCTATTTTCAATATAAAAAATGTAAATGGAAATTCTTTTACTTTATTGATATTATTAATTAAAGGAATCTTTTTTTTTGTGTTGTGTATGCGCAATGTAAATAAGTATGCAGTTCGAATATAGTATATTTTTTGTATTTAAAATGTTAAATAAAAATTTACATCACATGTATTTAATTTTGTTATGGAACCTCGTTTTAATCATTTGCCTTGACGCCTCAAAACTGAAGTTACGCCTCTGCTCACGGACCGTAAGTTGTCGACCCCTGGTTTAGGCTCTGGGGCACCTAAAACATGTAATTTCATCGAAATCTCGAAGTCGACTTCTTTCGTGATTACAATACGTTCTCTATATACTACGTATTTGAAAAAGTAAAATTACTTCGCCACATATTAAAAGGTTTCAATAGGGTTTCTATATATTTAGTTTTTCGTTCTACGCAAAAATATTTCTTCAGCACTGAAAAGGCAATAATTTGATCATATATAGTTATCGTAAAGCAGCCAATGAAATAGATTTGGTATCATCATAATGGAAAATACAATAAATAAAACGCTGATTGATGTATGATTGGAACCACGGGATACTCACGAAAGCGTTGGTAAGAGGGCAGCATGTCAGGGGTACATTTTTGGTGATAGGACTAGTTGCATTTCTCCACTTCGAAACCTTATAGTCACTTCCTCCACGAGAGCCGCAGCATTGGAACTGTAAGCAGAATTTAAATTTATTACAGGAAGCAATCAATTAAATGGTTAACATTTCTAAATAAATACATTTTTTTCTTTCAACATATACGAGAGCCCTACCTTTTAAAGTGTGATTTTAATTGAGAAAATGCATGTATGGCGTAAAGCACTTCATTATACATGTAATGGCTTATGTTCCAACTTGGCTAATGTCGATATTATCCGCGTCATGTCCGATTTATTTGTTTTTTTTTTCTATTATTTTGGACATTAGTAGCTCGTTTAGGACTATGTCAGCATTAACCATAGTCAGATATATTTCCTTTGATCCGCATATCCTGATGTCTTCTTTTCGGTCTATTGATGTTTATTGGGATCTATCCAATTATTCTAGACGTCCGAAGCTGATCATTTCTTCTTGTAGTATGATCCGCCCGCTGGCTCTTTAGCACCTTCACTGTCCTAATCACGTCACAGACTCATATGATATTTCATACCCATTCGCTTTTTTTGCGGTCTCTTCGGCTGATCCCTAGGATACATTTATCCATGCTCCTCTGCGTTGTTTGTCGTTGCTGAACAGTCTTGGGATTGATGGTCCTTGTTTCACATCCATAGGTCAGAACTGGCAGATCACAATGGACGTACAATTTCCTCTTTAGGAAGCCTAAGATATTTGATTTGAAGATACACTGAGTCGATTATGGAGTTCCAGCTGAAATTTGTTATTTCCGGTTCTTTAATACTTTTGTGTCTCTTCGGTTTCCTCCCCAGCTTCAGTCTTTCCAATTTAGAGTTGAATTTCATTCTGCATGGTACCAATCGATGATTGCTTTCAGTTCTAAACTGGTTGAGGACAACAGTCTTCTACTTAATGCCTTTTATTGACTAGTATGCAATTAATTTCATATTTGATATCATTATTAAATTAAAATTACAGAGTAGGATCTAACAACGAATGAAGGTAATATAAAATCAAAATTAGAAAGTGCTGAATATGTTTTAATTGAAAAGAGCAATGCCAAAATTAATGTATGGAATCATGTAGCGTTTGTTGTCAAAGCCCATGAGAGAGTTTAGTGCAGTTTAGTGTATTAAATGTAAAGCTACTAATTTTGAAGAGTAAATAAAATATATGCTTTTTCTTATTGATATTAGTACATCAAAATTCTGTTTTTACGGGAATAGTCGGGACAAAATTCAATCTATAGAAATGAATTTCCGGAAAACAGAAATCTGCAATTTATTCCGAGGATCGGTACTCGAAGGGGTGGAAACGCATGGCAACGCCGTTCCACTTGATACAAAATGAAGCTCATTGTGTTTTCGTTGTTAAAAAAATCAGATAAGTATGTTCCATTGTTAAAATTTTCCGATTCGAGAAACCGGTGGAGGTCGGATTTTTCAACCTGGGATCGTCCCGTCTCCTACTTGTGTGATTTGAGGAGACCGCGCAAGTCAGCCCTCCGTCCTTCGGACGGGGCGTTAAGTAGTTGGACCCCTTGGTGCTCTTCGTAAAGAATAGGCTAATTCTGGCACCGGGGTTCCCTCCTCCCTTGTGTGTGTTCGGTGTGAAAGGAATTTTCTATTGGAGCGTTGCCGAGGATTATAATATGAAGTTAAAATAAAAAGCTCATAGGCGTGATTCTATATAAGAAAACGATGTTACTGGTTGACTTGGAGACCTTCAATTCGCGTTGAGGCTTCGAAGAAGTGTTAGCTTAGACGACAAACACTTGTCTTCACGAATTTCGTTTTACAATAAATACAGAGGTTATTTTATGTTTCAAATAACTAGGGCGTGATTTTCTGAACTGAAACACAGTTGTTAACAACCCCTATGCGCGCCACTGAATATTTTTTCTATACTTTCTTACAAGTCACTTTCATTTCATAAATATGTGCGTCTTTTCCGTTAAAACGGTATTTCACTTCACCATTATAATCTGTTTCTACTGCTCGTGCGGCTGCTACTAGAAGTATTCCGCTCGCGTTCGGGTAATCTCGCTTTGGCTACGACGGTATGTTGCCAAGTTTCCAATTTTGCTCACTTCATCGGTAGCTGCTGAAGAGTGAAGTTCTATGCTCAAATAGATCCGGATGAAGCAAGTTCATGCTATCGGTCGTCGCCGAAATACGTTTGGAAAGTGTGAGCAATTGTGCCAACAGGGCTCGTCAAGAAATTTTTAGCGGAGAGGGAAATTTACGACCTTTGGTTGGCTGGTATTTTCTTCCCCTCACCCCACGGGTCTAACTGCAGACACGCCTCACCCGCACGAAATGCTGGAATGGATTTATAAAAATCCGATTTACCGATCTAGTGAACGATGCATTCCTTCGCATTTTGCCCGAAGTCGGGCTGACATCAGTTGGAAGAAATCGGGCTTGGTAAATTTATTATTGACTCGGACTCAGGCTCTGTAACCACTGAGCTGGGCCGTGCCATAAAATTTCGGCTGCTGCGAACCTCTACTACATGGCAGCTTCCTTCGTCACGCAGTTCCTCGGTTTCTTGACAGAAGTCTTGTACTTCCTCATCCAGATATTTTTAAATTGGAGCATCGACCTTCCTATCATGGAAATCTGATGCAAAAACACGAAATTTCGCCTCAGCATACAGATCGGCGGCGACACTGCTACAATGCCGCCCCTAGAAAAGTGCCTCATGAGCCGGTTTGCTTCTTAAACTTACCTCATGCGACGCCTTTGGATTTGAACTATCTGTACTTGGTATCTCTTATATATTGAAAAAACTATTCTAGCTGTTCGGTCGGATGAACTCTCTATCTCAACCCTGTTACTTTTCCAAATTTTGTTCACAATAAATCCATGTAGGGTAAACCACACAGTGGCCACCATACAGTTATTGGCCAACTGAAGATTAGAAATGTGTTAAGACTCCAGCAGCATTTAACTCCATGCTTTCTCGCTAGGGGGCAGTGTTTACATTTCTGGATTTAAGCATGATATTTGGAGTCTTTCCGTATGTTCCTATAGTAGGGAGCATGAACGAAGGCGGGTGGCAACTGGATTTGCAGAAGGTCGGGAATGTCACGTGGTTTCTCTCTCTTCTTCATTTGGCCAACCAGCGTCAGTCAGTTACAGCGGCTCTTGGCGTGCGGTTCGTACATTTTATTTTCGTGTATATTAGGGTGTTTTACGATTGAGATTTAAATAGGAGCGTTTTGTGGTGTTCTAAAATGGAGGGCGAAGGAAGTAAACGCAAGATTTTGCACAAACAAGCAAGGGAAATCGTATATAAAGTATATCAGTACTTCAAAAATGAGACGGAGCATGCAGACGATTCAACACGTACATCTAGTTACAACAAGGGCGGATCTAGAAACCTCCCGAGGGGGGGGGGCGATTAAGTACTATTTTCCTCGTAAATAGGAAAATTTTCAAATACAACTCCCTATATTGGTCAAAATTATATTCAGGATCTTTTAAAAAGATTATCACAAGAAATAATAGTATAGTATATTTTCTATCATAAACCCTATTTTAGGTGAGATATATTTTGAAAACCACGCATACCTCCCTTATAATAATCCATATTTTGCGAAAATGATGTATAAGGCTTATGTTTCGTATAATGTAAAAAAGAAAAAAATATATTTAAATCGGGTATCTGTGACATTTTATTAACTTTCTATAGCACTTCTTAACATTTTATTTTAAAAATCACAATAAAAATCAAGTCGTCGATTGCCAGAATTAGCAAAACGATCTAAAATCTCTTCCGGGTCAAGATGAATATCTTGATGTATATGGAGTAACGCCAAACCCACAAGTCTTTCTTCACTCATTCTGTTCCGCAACCAAGTTTTTAATCGTCGCAAAGCCGAAAAGCTGCGTTCAGAGTTAACAACACTTATAGGAAGAGTGAGTAATATTTTTAATAAAATTTTGCCATTTGGATAAATTTCCTCGTCGCACATACCGAAAACTTCACAGGCTCTCATGTCAGTTTTAATGTTATTGCACTTATATTCACGTTCCCATTTGGTTTTCCGCATTATTAATTCGCTTAGAAAAATAGTAAACGAATTTGAAATAATGGAAACATTCAAAAAGTCAGAATACTTTTCCCATAATGACGTTGCGGTATTATCTAACTCAACTTGATCCAAACACAATAGTTGTTTCGGTAATATATTTCCCAAATTAAATGCCTTCAGTGTATCATCACAAAAACGGCTTCGAAAATCAACTAGGAGAGTATCAATCATTGGGATAAATACACTACGTCGATAGTATTCCTCAGCGGTTTCCGAACAGTTAATTCGTCTTAATGCATACCAGGGCTTAATGAGCTTTAATTGTAAAATATCTGCAAATTCATTAGCGCTTTTCCAAATTCTATGAAATACTTCGTCAACCCTTTTCCTTTCACAATCTAATAAGCAAATGATGTCCTCAATGCATTTTATAGCTGAATACAGATCTAGCGATTCTTTTGTAATGACTTACTAACCGGAAGTGTTAAGGAAAAAATAAAAGTAATGCATTTCATCGAAACAATGAATTCGCTTGTCATGAGATTATTGAGGAGTAAATCTGCCTTTGTTGAAGATGTCCTATCATCCCAATTACTGATATCTTTCAATATCTTGGTAATTGTGGAAAAAATTTTCTCAAACATTAAACAAGCATTATGCCTTTCTACCCAGCGTATATCGCACTAGCTACTTAATCCCCCACCCATTTCTCTCTTTAAAAGAAAACTTCTCTTAGCAGACAAATGATAAAAATTAATAACCTCGCCCATTAATTCAAAACATTATCTAATTGCCCTAATTTCGGACGATTTAGACAAAGTCAAGTTCAATGAATGGCTTGGGCAAGGAACTCTAACCGCATGAGAAGAAACCTTACGGATTTCTGAAGCAGCACAAGTTTACCTGTCGAAGGAACTAGTAGCAATTTTTGTGGTGAACAATCTACGAGTAGTAGCACCTCCTCTGTTGTAAGAGTTATGCGCATTTAATGCATGAGTGAGTTTCCTCTGTGGTCTGATAGAACAAAACGCAAAGGGAAACGTCTAGTTGAAAAACGATCATTTGCTGTTACATGGAAAAAAATATCAGGATATGTTTGAGAAGAAACGTCTTGCTAAGGCTGCAGAAGAAAAGAAAAAGGCAGCAAGGAAAAGAAAGCGTGAGCAGGCAAAGGAAGAAAAAAGAATAACCTTCTAAAAGAAAAGGCCAAAAGGAAACTTTTCAAAGAGCTTAACAAAGAAGTTGAACACAATTCAGTTTGCATATTTGTAATATAAATATCAGCCCTGCCTCGGAGCTTCGTTGTGATAACTGTCAAAAGCTGTATCACGAATCATGTGTGCAAACAATCGCAAGCAGCACATCCCAAATTCAGAATACGGTGACAAATTTCTCTGTCATATCTGCTACAAAGAAGTAACAGACAGAAACTCAAACTAAATGCCAGAAGATGAGTATGCTGCTGTAGACGAGGATGTGATAGAAGCAACTATGCTTGCACTGCAGAAATAGTGAAATTTCAGCGCTTGGATTAATAGTATTTTGTTCTTTTGTTTGGTTCCTGCTTATAACAGGTTGTTTTATGAAACACTCATTCAGAATTGATACTTTCTATATGAATACAGAACTAAATGAGGATTCCAAATATGTGCTGTAATATTTTCTTCAAAAAAGTTCCGATTTTCTTCAGTTCAAACATGAAATATCCCTTAAGTGGCCAATAACTGTATGGTTTACCCTACCTCTATCCGTGCTGTGTCTGTTCCCTGGTAATAAAAATATATCCACTCTTTAGTTCTGAAAGGCCTTTACTTCTTACCTCACTAAGACCTATAATATCCCAATTGATCTTTGTTTGTCTTCGCTGGACAGAGTCCGGAAGCTGAAGATTGTTAGTTCAAAGGAATTGGACAAGGATGAGAAAGAGTGACAGTGGGTGCTTAACTTCCGGCGATTCTTAGCACCCTCGGCCATGTACCTGATTACTGCGACGGTCAGGGAAAATCTAGACTCGGGAAAATGAAGGTCGTTATTAAAGGTTGTAGTTCATGTTAGATTGATCTTAGGGTAAATTGGCCTATAGAGCACCAAGCCGGTCCAAAAGGCGGACTTCACAGCATGGTTTAACCTACCAGTACCTTACAATACGGCTGTGCTTCGCCATTAAGCCTCTGTCTGCACCCTTCCGCCATTTAGAGGTAGTGAACTGAGACGGCTATTTGCCATGGTTTCATCAAGAAGAGATACATGTTCTTAATATGCTTGTTCAGACTTAGGGTAGCTATGATTTCGCCACCTAACCGATCGAACATAACTGAAATTGATCAAATATTTTTACCTCAAAATTTATTTTTATTCACACAAATTACACTTATTTTAATAAACACAAAACAATGGTTCCTACATTGATGAATCGAACCGATGAATGGGATAAATATTCTGTGCAAAATTCGGATTGCAGTAGCTGACCGCTTATCTCAAGCAGTCGTCAAGATGCTCATAAGTTATTGTTGACAGGAAGTTGGGCAATTCTAACGGCCGGCTGACGCCACTGTGGCGTCGCAGGAATCTCAATATTTTATAGGTTTCGTTATATACCATTATTACCTTTTTGCAACGTAGATCCGAGTTCTTAGAAGGCATCTATACAGAAATAATATCTCACACTTATAGCAAATTCATATCCCAGTTTCAGAAAGGGATCCTTGGTTATTGGCAACTTTAGAACATGCGGCTACTAGAGTGGATTTCTTCCTTTGAAAGGAGATTGCTCTAGCACAGTTAGCGTTTCTTGGTGAATAGAAAAGGTCCTAAAAGAAAACAGAGCAGATGAGTGCCTGGGCACCGAATGGGATCGTACGGAGAAGAGCGGAGCCTAAGAACAAAAGAAGCAGCTGCACAGGGCCCCTGGATAAAAGGGGACCTAAACCTTATCGGAAGGTGGAATTACTAGGACTTAATCATTTATCTAGAGCAAGTCATAAAAAATAACAGAGGTAACTCACATCGTGTTATTTAAATGTCGAAAAAATTTGACCGGCAGACCCAAATAAGGGCATTTAAATTCCGCCATTTAAAGGTTAATATTATTTATAATTGAGAATGCTGTTTCGCAGAAGTATATGGAACCAAATATACTTTGACAGTTGTATATTTTGTTTTTGCGGGAAGATTGCAAAGATTTTTTCCACTCTCCTTAATCTTATTTGAAACTCTTTTCGTACCTTCCACCCTATAAGCCTATTTCCATTCTGGAAAGTATGCTCAAAATTTAAGGGGCCTGCAAAAATTGTCACATTTTTTAGATTTCAAGCACAAAAAACAAGCGGGACGAATTTAATACTCGTGGTAGTTGGAATGAGAACATAATGGTGTCATGTCGCCAAGTCATATATAAGAGCGTTTAAATGTAGCAGAAACCGCGGGTAACAAACCATCTGGGTTGGTACCTTTGAGCGAAAAATATCAACTTCCTTAATATTTGCCGTAGAAAGCCATTTACAAACGCGCATAGTCAAGAAATTACGTACAGTGTTAAACCGAGATACATTCTCATCAGAAATGCGTTAAAAAGTTTTGATTAATTCTTGCTTAATCATCCCTGCGGTCAGGGGATACCGCTGGGAAGGGTGAGCTCGGGCGTCGAGGAAGGGTTCGCACAGCCTAGGATTTTAGGTATCTCGCGGTCTAATGACAGTCCAAGGGATTGACCGCCGCGAGGTCCCCGTCTTTCTATTTTTAACCTAAATATTTTCTCAGCAAAAATATTTCAATATTTTATGTCCTTCGATTTTTTATTTGCGATTATTAGTATAAATATAAAATACATTTAACGTAAAAATCCACTTCTTGAAAAAGGCGGGGGATTCGTTTTTACCATGGTGGGACCCAGTTTGTGATTGCGGGTCGTAAGATGCAACATAAAAAAACGCTGAAATAGAGGATTTTTGTATGGAATGGGTTTAAAAGGGTTACCAAAGGGGGCGGTGGGGGCAACCAATTGTGAAAGGGTGATTGCCCCATCCTCATTGGATCAGCCACGGTCTCTTGGCTGAAATGAATGTACGATCTTGAGCGCAGTAATAATTATTTCCTTCATATACGTCATTTTACGGCACAGAAACTTCCAATGGATTATCTATTTATATATCGGCACCAATTTCCACGGTCTCCTTTGTATTGGTTAGCTGTCCACTAGTCGACCGTGATGGACATCCTGATTACTCCCGCTCTATAAAATATCACCTTACCTTTTGCTGAGCGAAGTCCAACGAATTGGTCCAGGGCAGGTCTTGAGCATACAGTTTTTGCGTAGTATTAATCATTCGATCCTGAAGACCACTCAGAATTTTTTCTCTGTAAATCGTTGTGACCACCACTAATGTAACCTCAGCGCATACTAACCCAAACAAGCAGATGAAGTACTGAAATAATATAACAGACATGATGTTAAAATTGCAATTAGGACCAAAATTTTAGATATTAGTATAATATTGAAAACTTCTACAGAAACAGTAATATATGTCACCAAAATGGGAATGGATTCGGGGAATAAGTTAGGGACGCTAACGCGAGTTATTAAGTAAAAGTCGAGTGAAGTGGGAATGTATTTGCTTCCACAATTTCGTATTGCAATGAATCTGTGGCTTGAGCATGTTTTATCTTAATGTGAGTACATCTTTCATTGGTGCGAAGGGACTCTAATTCAATAACATAGACTGGGAAAATTATACATATATGCGCCCATCGATCGAACCTAGGAATTCCATGTCTTATTCTCGCATATAACCGTCTTATTCATGGTGCACAATTCACACAAAACAAGCTCCTTTTTCATTTTATTTTTTTTTCCAAGGATTATGTTATAATAAAATATTTAGTGTATAAAATAACATACGATAAATATATTTGTCTTTGATGCGGAATTCTATTGAAAATCCTAGTCATTTGATGGGCGTATTTATGGGGATGGAGGGTTTGTTGATTAACATATTTACTAACAACTCACTATTTTATTATATTTTATCGTTAGAAGTGGCGTACCGGACACCCCCGCAATCTCCGCGTGGCGTGGGATGGCACAACAAAAGGGCCCTCATAATTGAGGAGTAAGAATGCATCAACAGCGGAGTACGTAGCATTGCGTAACTCCATCTGCTTATATGTATTATTGAAGACGTAATATAACGTTCTGATGGATAGCAATCTCAAATGAGCGAAAAATTGGTAACATTGTCCCAAAATACAGAGACATTGATAAGTTCTATGCAGTTTTTTCGAATGGCCCTGAGAAGGGCTATAGAGAAACAGAATAGTGGGAGGGACTTAGACAATTATCTTCAAGTAGAAAACGAGGCCTGTACCACCTTCATGGTGTTTTTTACATTATCAGTCAACACTGTGAGTGCCGCGAGATCGTTTTCAAAATTAATAAGTTAAAAAGAACTATATATTCCAAAGGCGCATTTTTTTAGAATGTTCACCTCAATTTTCGGAATCTTCGACCCCTATCCCTCCAAAACGTTAAATCCAAATTATTTAAAACATAACTTACAGCAGTTAAGCAGTTATAATATGATTTTACCCGTTTAGGAAAATTAATTGAACGTATTTACGTTTCGCTTTTATTGCTGTAGCGGCGTAAACAAAACGAAACTTTACCGTAGTAAGACAGCCGAAACTCTCCTGAAAATCTTACTCTCTCAGCTCTTCTCTTTGCTTAAAACATTCTGCGCACGGATAGACAAAGCGGAAACAAGCCATTAAAAAAACTCTAAAATAATTTTTAAAACATGTATGGAACTTTATGAATCAGGCTTGGCTAAGTTGTGAGGCAACTTTGAACATCGAGAGTGAACGTGCAACTAAATTTAATGTTGCTGGTGGAGGTTTTCAGGTTTCGCTGCGTTGAGAATATGGTTGAAGCTCGACGATTCGCATACATTTCAGCGTGCGTCTTAAGGAATGAAGTGCGATCCGATGGAGCGGCCGTGTGCTCTTATCCCGTAACTATTCTGCCACCTTGACGGTAGCTTCCAACGGCTGTCACTTACTTCACCATTACTTCCTTTCAATTTTCCGTCAAAATAGATCATGGATGGCAAGCCATTTTTGCTCGAGTGACAAGCTTACAAAAATTGTATCTCCTATTCTAACTTTTGTATCAATTTTAAAAAATCCAAAAGTAAATGTTTTTATGGCTTAACTGTGATAATTTATTTTCAGACTCCGAGCTAAGAAAAACGATATATTGGTTATATAAAATTCAGCTTATATAATAAGACTCAGGTTTGCAATCCCTGGAATAGACGTTTCCATGTCGCACTAATACGGTAACCACCGTCTCTGTTTAAATTGATCGAATGTTTTTCAATTTCGATGGCTTCTCAGATCAGCATCGGGAAATAATGTTTTTCCCTTGCAAGCACTTTGGTTTACTCTAAGTCGATCTTGTGTCCGGGTACTGCGGTTTTGAGTTCCGCTATAGCCGAATCTCTCCCATGCCTGTTGTTCATGGCTCTTCTATGTTTGGTTAAGCGGCATTTTCCACTCAAACCCCGATTTAGCGTCCCCCTATACAATGCCTATATCCCCTATAAATCGTTGTGAAGAGAAATTTCATCTTATGATTACATAGAGTAGTAACAAACCTCGATTTACCGCCATCCCCGCTTTATCGCTAATGTCAGTGATGGACAAACGGTGTCGCTAAATCGGGGTTTGACTATGTCTGTCCGACATAAACCTTCCCGCAGGTGCAAGGCACGCTGTGGACGCCTTCAGATGTTAGCGCAGGGGTTTTCAACCGTTGGTAAGCGTGCCCTTAATGGTACGTCAAAAGTTTTGAAAGGATATACGAAAGTGTTAAAGATTGTAATGTTTCTTCTTGCTTCGTCTTTCATGCACGACTTCGGAATCACAATTTGAAATGTGACGGCTAAGAATAGCGTCATAATGCCCAAGCTGTGAATTTTAACGTTGTAAACATGATTTATCTCTCTTATTACAAATTTTATTAATTCCATTATCATTCTAAAATGTATTTGGGGATACGCGACCATAAAAATGCTCTAGGGTGCAACTCGGCAAAAAAGGTTGAAAACCTCTGGTCTAGCGCATCTTTGGCGGACAGTAATTCTCTTTTCACCTTGCGCACGGTATTATAATGGGCGACGGTGTTTTCTTTGCGACGAATCCTCGCTTTGCTCTCCGATTCCCGGCGATGAACGGAAATATAGCCTAAGCGGCCGACTTCGATCACTCCTTCGATGGTTTTTGTTTCGGCTTTGTTTCGTCTAATAATGGCGCGGCTGTGTCCATTGTTCATGAGGGCCTTGGTGACGTGGTCGTCCTCTTCCTTGAGGTTCTGAGATCGACTTCGCACGATCTCAATGACCGATGCATTTTGCTGTAAATGGTGGTGAAACGCCGCATGTAAATATGGATCGGTGTGTCTTCGTTCGATCCACGCTGCAAAAACCTTCTGAAACCAAAATTTATGTTGATAGCATTATGGAAAACTTTGCTGCTATCAGATAATTGTAATTAAGGTTACAAATTCTTATTGCTATCGTTTACAGAAAGTAAAAGTGGTTAAAGAAGTCCTTTCGTACGTTTAAAAAGAAAACAGGCGAACATATTATATTAGTGGTGCTAGAAAAGACAAGTTTTACCATTGTAGAAATTCACGGTATTGCTAAAGAGCATTGTGGACTCCTGCTCTAGTGTGCACCAGCCTTTATTATGCGCCAGCACCGGTTCGGGTGGTATAATTAAATTTGCTATTTATAGAGACATTTTTTGAGGTTACGGGGGGTCTAAAATGATTTCGGTACGCCAGTGCTCGTTAAAATTAAGTACTAGGAGAGGCAAATGACTAACGCTTGTGCTGTTAAAAATACAATCTTATTTGAAAGTAATATTAAAATAAAATATTTACATAAATCTTCTTTTGCATCCCTGGAAAAATCCTGCATACGCCCACTTTTAGATCTTATTTACTAAATAGCATAATATAATAATATACTGTCGTCCATATAAGAAGAAATGAACGTTTAGCACTAAATTTTTACAACTTATACTTTGACCAAAAATTAAAACTTATCGCCTACTCACCGCTACCAGGAGAGATTTTTTCTCGTGAGCTAGTTCACAGCATCCAAGGAACCCGGTTAACAATACAACTACTCCAATGACAATAAGAGAGTATGCGACGTTATTGAGACCGTCCTTCGCAATGTAGAGGGCCTTATCAGGCTCGCCGAATGTTTCGTCAATAGTCGCCGTGACTACACGATACAGGTGGGCCTTTGCAGGGTTAAATAGAACGCAAGATCCAATGCCAATGACAACGCAGCCGGAAACCTGAAATGTCGTGAAAAATCGTTAAGTACCTACTTCCGGAAATTTGTTGCATTCAAATCAGAATTGCCGCTATTCGCGTGATTTAATAAAACACTCAGTCGTTGAGCAAGACTATATCTATATGAATCTGCTGCAAAAATATTGCCAAAAATAAAAAAAGTAATAAAAATTCAAAAGAGGACTATTGGTCTCGCCTTATGGCTGGAATAAAATTTATGAAGATATATCACTCCATTAACCATAAAAAGGCCGAGAAAACTAGATGAGCGTTTCAGCTACAAAGCAGATGTCTTCAGTGGTGAATCACATATCGATAGACTCGAAGAACTTTTAGAATCTATGGTCAGTGACCATTTTCCCAACTTTTTTATAGCTATTGGAGACACCTAGTTTACAGTAATAATACAAATTTAAAAAGTTATACAGCTTAAAAGTAATTTATGATATTATTTATAGATATAATACTCATATATATATATATATATATATATATATATATATATATATATATATATATATATACATCCATTGAAAACATTCATTTTAATAATGCAACCCTAATATAAATAAATAATCATACAATAGTGCTGAATTATATGATGTCATCATCAGTGTCACGTAATAATATAAAGTCGTCCCTCGCCAAACGCGGAAGTTATGTTCCTGAATGATATAACAGCGATTGGCAAAGGCCAGGGCTTATGGGAAATAGGGAGTCATGAGTGATTCCTGAGAGACATGCCTAAGTCCTATAATGTACAATACAATGTTAGAAATAGGTATCCTATGCTTCAAAAAACATGTTTATTATAAAAATCAAAAGTAAAATAGATTTAAGTTGCAAATAATTACAGTACATTAACAATATAATGGTGATGCTGATGCCGGCCGCTTGGCCAAACGCTTCAAGGAACGTTTGTAACATAGAGGCTTCCATAAAATTCCTCCAACATCCAATTCACAACTATCTCGTGGTCTTATCGGGAAATAATAATCCTCTTTCCTATATCTCTCCTTCTGGTGAAGAGTAGTATCTCGTAGCTTTTTCAATAACATAAATTTTAATAATGGTAAAAATTAGTCAACTAGACACGGTGGATACTCAAGACTAGATACCGTGGGTGGCAAAACCGCGGTTGGCGAGGGATTACTGTATTTTATATATGGTAACATATATCAAGTTTGGAAATTTGGAAATTGCACGCTAAAAATCTGTCTTAAACAAATCGCTAACTGATGAAATTCTGTATGCTTATTCATGCATATTTAACTGAGCTTGTTTCGAAGTTTAAATGTGAAATAATATAGCAATTCGTAGAATGAGACAAAAACGTGATTAAGATTCCGAGACGTGAGCATCACTTTAATTCGATTGGGGTAAAGAAGAAAATTTGTGATGAAATCATGAATCCCATGATACCCTTCAAAGTATTCTACTGATGCTCATGACAACCAAAAGAGAAAATAGAAAATAGAAACCGGATTTTACTGGAAATCAAATAGGTAAATCCAGAAAAATAATTTCTTACATCTTTGCATTTTGACGATTTATTGTCAGTGATAAATTTATTAGGCGAGCAAATTTTAATTCAAATTTACCCTAATTTTCATTGATTATTCGAAAAAATAATATCAAGCTCGCTTGATAGCTGCAATCATATTGATAAATTATTTGTTCCAAGAGCCAATAAAAAGCTAAGAAAATTTTAAAATGTTTCTTAAATCTCAAAAATTTCATCTAAAAAATAACACGCTATAAAATAACCTGAGTGACTGCTGTTTTATCTAATACTTAACATGAATGTTACAATTTAGTACTGCTATTCGGTGATGCATCAAAAAGAAAATTATTCTGATTAATATGGCAAGCAATGGTAGTGAAGTTAGAGGACGTGGAAGGTGAATGTCAATATTTCAGAGGGCACAGTTTTAAAGTTAAACGAAAGAAGTTCACACAGCTTGTGGAGTGAAATGTCTAATGAATTTTATGTGGCCCGCGATGCTATAATGAAAAAGTTATCCGTAAAATTTAACATAAAATTCATATTTTTAAATTAAAACTATAATAATAAAAAATATAATATTGATTTTTAACCTAAAAAACCTCATGTAGGCTTATTTTTATATGTACGATAACTCCGAATCTCTAAGTAACACTATTTAAACTCTAATCAGACCCGCCAAAGCATTGGCAACTTTCAATGCGGCCCACATAGTAGAAAAGGTAGTCCGTCCTTGATATAGGGTAAACCACCTCACTTAAAATTTGTAGTGCGATAAATATGTGGATGGATAAATTATTACTGTGCGATTTCGCCGCCCGATGAGAAAATAAATACGTTCCAGTGTTAAGGAGAAGAATAGAGGGCACGTAACGGTATTATCGATATATAATCTAACTAGGATACAGATATGAAGATAGGGTATAAGGGTGAAAAGAGGGAAAGCAGAGAAGAAAAAAGGAGTATCTTGAGTGGTAAGGAGCAGAGCAAATGCAAATTCAAAATTTTGTAATTGCAAATTTTGATAAATAAATCAACTTTCTCTCATTGCGAAAGTGTTCGATATTTTTGCCGGTTTAAAAAATATGTAATTCTCATG
The DNA here is from genome assembly GCA_028673005.1 of Tanypteryx hageni. Lineage (NCBI taxonomy): Eukaryota > Metazoa > Arthropoda > Insecta > Odonata > Petaluridae > Tanypteryx > Tanypteryx hageni. The sequence goes on from CM054120.1 coordinate 175,241,280, forward strand.
TACGATAAATATTTTTTAGAGAGCGCGGAGCCCGTTGCAATCGCTCCGTTGGCAGCGCCATTAAATTGATCCTGGTAAGGAAGAAGGGAAAGAGGATGTGTGGGAAGTGAAGAGGAAAAGAAGGAATTGGGAGAAGAAAATGAGGAAGAAAGTTAGTTGATGTTGGCTTGTATTTCTGGCTAATCAACCTCTTGGATTATTATAGCCATAACTCCTTCCACACCGAACACATACACAGGGGAGGAGGGAAACCCGCATTAGCCTACTCTTTACGAAGAGCACCAAGGGAGCCAACGGAACGCTGACTTGATGCGGTCTTCTAAAAGCGCACAAGTAGGGGACGTGACGATCCCAGGTTGAAAAATCCTGACCTCCGCCGAATTTGAAGAGCTGAGTGGAAGGCCAACCCTCTAATCACTCCGAGAAAGAGAGGAAGTTTGTTAAATTGGCGTGCCGAGAAGAAAATGGGAATGGAAGGAGAAAGGAAAATGAGGAAAATATGAGAAGAGGGCGAGAGGAGGAAAATGGTAAGCAGTTAATTACCACTGAGGACGGATATTTTTTCGCCAAAATGTTAATCTGTTTGATCGATAGTTTTATGGTTATAGGAATTAACTCGATGGCCTATTTCAAGTTCGCGTGCCTCCTCTTATGAGTCACTTGTTTAATTGCGCTCCTTCTATTTCAATCAACATTTCGAACGTTTCCTATAATCACTAACTTGTTATGTTTCCTCAATTTCGCTTATCCTATCTTCTTCTTATCGCATTATTAAAGTTTTCCCTTCATAGCACAAGGTTTTTCTCCTTGAAAATGCACCGTTGCATTTTTATCGTATGCCTACAATTTTCTAGCATTTTTTCCTTTCCTCATGACTAAAAATGCGTAAACTTACCAGGTTGGCTCAATTTTATCTGCATTGCGCGTCGTAAAAATCGCTATTCAGTTATCGTCGAGAAAATACTTGAAATTATAAAAACATTTTTAGACGTGTTTGCGAATGAGTATAAACGATCTTTACAGTAATGACCGGTCGTAAAAATCTAACCAACGCCACTGCTCGCCGCTGCACCCACGCGCAGACGTACGTGGGAGAATTAGAGGTGACGAGAAGTGATCACAACAGGAAGGGAAGTCGATGATAGCAACGTCTGAGAATGAGAGAAACCCTTCTCTCTAGACGGTTACAGAAACTGTTGCATGGGTAAATGATACCCTAGAATGCCCGAGTGCTATAGGACGGGAAAATAGTGAAGCGAACGGTAGAAAAAGAGGCGAATTTGACGCGCAGAAGAGGAAATACGAAGAAAGGGTGGAGCCAAACGCGTAAAGGGGAGCGGGAAGGGTGGAGACCCCGGCGGAAGGCGAAGAGAGGAATATTAAAGGAATGCGGGATAGGGCAGAAAAACTTGGGAAAGGTCAGGATTGAAAGAGTAATGATAGGGGAAGAGGGAAGAAGGGAGAGAGATGGAGGGAGAGAGATGGAGGGAGAGAGATGGAGGGAGAGAGATGGAGGGAGAGAGATGGAGGGAGAGAGATGGAGGGAGAGAGATGGAGGGAGAGAGATGGAGGGAGAGAGATGGAGGGAGAGAGATGGAGGGAGAGAGATGGAGGGAGAGAGATGGAGGGAAAGAGATGGAGGGAGAGAGATGGAGGGAGAGAGAGGGAAAGATCGAGGGGGAGAGAAAGAGATGGAGGCGTTGCTAAGGTGATGGATTTAGGCTGCGCGTAGTTACGGAGCGCTACAGGATGTCATGTAGAGCAGTGTTTCTGAAACTGTGGGCCGCGGCCCCCAAGGAGGCCGCGAAATTATTTTGGATGCAAGGTGAAATAAAGGTTTCACGGATAATGAAATTTTATCAGGGAATGTTTGGAAGAACGATGTGAAGAAAATATTAATAGTTACATAAAATGAAGAAATTTACGATAAAGTTTCTTATTTTTACTATTTTAAATTCAAAGGGAGCCGCGTGAAATTCAAGGGGGCCGCGACAATTGAAAGTTTGAGAACCACTGATGTAGAGTACCAAAGGGAGACAAACCGTTTTGAGATCACGCCAATTAAATATACCCTAATTACCTGACGCGCATTGCGTGCGTTCGCTCGTTATTTTAGGAATAACGCATAAGAGCCTTAATCGATCCAAGATTCCTTCCCAATCACACGTTCCTTTTGTGATTTAACGGCTGTATCGAGAGATATTTTTTCTCTGCAGCGCAATCATTGATGCCGACGTGGCCCCTGCGCTAAATATTATTAAGGTATCTTTTTTATTGACATCGGCATAGGTACATTTCCGTCCCTAACTTTGGGGAAAACAAGGTGGGTATGGAAATATATAAAAAATATAATCGCCAGCCGAGCGAACTCGTCTCGCAGCTGTTCGTCTCGCCGTTCTATTCGCAGATACCTGGAAAATGAAAAGTTAATTGTGATAGAAGTCTAGAGATTATTCGAGGGGAAAATGGAGGAAAAGAGCCAGACGGGAAAGGACATTGATTATTCCCGGAATAGAACGGAGAGCCCGAGCAGATAGGACAGGAGAATGGAGAGGACGGAATTCCCTGTTAGCGAGAGAAAATGAGGTGGAAAATTGAGCGAGTTTGAGGCTCGGAGGCCACCCCTCAAACGTAAACCCGTGATGCAGTGGGTGGTGATTTTTAAGAGGAAATTTCCGAGCGGAGATTTCGAGGAAAGGACAATTAAATAAGATTTCTCTGGAAGTGATTGTCTCCGTAGGAGGCATTGTTTATTTAAGTCGAGAATGAAAAAGGTGTGGCGAGTGAGAGAGCGGTGGATGAGAAAGGAGAGAAAGACGGGGTAGAGGAGTCACTAATAACTCGATAAAATAGAAATGGGAGAAAAGTAATGTTTAAAGCGTCGGAATAGTAGATAGAGAAGTCTTTAAATTAAGGGTAAATTGGCATGGCGCAACTCCTCCACCTATTTAAACCTATTAATAGAGAAATTGATGGAATCGGAAAATAAATTCGAAGGGAAGATTTTAATAATAAAGAGGAAGACGTCGGGAGGCGGAAAACGTAGACGATTAGCTAATCATTAATTATAGAAAAATAAGGGAAAATCTTAGATTTCAAAGGGAGTATTGCGGATCCTTGCCTTGCACTTGATTCGACCCCGGATGTATGGCCTGAAGGAGTTAGAAATTTAATGCGAAATTTAAAACGAGAAGATTTGTTAAAAATAAATATAAATTATGTAGGTACTTTGTACTTCGTAAAATAATCGGAAACGTCATTTTCGAGCAATTTTAAAATTTCGGTCGATTTTTTGGGGAGGGGAGAGGCGGGGATCTAGGATGTGATCTTCGGTACAGAGCAGGGCCTCGGTGTGGGGGCGTGGAAGAAAGGAAAAAATGGCGGTAGCGAGGGAGGACGAGGTAGAAATGCAATATGTTGAGGTAGGATAACGTTAGTCGATTTGTAAAGACTGGAATGAGGTAAGAAAATAAAGAAGTGTTTGAAAAATGGAAAAAAGGATGGAAGAAAACAGAGTTAGATGAGCCAAAATAAGGAAGATGTAGAGGAGAATGGGGGGCAAGGAAAAAGGTAAAATATAATGGAGTAAATTTCGAAATAACGGTGTGTAACCATAAGCATTGACTTAAAAAATTGGATATGGCGGAGAAAAGGATAGTTTTGCGGCAAATTAAAAGGAAACAGGGACCATAAAAATGTTTTTTTTTTAATGTGACCGAAGTGATAAAAAAATTCAAATACCTTAAAGAAGGAAAAGGAATAAAAATAACGGGACATAAGCGGGATAAACAAGAATAGCTGGAAATGACTTCTAGTAAGAGAAAGTGTAACAGCTTGCGATGGATAGTGGAATATAACGGAATTAAATGGATGGTTATGGAGGACGGGTAAAAAATCGCGAAGGTCTTGAAATAAAATTCTCTACGGAGGACGTAGGGTGATAAAAGGTAGGACGAAAATGAATTTGAAGAAATGATGGAAATCGGAACGAAATGACTAGAAAGGAAAACACGAAGGAATTGTTTGAGGATGGGCCAAAATGAACGTAATGACATTAAAAGGACAAATATTGCGAATGATGATCACGGAAATTGTGAGGAGTTATATTTAGATTTTGAATTATGAACAAATCAATCGAATAACTGCAAAGAAGGGGAATGCGGAGCGAAATTGACCACGTTCCCTGATGATTGCGCTAAAAATAAAAGAAAGTTTAAGAAGTAAAAAAACCTCAGATGATATCTGGCGTAAAGAAAAAATACAGATGATACATGTAAAATTTACTAAAGCGAGAAGGGAACACGTACATATTTTATAAAATTGAGCGCTCTTTTAGACGCATTTTTATTTTTACCATCCCAAAAATAGCGATTAAAATAATGTGATATACTTTGTGAAAATGTATGGATGTTCCCTTTCCTCCTACGGAGCTCTACGAAGTAAAGGTCTAATAATGAACTTTACGTCGGAGTTTTATATTTATGAAATATTTTACTTTTGTGTTTTTAATTAGTAGAAGAGGATTTGGAGAAATCCAATTAAAACCGCATTTTTAGAATAGCCCTGCCGCCCACTCCTAACGATTACCCAAACGCTAAGCCAAAAATCAATTACGGATGACAATTTTTTAGAATCCGAAATAATATTTTACATGGATAATAAATGAACGAAGGATTTTAATTAATTGCAGAAAAATAAAATGAGTAAACAATCGCGCGAATGGTAAATTTCAATTTTAATTTCATATTAAGTGATACGGCTGTCGTATTTGCTGAAATAAAAACACCTCTGTTAACTTCGCCCGCCACCTGTTGCTTGCAATCTTTATTTTCTACGAGCTTTTAAGGCGCTCTCCGTGAACTTCAAGCTAAGCTGAAATCCTGGAGAAGTGCTTTTAGAAAATGAGTGCAATATTATCAAACGTATTTCACAATGAAAACTACAATGCGTTAAATGCGACAAATTAGCAAAAAAACATTTTTAGCATTTTCGATACATCTCTCCTTCCACTACTACGAAATCATGCAGTTCACTTAAGAGTTATAATATCACATTGCGGCCGTTAAAATTATAGATAAACGTAAGTTATAAAAAAGTAAAATTATACTACGGAATTCAGCGTTTTTATCTCCTAGAAAAACTTGACATAGGGCAAAAAGGCGAAATAAATAAATATTTTTTTTGAGATTTCATCCGTTGGCCAACGCTCTTTTTTGGATGAGAAGAAATCGCAATTAATTTGAAGCATCGCGATCAGTCAACCGAATATTGAAAATGCTACCAATAGATTTAATAGATTTCCAATGTTCGTTATATCTTTATCAACAACTTGTTACAAGTCAGTAACCTTTTGCGTGTTTAATCTCTCAAGAAATAAACGGGTCGAACTCGTAAAAATTTGACAGATTATCTTTGGAAAATAATTTATCTCCGACTTAATAATAATTTTTGTCTATAACCGTAAAACATGTTAATAATCTAACGCATTTTGCAATCAGATTCGTTAAATATTAAAACAAAAAAAACAGTCTCATTTAATTAGAGAGCTATATCCAAACTTAAAATTAACCAATCCATCCAATAATAAGCATCAAACTGAAAAGTAAAAAAAAGTATTCGAAGGAATAACTCACCCAGAACACCAGGTTGAAGAAAAACGCTAAGGTGTTAACACACCTAGCGTTGCACATCGGCATCTTGCAGCTGCAACTGAAACGAAAATCAAAGATTAGAAAGATGCCTCAAAGCGGCAAGGGGTAAGTAGTGATTAAGATAGAGAGAGATGCTAGAGAAACGTACGATGCGTATGGAGTCCCCAACTAGACTCAACTCTCTTCGCCGCTCGCGTTATCCTCATAGAACTCCCCCCCTCCCTTTTCTACTCGACCCATCCCCCAGGGGAGGCGACCTGAGCGTGCGCGATCTTTCTTTCTCCTACTTTCGACGTCGGGGGGCAGGGGCAGGGGGCGGCGGATGGGAGAAAGGTGGAGGGGGAGAAAGGAAATGCGACCAGTCGAGGGTGGAACACGAGTGCGCCGGTCCTCTAAGGTTTGCCGCTCACCCCTTCAACCTCCGATCAAAACACCCTCTCTCTCCAACTTCGTTTCCTCCTTTGCTCGCCTCTTCCCTCCGCTCTTCCCATTACTTTTCATCCGGTCTGTCCACTTGCCTCGCCCCTTCCAACCCTTACCGAGATCGCTCGTCTGCGGTTCGCGGTATTTCTCTCCCTCTCTTCTCTCACCTCGCTCATTCCATCCCATGATTCTCCTCTCCTCCTCTCACCGACCCGCGATCTCTTTCGCCTATTCGATCGCACTGGGCATATTTCCGGTCTATGGTTCAAATAGGTGGGACGCTCATAAACGCACACGCGCGCACGTACATGCACATACAATAGATTATTTTGTGTATATATCTAAATGCTTATGGAAGAGGAAAGGTAAATAGGGTAAATGGATGGTAACAAGTTGTTGAGGAAAGGAAGCCCAGTGAACACTTACCGATAAGAGATCCTCTGGGGTGTCGGAGAAACACACATGACACATTTTAACACTTCCTTACCTCAACAACTTGTTGCCATTCATTTACCATATATATACCAACTTACGGAAAAGGAAAGGTAAAATAGATATATGGATGTCAACAAGGTGTTGGGATGAGGAAACCCAGTGAGCACTCACCAATCAGACGACTCCAGGTTGGCGAGGCCCCGGGGATGTCGAAGCGACACACGTAAAAGAACACAAAAACACAGAAACATCACAAACGTAGAAGCTTTCGGAACTACTCCTTCAGCTACAGAGAGAGAACGTTTGTGATGTTTCTGTGTTTTTGTGTTCTTTTACGTGTGTCGCTTCGACATCCCCGGGGCCTCGCCAACCTGGAGTCGTCTGATTGGTGAGTGCTCACTGGGTTTCCTCATCCCAACACCTTGTTGACATCCATATATATATATATATATATATATATATATATATATATATATATATATATATATATATATATATATACACACACACACACACACTTGAGGAATAGAAAAGATAAAATGGTAAATGTGTGTCTACTCTGCGTCCTAGGAAGCCCAGTAAACAATTAATATTTGAAGAGTCGCTGGGAGTGTCAGAGAGACACATATGAAGAGACGTAAGTTGAAACTTTCGGTCAATCGGATAATATCCTTCTTCAGCCACAGAGAGGAGGCTAATATCCGAAAGCTTCAATTTATCTCGTTCACGTGTCTCTCTGATGCCCACAATGGCTCTTCAAACAGAAAATGTCCACTGGGCTTCCTCCGACACCTAATTGACACCCATCCAGGGGCGGATCCAGAAACTTCCCAAGGGGGGGGGGCGATCGCCCCAATTGGCCCTCCCCCTCTTGATTCCGCCTCTGCCGACGACCATACATTTTGAAAATCCCTATCCCCATCAGAACCTTTATTTTCCTTGTCATACAGACTTAATCTTCGGTGTAGAAACAAGGAATGTTGCGCGGAATGAATTTAAGAATGTACCCAGTGGAGGGCAATGGGGTCGTCCAAGGGGAGGGCGATCGCCCCTTGGATCCGCTACTGCTAAATATATAAATTCCCTTTTAAAGATAAATTCCGCGGAATAATTTAAAAAATAATAATTCTTTTATCAGACATTGATTGTTGCATTTTTAGTGCTTTGAATTCTAATATAGAGAAAATAAACAATAAAAACTTCGTAAGAAATCACTTAGAGATAATTGTAGAATTCTTCCGCTGCATGTTCGTCGACTATCTCCAAAGAAGTAATAATCACTCTTGAAGTGATGGTATTTCGAATACTTGTAGAACTGCTGCTGCAATGCTAAATTGTGGGACACGATAAAACGCAAAACCTGATTGTCTGTACTGACTATATACTTCTGCGACACTTGCAACTTATTGCACTTCTCCGGCAAACTATCACACACGCGCTAGCGATTCACTGAATGAAAGATCTTAAAACGCTCGTAAGCTCTTGAAAACAATGAAGGGAAAACCCAAGACAGATAAAGGTCCCGTGTAAAGGATTTTGGGAGATGGAAGAGCTCAGAAGTGGGGAACCACTCTAAGCAAACGGGTGGGGGGGAGAGGGTCGGGGGTAAATTCCAAAACGTGTATTTATTATTATTATTCACATAAACGCTACAATTGGGAGCAGGTCCCGGTAGCAGCGGGTCCCCATCACAACTCAATGCATAATACCCAAATTACATAATTAAAATTGGGTTTACTTAATACAAAAATATAAGCTTTTTGATACCATTTCCTATACACTATATACTACTTCTTAACTTCAAGTCACAGGAACTCCCGTCACAACAGCTTAGGTATCACTCAATACATAATGCCCAAATTACATAATAACAATTGAATGTACTTAATACAAAAATAGAACCTTTTTTGGTAGTAGTTCCTATACACTATATACAACTTCTTGACTTCAAGTCATAGGAACTCTCGTCACAACAGCTTAGCTACAAACTACAACATGTTTCATTTGTTATTTGTCCATACAACTACAAAAATTTAGAATAAGTAAATAATCTTCACGAATAAAAAACAATTCGACCATAATTTGACATTAGATAGTTATTTGGAGTATTGCGATTAAATTATAACCCAACTATGTTTATTTACAATAATAAACGCCGCTTGGTGGCGCAAGTCCTATAAAAAAACTAAATAAAATACTAACCTACAAATACTCATATTAAATACTAGTAGTTGGCGCTTGCATACTGCAAGCATTTCATCTCAAAATTAAAAAACATTCATTTTTCATATTTCATCATTACACATATATTTTTAATTCTTAAGATTTCACCTCCGCAGCGATTTTCGTTTTTCCCACGTAAAAATAATAGTTTAAAACAATCCCCAAATGTTGCAATTTTAAATATTTTACACTTTCTTCATTATGGGGTACTGATGCTACACATTTTAGCCAAATTTTAAAGTTGTAGCACTTCTAGAAGTAAAATAATATTTTTGAAATTGTTTAAATTTAAATAATTTTTAACGGCCGCCGCATTTCATATATGGTAAAATTGAAATATTTGTTTGTGCAAATTCACTACTCTGTAAATAATTTGAAAATTTCAGCTTCCTAGCTCATTCCGTAGTACCTAAACAGTTATCTATTTGTTTAAATTTTAAGAATTTTTAACTGCCAAACAAATTAAAATATCAAAATTTCTATAATCCCTATTTCGTTTTTTTAAGAACTCTACTTAAAAAAAAATTTCAACTCCATAGCACATTTGGAAATACATAAACCTTTAAAATTTGTTTAAACAATTGCAAATTTTTAGCGGCCGCATTGTTGCACTTTTTCATGATTTTCGTTTTTTCTACTCGGTTTTGCACAAAATTCTAACTAAGAATAAAATTTCAAATCTCCAGCACATCTGGAAATGCCTAAACATTAGTATCCTCCTTTTATCATATGTTGTATCCTCCTCTGTAAGGAACGTCTATATATAATGATTAAATACTAAAGTTTTTAACAATTTTACTTTTAAATGCTTTCTCGGTTTTCGGAAAGGGCATAAGAAATTTAGAAATATCATTGTAGTCCTTTTGGGTAAACCCAAGAAGAGACATCTAAAAAGCTTCTTAAATTATAGCCATTCGTATGAACAAAACGAACCGACACCAGTGAATGAGGGTGGAAGGAGAACCAAGGCATAAACCGATGGCTTTGTTTCATCCTTTTACCGGCACCTAGCCGATAGCGTAGGTCGTTGACATGGCCATCGCCCCTACTCGCGGTTCGAAAGAGAGACGATTCATATGATACTATCTTTACTGCACCCGGTGCGAGGGTTCTCCAAAAGGCTAGGCGACCGGAGTGCGCACATTGAGCGTATTCAAAGGCAATGTCCCACGTGGGTAGGTTCCTTCCCCTTCACTCGCCATTCGTTGAAAATCCTGGGAATCCCATTCTCCTCCCCACCACCCCAATTAGCAAGTTTCAGCACCGCCCAGGGTGACACTATCTCCCCATCGCCCCCCCCCCCCCTTGGATCCGCGCATGCACCCATCTATATACATATATCAACCATAAGCATGCATTATATTATTTTTCCCTCTGCTGCCAGAATTATTTGGCTTTCGATTTAAAAAAAAGCGAAATTCATTTCTTCATTATAAATAATAATTTCGTCATTTCTAGATAATTAAATTATGATTTATAATCCTTAATGAATTGTTTTTGATGCTATGGTAAGCTGAAATATGAATATTTAGAAACTGTAGATTTGGTAACCTAAAACTCATCATATATCTTCAAACTCATACGATAATTTAAGTTAGCACTGGTCAATAGAGAATTACGTAAATTAAATTAATAGATTATATTACGTACTTACAAAGGTTGTGTTCTTCCTGTGATAACCTTTTTGTAGGCAAATTTTGACCATTATTTTGATTTATTCGCGGATGGCAGTTGCACGAAAAAGAATAAATGTTTAATATACAATCTATGATAAGGGTGGATCCAGAAACGGGGCGGGGGTCATTGTCCCAATCGCCTATCCTCCATCTTGAATCCTTTACTGCCGACGGTCCTTTATTCTGGAAATCTCTGCTCTTGTCAGAAACTTTCTATCCATTGGCCTACGGATCTAATCTGCGGCGGATAATCGGAGACTTTTGCGTGGACTGGATTTAAGTATGCATCCAATTGATGGCAAGTGAGACACCCAAGGGGGGAAGAGAGGGGCGATCTCCCCCCCCCACTTGAATCCGCAAGTGATCCAATAGGAAAATGTGGAAAACTCCTCCGCCACAAGTTTGGCAAGCATCGAAATGCTATTTTACGCCGAGGATCTAGGTGAAGGAGAATCAGCTAAATTATTCGCAACTCCGACTCTCACTTCTCACTCTATGTCCACGATAAAATAAAAGCAGCGACTCTGACCTTCTGCCAATTTAGGGGCGAATATTTTCTGTCGGAGTACGCCCACCATACCTATACTGCAAAGTGACTTTTCAGGTACCTTCCTGCGGGAAGTAATTAAGCATTGTGGACCATTGATGCATTTTAAATGTACGTCGAAAGGTGAACTCCACATACGAATAATAAATATATAACCATTGGTGACTGAATTACGATAAATAAATAATACTGAAATAAATGAATAAAATTTAGCTGTATTATTTTTTACTCCAGTGATTCCAAATATAAAAACGGAAAGAAAGTCGCCAATCCGGAACGTAATCCGAGTTAAATATTATGTACAATGAAAAAAGCAGCGCTGACGTATACGCTTTATCAATGCAATCTTGCAGGAGCAAATAATCCTTGTTATAAAACACTTATAACTGCTTCCTAAGGAAATATTTCCTCAGAATTTGTCTCTGCCTTCTAGATCAATAAAACCTCTCCATAATCATATGACTTAGTCAAATGACTCGTCTTTTATATTTTTGTCATCATTTTCTAAATGACCACAGAAGAATATTCGTCGTTACCATTCATTTAAATACATAAAATGAGCTGGCTGGCAATTGTTGTCTTTCAATATGTCCTGCATCTAACGTTGAAATTTCCTGGAATGAATCTGATAAAACGTGATAGTAGAGAGTATTCCAGAAAGTTCGAGGCAATCAATTTAGTTCTCACATCGATTTATCAAGTTTTTTCCGCTTTATCTTACCCCTAAAGAAATCAAATCAAATAGCAACAGAAATACTTCATTTTTCTCTAATCGTGTTTTATGTCACATGTAGGCAGAATCCGAAAATACGATTTAATAACACGTCTTGCTAGTCGAGAGAGCCGTCAAGTCGGCATATGGTGTCTATATCGTGGTGTCGAATCAGATCACTTAATGTCATTTAAAAAATATAAACTTAATTGTGGAGCTATCGCTGCTTTTAAAAGTTATTATCTGAAGCTAAAATTATCCCAGCTACTGGATGCACCAGATCGATCCGATTAGCAAAGAGTACATTATTTCTAGTGATAAAATAACATTCATCATCCAATAAACAATGTCAAGACTACAGACTTCTTGCGGCGCACAGGAGGGAAGAGCTTATTTTGGTGAGTACATAATCATTTTATATTGACGTTTTATTAGGTAGCTGTCGAGAGGTATATCCGAGTCCAGAACCTATCTCCATGAGTAGGTACTATGTTAAAATGGATTCGCTTTAAACAGTATCGATATAAATTATAGGAACGCATCCTCCGTTCAAAGGGAGGGAGACCTATATTCCACCTAATGACCCTTCTCGTCCTCTTCTTGTAGCCATCCGCTTCTTTTACTATGCAATATTCCTCATCTCTCTGTATGTCTATATCCTAGCATCCTTCTTTATATAACTCTCTTCAGCAGCACGTTATTTCGTAATATTTGACCCCCAAAATTTTGTTTCTGCGTAATTACCTTAATTAAGCTCGACTCTTCACCTATTATATAAAATTCCTTCTTATTGAAGTCAAAAACGTATTATGAAGCTCGCCTAACAGTTGAGATACAATTGGTAAGTTGGGTATCTGCAATAGTAAATATCTACTGTCGGTGACCCAGAATGGGTATCTGGTTTTCATAACGTTTATACACTCTTGCAGGAGTTTTCAACCTTTATTATCTTACGCCCCACCAAGCATTTTGTCCCGAAATCCGTATGTCACCATGGTAAAAACAGAACCTCACCTTTTCCAAAAGTGGATTCTTACGTAAAATGCGTATTAGTATCATGTTAACAATTAATGGAAATTTTTAAGGATAGTATCATGTTAAGAATAAACGGAAATTTTTGTATTTTAGTACTGCCTAAATGTTGTTGAGAAACATTTTTATTAAAATTACTTTCGAAACTTCGTGTCCCATCTAGATGACCTTCGCGTCCCACTGGTGGGACGCGTCCCATCGTTTGAGAAACACGGCGCTATTGGAGCTACATATTCCACCAGTCAAACATCCTTATCTATTTTTAGGTAAGAGATGCGTTCCTATATTAACCATCACGTTAGTCACATTTATTCCAATTGTAAATTTTAATTAAATCGCGGTCTCTTGCTGAATTTTGCAATGTCAGATAAATGATTGAATAGGCAAAAGAGGCTGAAATATTGAAGATTTCAACGAGGAAATTTCGTCAGAAAAGGAAATAAAGTGATTCAGATATGAGAAGATATTGAAAGAGAAGAGTTTAATGAAAAAATGAAGAAGATTGCGGAGGACAACTCAATGCGTAGGATTAGCGTTATTCTACAAAGAAAAAAAGATGATATGGATGAATGGATCAGACTTATTCTTCATAAACATCAGATACTTTTATTTTGATCAACTGACAAGCGTATTTATATGGATTTTGCATAAAATTATTTCGAATAATGTTTTCCCCTTATAAGATTCTATTATTAATAAATTCTAATTAAACGCATAAGAATTAACTAAAAGTCGCCGATCAGCGCTTTATTCGAATGATATTTTATTTTCGTTCAGCCGTAAGTTCACCCATTAACGCTGCGATTTATAATTTAATAATACGTGAGATAAAACATATGAAACGAATTCACGGGCAAAATACATACGAGGAGACTGGTGTCATAATGAGTGACATTTCAGTATCTAGCCCTCAGTCGACGCTGGCTATTATGATGTTGGTGAGAAAGCAGGAAAAGTCAGGAGCGCGTTTTCAGATAATCGAGGGCAAGCTGAGAAAATGGGCAGAGGGAGGAGGAGCATAAGAAACGGGATTTGGATTCAGAAATTCTGCGATTGAATAATTTTCTGTTATGGAGGAAAATGAAGGAAAGAGGAAGGATTTTGAGGTAGGAAAGAGGGAGAAATGGGAGGTATGAAAGAGGGAAAGATCGGAGTTGAGAGAGAGGGAGAAATAGGAGGTAGGAAAGAGGGAAAGATCGGAGGTAGGAAAGAGAGAGAAATGGTATGAAAAGAGAGAGAGATGAGAGGTAGGAATGAAAGAGGTTTAGGAGGCAGGAAAGAGGGAGGGATGAGAAGTAGAAATGAGGGAGGTAGGAAAGAGGGAGGGATGAGAGGGAGGAAAGAAGGAATTTTAGGAGGTAGAAGTGAGGGAGGTTTAGGAGGTAGGAAAGAGGGAGGGATGAGAAACAGGAAAGAGGAATTTTAGGAGGTAGGAAAGAGGGAGGGATGAGAATAAGGAATGAGGAAGGTAGGAAAGATGGAGGGATGAGAGGCAGGAAAGAGGAATTTTAGGAGGTAGGAAAGAGGGAGGGATGAGAGGTAGGAAAAAAGAAGGTTTAGGAGGTATGAAAGAGGGAGGGATGAGAAGTAGGAATGAGGGAGGTAGGAAAGAGGGAGGGATGAGAGGGAGGAAAGAAGGAATTTTAGGAGGTAGGAAAGAGGGAGGGATGATAGGTAGGAATGAGGAAGGTTTAGGAGGTAGGAAATAGTCAGGGATGACAGGTAGGAATGGGTGAGGTTTAGGAGGTATGAAAGAGGGAGGGATGAGAGGTAGGAATGAGTGAGGATTAGGAGGTAGGAAATAGGGAGGGATGAGAGGTAGGCAAGAAGAAATTTTAGCAGGTAGGAAAGAGAGAGGTTTAGGAGGTAGGGAAGAGGGAGGGATGAGAGGTAGGAAAGAGAGAGGTTTAGGAGGTAGGGAAGAGGGAGGGATGAGAGGTAGGAAAGAAGGAGGTTTAGGAGGTAGGAAAGAGGAAGGAATGAGATATAGGAAAGAGAGAGGTTTAGGAGGTACGAAAGAGGGAGGGATGAGAGGTAGGAATAAGAGAGGTTTAGGAGGTAGGAAAGAGGGACAGATGAGAGGTAGGATTGAGGGAGGCTTAGGAGGTATTAGGGAGGGAGAGGGATGGAGGGAGAGGGAGGGAGAGGGAGGGTGGGAGAGGGAGGGAGAGGGAGGGAGGGAGAGGGAGGGAGAGGGAGGGAGAGGGAGGGAGAGGGAGGAAGAGGGAGGGAGGGAGAGGGCGGGAGGGAGAGGGAGGGATGGAGAGGGAGGGAGGGATGGAGAGGGAGGGAGAGGGAGGGATGGAGAGGGAGGGAGGGAGAGGAAGAGAGAAGGAGGGATAGGGAGGGAGGGAGAGGGAGGGAATGGGAGGGAGAGAGGAGGGAGGAAGGGAGAGGGAGGGAGGGAGAGTGAGGATGGGAGATGGATGGAGGGAGGGAGAGGAAGGGAGAGGGAGGGAGATGGAAGGTGAGGGAGGGAGAGGGAGGGAGAGGGAAGAAGGGATGGAGGGAGGGATGGAAAGGGAGAGGGAGGGAGGGAGAGGAATGGAGGGAGGGAAGAGATGAAGTTAGAGATGCGGAGCAACAAAGAGAGAGTGGCAGACAGAAAGAGAGGGAGAGAGAGAGAGATGGAGAGAGAGAGGGAGAAAGAGGGAGAGAGAGAGGGAGAGAGAGAGAGAGGGAGAGAGAGAGGGGGGAGAGAAAGAGGGAGAGAGAGAGGGAGAGAGAAGGAGAAAGAGGGGGAGAGTGAGAGGGAGAGAGGAGAGAGAGAGGGAGAGAGAGAGGGAGAGAGAGAGGGAGAGAGAGAGGGAGAGAGAGAGGGAGAGAGAGAGAGGGAGAGAGAGAGACGGCGGCGACTATAGATCTACCGCGATCAAAAGAAATTTTGTGTGCACAGTGGGTTTTGCTTAATCCCTCATATTTTATGTGCTTTTCTAATATGATGCTGTAAATCTCTAATGTGTACTTGTGTGTTTTTATTAGTTTTTATGCAAAACTGTATTTATGTGTATTTCAGTTTATGTAATTTTCTAATATGATCCTGTAAATCTTTAAATAGAAATAGAAAGAGAAGGAGAGAGAGAGATGGAGAGATGGAGTTGGAGTGATAGGGAGAGAGTGAGAGAAAAAGAGATAGGGAGAGAGAGACCGACGGACAAACGACTTTATTAGGGCTAAATTGAGACTATGTAGTCCCCTTCTTACATGTAACCCTCTCGTCATATAAGTAATTACAATATTTACAAAATAAGAGAAATTAATTACACACAGATTTCAACAAAATACATATTAATTACAAGTTAATATATTTGTTAGTAGATAACAGAGCATTACCAAAGAATGTTAGTTTTGTGGGTCATAAAAAACTGTGTATCAGGTATGTTTTAACACAGAAAAAATGCCCACTGCGGAAAACATCTACGAAGAGAAGAGAGGTGTAAAAAACCGCGAAAATTTCTAAAATAGTTCAGGGGAAGGAAAAAAATACAATAATATGAGAAAAAGAGAATAAATCATTCTTAAATACAAACATATGTACATACATTTATATCCATACACGGGAGGGAGGGGTGAGAGGGGAATAGGGATTGTAGGGTAAGATATGCCTGGTAGATTACAGAGTAATTATAATACAGGAGAATAAAGTAAATAAATTAAGAAATTATGCACAATAATCGTATCCTTTGACGACCTGAAAGAAAAGATAGAGCGTTGTTCAATGCATGGGGAGTGAGAGGAAATGCTTGTAATACAAGCGTTTAAAAGTGCTTAGAGATAGAGAGTTTTTTATTAACGTTGGAAGGCCATTCCAGAGTTTACAAGCAGTGACAGTAAAGGATTTGTTGTAAATTTCTGTTCTATGAAGTGGAGTTAGTAGTTTATCACATTCTTTGGCATTGCAATGTTGAACTGTATTAATGGTGACAAAATTAGATGAAAGATAACAAGGGATGTTGTTATTTAGAATTTGATACAATAGAGAGAGAAGGTGAAGGTTTCTTCGGGAATCAAGTTTTAGCCAGGAGAGTCGACGGAAGTATTCTGAGACATGGTCAGATTTCTTAAGATTAAAGATGAATCTGATGCGGGCGTTATGAGAACGTTGCAGCTTAATGGCGAGTTCCTTTGATAAGTCCTGGTAAATAACATCACAATAATCGAAGTGAGGAAGAAGGAAGAATTAGGGAGGTCACCATCTGTATTTTTAGTGACGAGGGAAGAATGTTAATGAGAGGCCTTAGAGTGTGTAAGGAGGAGTTTACCGTCTTGCAGATTTTTATTATATGATTATTCCAGGTGAGCGTTTCATTAATTAGAATCCCGAGATTTTTTACGATTTTGCAATAGGGTATAACTGAGCCGTTCAAAGACAGAGGAATTGATTCCGCAAGGTTTATAGAAGCTAGTAGATTCGGATAACCGATTAAAATGGCTTGGGATTTCAAGAGGATTATGTTGAGAAGATTATCGTAGCTCCATTCTTGAAGTTGAGCCAAGTCATGATTTATGTTGGCTATGGAAAGAGATAAGTTATTGGGTTTGGTGTCTAAGTAGATTTGGAGATCATCGGCGTACAAATGATGCTTGGAGTAAGTTATGTATTGAGAACAATCATTTATGAATAAAGAGAACAATAGAGGGCCTAAAATTGAGCCCTGAACGCCTTGGTTAACATTAAGTTACGAAGAGTACCAATCTATTGAAGGTGAAGAGAATCTCATGCAGCGGAGTTTTGCTAGGAGTATGTCTTTATCTACTGAGTCAAACGCTTTACTAAAATCAAGCAATATTAGTACTGTGTGTTTTCTGTCATCTATGTGTCTGCATATATCATCCGTGATTTTAATTGGCGCGGTGGTGGTGCTATGTGACTTCCGAAAGCCAGATTGATGGGAGTCAAGTAGATGAATAACGTTGAGAAAATCTGCTACCTGTTCATGCGCAAGTCGCTCCATGGCTTTTGATAAAGTGGGAAGAAAGCTAATCGGTCGATAGTCATTGTTTGCGGTGAGAGATTTCTTAGGGATTGGGCGGACTAACGCGTGTTTCCATTGCGATGGGAATTTTCCCTGTAATAAGGAGAGGTTGAAAATGTTAGTAAGTCCGGGGAGTAATAGATGTATTAATTTGTTTATGATAATTATAGGAATACCATGAGCACCCTGGGCTGTAGTTTTGATTCTGCGTATTGCTGAAAGTAAGTTAAATTGCGAAACAGCTTTAAAGTGGAATTGAGGAGAACCGGATGACTCGTTCACTTTTACAGTAAGACTAGTAATTACTTTGCGTTTTCGTTCTATGTCGATTGTTGTTGGATTCGTCGAGAAGCTCTCGTTAAAAGAATCTAGTGATATGTTTGAACGTAAGGAAGAATCCTTGGACTTGCCAATTCCAAGGTGTCGCAGATTGTTCCATAAGGCGGATGTTGTTACATTGGAGCCAGATATAGAATAAGCGAATTTTATTTTGGCATTTCTAATCTGTTGCTTGTTTTTTTAAATATTTTTATAGGTATTGAACGTATTTGGGTATTTATTTGATTTGAAGAGACGAAAAATTGAATCGCGTCGAGCCATCAATAGTTTTAAATCGGCCGTTATCCACGGGGCGCGAGGTTTAGAGACACGTTTGGTTTTGATGGGTGCGTATTTATCGAGTAAATGTAAAAGAAAAGTGTTAAGTGCTTCAATGTTTGCGTCTATGTCGTCCGCATATTCAATAGTGTGCCACGGAAGACACACAGCTTCGACAATTAAACTATCATAGTCAAGGTTTTTAAAATTTCGTTGAGAGATAAATTTATGCTTAAATTTTGCAGAGTTTAGGGAGTAGGCTAGAAAAATTAAGTCATGGGAAGAAATGCCCGGGACAGGTAGTTGACCATGTGTGCAAACTTTATCTGAGTTAGCAGTAACTTATATATCAATCCTAGTGGAAGAATTTTTAGTGTTATTTGTGGGTTTAAAAGGTAGTATGCTGAGGTTATGCGATGTAAAAGAGTTTTAAAAAAGACGGCATCGGAAAAGGGAGAGAGGGAGAGAGAGAGGGAGAGAATGAGAGGGAGAGAGGAGAGAGAGAGGGAGAGAGAGACGGCGGCGACTATAGATCTACCGCGATCAAAAGAACATTTTGTGTGCACAGTGGGTGTTGCCTAATCCCTCACATTTTATGTACTTTTCTTATATGATCCTGTAAATCTTTAATGTGTACTTGTGTGTTTTTATTAGTTTTTATGCAAAACTGTATTTATGTGTATTTCAGTTTATGTAATTTTCCAATATGATGCTGTAAATCTTTAAATATTGGATACAAGTTAAACTTAAAGTTACTAAAATTCATTTAATATAATAAACACAACTTACAGCGTTTAGCCATACATGCGTTGCAGATAATAAATGAAGCTTTGCGCAAACAAGAAATCCAATTACATAGAATTTTGTGGATTTTAGAAACATTATACGAAGTCAAGGCCGACCGTTGAAATCAGGGGTCTCAAACCCGCATCGGTGCGCGGGCCGCATGAAGACTCTCCACCAAATCCAAGGGCCGCATTAGGGCACCATACCTGATCCGTGGGTCGCATTTCATACTTCCCTAGTCCTGACACTTTCCGTAGTCTTTATACATTCACTCTCACCTTCCATGAGCGAGGACGTTACACCATCCTATGGTGCGGCACCCATTCTTTATAAAAATATTACATTCGGCGTCGAGACACGCAAAAAAAACGCTGGCATCGGGAAGAACATTCTTCTGTGCCCCAAATGTGCAAGACTTTTATAACTGGGAATGAGCAATAAACCGCGGGTATTTTAAAAGCGCTGATTTAATTAACTCCTTAAACCTCTTAAATTATTTTCCAACATATGCGTGAAATATTTTCTAAGAAATACATTTGAGTTTGCGCCATTTAGCATAAAGTTACTAACTTAGCGGGCCACATAAATGCAAGACGCGGGCCGCGAGTTTGAGACCCCTGGGCTAAATCTTTCGGAGTAAGTAAAAATTTGTATCAGTCTTTGATTAATCTTCATCTTTTAGAAATGTTCGATAAAAATGAGTTTCAAATTTATCTCATATATTTTCTAAAGTTTATTTGCCCGAAAACGAAAAGGACTAAAACGACCAAACTTGGCATGATTTACTTTTATACCCGAAGGAAGAGAAAGATGCGTATTTGCCTCCCATTCCACGTGCCCAAGTTTGATTTCAATTAACTATAATCGGGTGAGTCAAGTCATAAAGTGAACAAAAGTTTTTATCGCCCTAGAAACGAAAAAAATCAAATCATGTCTTGACAAAACCGATTAAATTGAATGAAATTTAAAAAACATTTACTCGTAATTTTCCGGGAAACGCCGAGTATATCAGCAATTATAATATGTATATAAAATCAGTGCCAACCTGTAACAAACGATAGTGAATACGCCATTAGCACAGAAACAGAACGATCCTTGTTCTACAGCTAGTAAGGAAAGACTGGGGGCAAGCGAGTACAATTCACATGGAGAAGGAATGACAGTTTATAAAATTTATGCGAACTGAAAAACAGGAACGAAATAAATGTTTTCGGTTTCGGTTCGGGTACAGAATTATTTTTTTCGGTTCCGGGTAGGTTCTACTTCTGCCAAAATTATCGGTTTTTGGTTCTGGTTTTCGGTTCGGTTCCGGTTCGCTGCTCTGTAAATTAGTTTGAAAATAACAGGTGAATGAAGCGAGTCGTCATACGAGTTTGGGCTCCTTAAGGGGTCAGGGCCAGGACACCTAGTTAATAAATGCCTCTTAATATATACGCGTGATTATATTACAATATAAACGTCGACCTATAGTTAAAATAAAAATTATAAAATTTTATTCCACTCATTGGAATTGATTTAATTTATGAAAGAGGAAAATGCGCCACTCAACTTTGAATAATATGCTCCACGGCTGTGCTATGCTTGATTTACATTACAGCCTCAGCTAATTAATTCTTAGTCTAATCACATGCAGCAAAACTACAAGCATATTAATGTTCTGTGTTTTCATTAATACGATATACCAAATAATAGAGTTATATCCTTCTCTTAGAATGACAGTAAAGGTTTCCCGACCAGACACACTAACATTATTTACATGTTCGTTCGTTCTTCGGAAACTAATACCTCCAGCATACATACGTAAGCTCGTGAGATGCAAAGAGTTTTGATTCGTTATTTTTTTCTACAAACAAGAAATAAAAGCACCAGTCCATACGACATATAACAGAGAATAAAGCTTTTGGTATCATGTTACTCTTCAACGTCGAGAGATCACCCATACAAAAAATAATCTTAAAAACTATGCCAGATTTATAGAAATGGCTAACGACATATTTTCCAAGCATGGAAATTCCGTCGCGGCAGAATCTAGTCACCGAAGACCGAAAAAATATGATTCCCGACTTACCTTACGTCTCTCCGGGACGTCGTGCACTCATACACCAAAATCTTTCCCCAAAAACGGTCTCAGAGCTATAATCACACCATTCCACTCGCCAGCAATCCTCCGCTTTATGGCAAACGGGTCGAGCTCGCGTCTCCTCGTTCGCCGCCCCCGTTCGACGCCCCCTCCCCCTACCACCACCTCGTTCGTCCCATCCGTGCGACCACCGCCAATGCCGTTTCGGGTAGGGGTGAAAGTTCCGATCGGAGGACGCCAATGCGTGGGTGTTAGCGGACGCCTTTTACACGCATATCCCGGATTTCAGGTTGGGCGGGTGGACCGCGGTGACCGAAGCCGCGTTAGCGGAAGAGATGCCGCGGGAGGCGGTGGGGGGGCTGTCGGACAGGAAGTGGATTTCGAAGCGGTCGTCTATCACACGTGCACGCACGCGGTCGCACGTCCTTTCCCCTGCCTCGCGACCCCACCCCTCGCGACCCCACCCCTCGCTCCGCTTTCAGTCGACCGTTCCTCCCTCTCCCGTCTCTTCGTCCTGCCGCGGAGTTCACCTGTTGCCACGGCGAACGCTGCCTCGTGTTATTCTATCGATTCGGCACAAAAAATAGCGTTGAAAACTGCATTAGGTTTAGTTAGGCATATTTTTTTCGCCTATCCCATCATCCTCTGCGGAGATGTTATCCGATTCTACGCCTGTTGGTCGCTACTGTATCGGACGGTTCGGAATAATCGGAATACGTGACGTGCATTAACAAAAAAGACTATCGAGCAAGCACGAAACCGTACATTTTGATGGAACGTCACCCACATGTTTGCGCATGTAGATTCTGAAATTATCGCGCGTTGGATTGTGAAAAGAAAGAGAGAATAAAATTTAAAAATGGAGCATTCGTCCAATCAACGGTCTGGAAAAATTTTCCGCCCCAAGGACACCCTGTCAAGCTCGGGAATGGAACAAAAACCTTAAATGCGTTTATTTGGGAATGATGTTGCGAATGACCTTGCGATGGATGCTTACCATATGGGGTATGTTATCGAGCACAAATGTCACAATTAAATAAATCTGCTAAGGACTTCTATCCTAAAAACCCCGTGTCCGCCTGTTTCATTTATATTTACCTATAGGTATGAAATTCTTCTTAAAATTTACTTTTATAAACGAAGCCAAGTAAACGTTTTATGGAGGAAATATGGCTAAAACTGAATAGTATCTATGGAGGTTGATGGAGCATCTCGAAACAGGAACAGAGATATATCGAACGATAAAAAATATAAAACGAAAGGAAATTATTTGTTAATAAAAGACAACGCTTGAAGGGGAGTATTATAAAATTTTGATACAATAACCAACGATTGGAAAATTACAGAATCCGTTCGAAAGCCTTTCCAGAGAAAATATAAAATGTTTTACTTATTAATTAAAAATGCTTACAAAATTCAACGGTTTTCTACGAAGGTGATAGTTAGGCATGATAACGTCTATTAAAATATCTTCATATATGCTATGTTATCAAACTCCAATGTAGTAAGTTATAAAAAAGAATTTGTGACGCCCCTATCTATGAATGACCACCGATGACAGCTACCTCTTAGCTGAAATGAATATTTGATTTTCCAATCTTTATAAAGCTATCGGAGCTGTCGACTTTACTAATTGGATTCATGTGGCGAGCTCGATAACTCTTTCTGGAATTAAAATTCCTGTAAGACGGGAAGGATTTGGCGCCATGAGGTGTTAAAGTTCAGTAGCCTTTTATTTTGAGAGCAATCCTTTCAATAGACACAATTAAAGGTATGAAATGTAGGGAAAATATACTGATACACTAATTAATAACTTTGGAGGTAAGACCAATATATATATATATATATATATATATATATTTCGTGGAAAAACTATTAACGCCACAACGCAAAGTTTCGAAGGGCTTCGGGTGTCCGAGTTTGGGAAGGAAAAGAGTTTGCGACGTTCTTTGAGGGAATCTCTTCCTTTCTTCTTCCTTTCTTTCTCGTATTTCTCTCGTTCTTTCTGATGTCTCTTTCTCCCTCACACCTCTTTCTTCTTTACTTATTCGTTCTTCTCGGTCTCTCTGCATCCCGCTTATCCTCCTTTTTCTCTAACAAATATCTCCTCTCTCACTCAATTAGGTCGTACGGAATTCCATCAAACTCCCCAAAAATTATTTTTCACGCAAATCCAGTCCCCGGATTCTGTAACAATGTTTTATCAATATGAATGTTATTTTTTATGATCGATCTTGGATGCTAGATGGGTTGCAAGTAAAATGTCGAGGTTAATTGGAATTCATAAAGACATTTCAATATTGTTTTGCCTATCTGCGGCAAGATATTGAGAGCCGTTCGGAGGTACGTACGGGGATTTACACGCTCCTAGTCTTGTGCCACGATTTTTCTTTCGTGCGCTAGAAACGATTTCTTCGCCGTAAAAAAGTACATGATTTCCCCCACGCGTTATAATTGAGAGAGAAATCTCAAGCCGATGATTCTTTTTAGTCTTCCGCATCGAGGCGGTTGGTCACAGACGCCTTGTTTAGAAACTTGATTTTACATTTTTAGGTGGGCGCTCTATAAATTTGCCTTGGTTGTCCATATTCCATAATAAAAGTGACCGTTTTACGACAAGTTTTCTCTCTCTTTGTAAATTCGGTGGTCGCATTATGTCTTATGGGCATAGGAATCTGTTTTGCTAATTTATTTTGCAGTGAAAGTTACGCAAAATATTTTTAGCTTAAGCGATGCACTTTCCGTGTAGGATAACAATATTGCATCGCATGTATCACTTTGTGCGAGGTTTATGGATAAAACCCATTAGTGATGTCGCTGCAACGTGAGTTTTTCTTAAAGTCTCATCTATCAGGTAATAACTATTTTGGTTATAAATCCATTTCCACCGGAGAAAAAATAACTAGTATTACCTTTACGGAAATGTGACAAATTTTTATCGTGATCCAAGACAATGAGAGGCTGCTAAAAAGGGAATTGCGGGTAAAAAGCGGCAAAATAAAGAAACGGAAGCGTTTGCTTAGCCATTGAATATTTAAAACGCAAACTAGTTCCCTACAATATGGTCTTTCCCTGTTTATTTGAGGAATCGATCTCTTAAGTCTGCTAGAAAGGTAGAGTGCTTAAGGAAGAAAATCTGAGAAATCTTATTCTCGGTATTTTAACGAGGATATAGGTCACGGGAGAGTCTACTATTAACTTTTTGAGAGGGAAGTTAACAAAACTAACAGATAGAGAGAGAGAGAAGTCAAATAAAGGAGCAACCAAATAGCTCGTGCAGAGGAATATATAAAAAACGAATAAATAAACTTAATCGCTAAAATTGACGAGGTATACCTACTAACCTAAAAGCCTGCTCGATCTATAAATAAAAAGAATAGGGAGGAAAGACAAGACGGGAATTAATAAAACTTTTTAAAGATATGTAATCTTTAGTTTCCCCAGGAACACGGCGTACGATGCAACCTTATCGCCTTTCCTCGTTGCTCTCCGTGGTCGTGATAGGCCCAGTAATTCGTCCATTGTTGCGCACGTGTGGAGTGAAGCGTGTTTCCTTTCTCTCTCTCTCACTCTCTATCTCCCTCGCTTCTCTTCTCTCTTGACAATACGACGACCTCACTCCGCAAACTCTTTCCTTTAATCGCGGAGAGAAGCACCAAGTGCGACATTAGCATCCCTAAACATCGGATTTATGGACTTGGTTCATTTTCATCCACAACAGAATGGATCGTTCATCGATCGAAGCTGAATACCAACGACGTTAATGATTGATTGACTCCAAATATTTTCGGTGTGAATTTTGACTGTTTTGTTGTTTGGCGAGTGCTAATTCGAGCCATAGAACTTCCTTAATTTTTTTTTACGATAGCGACCGGATTTTGTTTTCTCAGCAGGAGGTTAGAAAAAATTCCATCTCACTTTTCTATCTGCAAAGCTTTCTTTTCTTCCTAAGCTAGGTGAATTTCCCAAAGAGAATTAGATTAAGTATTCTTATTTACGAGGGTGTTTCGAAAGACAATAATAATAAAAATTATTTAATGGAACCTTTTCACTTTTTAATATACTCTCTTGCTCTTTCGATAAGCTTCTTCCATCGCGAAACTAATTCCTTGATTCGTTGTGTAATTTATTCGGTTGCTTTTTGAGTCACTTGTCGTCCGAGTGGAATTTCTTTCCACTTAGTGACTCTTTGAGTGATCCAGAAAGGTGATAATCACTTGGAGTCAAGTCAGAAGAGGATGTGGTTGCGCTTTAAATTGCAGATGTTTAATAGTGTCGACAATTGTCTGGGTGCTGTGAGAAGCGACGGATTTAAACTCTGGCGGTACAAAACCTGGGACTGTATAAGGATATTAAAAATGTACCTTAATTTTTATTCTGAATATTATTTGATGAACTTCAATAAAACAGCTATATAATAATAATAATAATACAGTATCGAAAAATTACATGTAAAAAATTAATAGATTAGAAAATACGTAAAAACATTGTGCAAATGGGGTTCGACCTCCCTTAAATCCACCACAGACAGTGAGGACGGGCGTTGTCTTGCTGTAAGCAAACTCTTTTCATGTCAAACCTTTACGTTTGCCCCGGATGGCAGGCTAAAGTTGCCCCTTAAGCATATCGCATTTCGAATCACCGTTGATAGTTGTCTCCTTCTTCACGTTAGTCTACAGAATGACGCCATTTTCATCTAAAAATACGGTTAGCATCATTCCCTTCATCTAATCAGCTACGCACACACAACTTGTTGTTGTTTCATCTCATCTCTAAGATGACGAAGTACTTGTGCTGCACGCGCTTCACTGAATCTTAGCTCATCATGGACAACGTGATGAACAGATCCGATGCTCGTACTGAAATCCTTGCTCAATTCTTTCAGCTAGGTACGCCAGTTTTCGCGAATGAGCTTTTAAGATAGGAGATATTTTTTCAGTCGTGACTACGCATTTAACTTTGCCAGACCTAGAAGCATCTTCACGACCATAGGCCTCATTTGGACACTTTTAGATCCATTCATACACTCACTTTCGCGACGAAGTTTTTCACCATTTACGTTAACTATCCTGCGATGTAGTTTACTAGGTTTAATTCCTTCAACATTAAAAAATGTTATTATTGCTTTCAACTCAATTTTGGTGTATCTTTCCAGGCATGAAACCATTTAATTTTGAATCTTCAATACCAAATGAAAATTAGACCCGGGAGAAAGAACAAAAGCAAAATAACTTTTATATGTAAAGTGTTTTCCATTGAACTCATAATTACAAAGAATTATTCACTTTTGCTGTTTTTATATAACGGAATCTCATTATTTAGAAACGTGCATATTTTCTAGAATAATGGTAATTAGGAACTTCGGTAGATGTTAAATCAATGTGAGTGCACTATTTTTTCAGAATATAAGATTATGAAATCAAGTCTCTTCACCGGGAGCCACCAAACTTCTTACTAAAACGGCCATATGTAACTTTATATGTCAGTGTGTGGGTCATAGACGACATCAAATGATCGGGATTTGAGAAAATTTACAAGAACTACATTTGAAAATTTTTCCTTTTTTTATTTGTCATAAGACTATATTAAACTTTAAATGAAGGCTGATGCGCCGCAGACCTCTCATTTTATATATTTTTTCTTCATTAATTCCCGAATTTTTTCACTTTCAATTTAGATCTTATGTTAATTCTTATAGGGCATCAACGTGTAAATAATATCTGGTCTTGTGCTTTTAGCTACTTCGTATCTCATGGGGGTCCCTGTCTCGGAAATGAATTATTGGTTATCGACTGTCGTAAAACACGCTGCTGATGGAGCGGACTTGATTCTTTGAAAGAAGGTAGCTTTCGCCTAGATTGGCTTTCTTTGTTAATAGAAGAGGTTCAGAAAGTAAGTAGACCGAACGAGGACTTGAACGCGACGGAAGCGAAAAGATAGGAGGGCAATAGAAATTTTTTACCGTATAGTTCCTTGATTTTCAAGCGGAATACATGTTCACACGGGTAGAAAAGAAAAGATTATTTTGTTTTTACTAAGGTAGAGAGAAGGGAGGACGGTAGAGAGGGAGAAGAGCTCGGCCCAGAATATTTCTAGGCACCAATTTGAAGCACCTTGTGCGTCGTATGCCCCTGGGGCGTCGTCATAGCAACCATCGGCCCGATTAAGTTACGCGACGGCGATGCGCTGCGTGTGCAGGAAATGGACGACGATGAGCAGTAATAGGTGAATGTGCCATTGGCTTTGTTGCGCTTTATTTAGAACGTTGTTTCCGGCTTTATTATGTGAAAGTTTATTAGCGCCTTTGATTTATCAACGAGAATACGGAACCCCATGAGCTGTTAATAATTTTCGGTATTTATAAATTATACTTATAGATTTTTAATGAAAATAATGCTTGTAATTTCATATCTCTGTCATGTATCTAAGGAAAGTTATAAATAGAGAATATATAATTGCATTCCAGTATTATATTTATCATTATGGAAATTATAAGGACCTTAAATATCGCAGTAATTTCGTTGAGAAAAAGTTTTATAATAATTATCTTCGAAACTTCGCGTCCGACCTAGAAGACCTTCGCGTCCCTCCGGTTGAGAAAACTGATCTAGAAGACATCAAAGACCCACAGTTATTATTGCGACACCCTCTTTTGCTTTTATATAATAATTCACTTTTTAAACTAGTATGACTGATCTGCAATGCAATTGGGAAAATCGTTACTTGTTTGTAATGTCTTGTCAATTTTTCTAATAAATTACTTAGTGAAAAACTAAAAATTGCTATTATAGCAATACTTTTACTCGCCTAATGTGATTTCTGAGGGTCTTTGGACAAATCTAGATTATTGTCCCCTCCATTAAGTTTTCGTTGAGTGAACTTAATGTGTAAATAAAATTTTTTAAATTTATTTCATGTTTGAAGTTTAATTACTTTCATATTTATGAAATTGTAATTTTCCTGGAACTTGTTTAATATTTAAACGAAAACCATCTCCATAATGCAATGAATCTTTCATTTGTGCCCAGCTGATTCGCCTCTTGCCTACGCACAAGGGGTATCTCAGAGGTAGTGCAGTGAATATCCGGACGGGAAGGGAGGAGCGAAACCCGGTGCCGGCATTTGCCTGCTCTTACGAATGACACCAGGGGGGCCAACTGCGTAATGTCTCTTCCGAAGGACGGAGTGTCAGATTTGAGCGCGCTCCTCGGGTCGGGTTCGTTTTCTTATTGGCTATTGGCTCTTTCTCGTCACTTTAGTACCACCGCACACAAATAGTGGGCCAGGCGTCCTTCGGAAATAATCCTCATAAGGATTCGAACCGGGTGTCACTTATAGCATCATTGTGGGGGGTCAACACTCAAACCACTGCACCACCGACTCCCCTCAATGCAATGAATATAAGTCGCAATGGCCCATATAGTAAATTAAAATAATGCGAACGATGAGATTTTGACTAATTTTAGCGCGTTTTTTAAATGCGCTTATAGTTTCACATTGACGTGTGTGTGCATTTGCTTAAATAGATTTTGTGACGAAACCGTAAACGATAGAGAGTTGAAACTTGGAGTGTAGATTTCTGTACTGCTGCCATTTGTTTTCTTCAGATTTAAGGTTTGAAAAATATACAGGGTCTGATAGAGGCCTATAAATATTTTCTCAATATCTCCGACGCAAAGCTGATTGTTTGTATGAGTGCCCAGCCAATTCGCCTCTCTTACAGCACAAATGGGTATCTCAGAGGTAGTGCAATGAATAGCCGAGGAAGGAAGGAGGGAAATCCTGTGCCGGCATTTGCCTGCTCTTACGAAGAACACCAGGGGGGCCAACGGCTTAACGTCCCTTCTGAAAGACGGAACAGCTGAATTTGCGCTATCTCCTCAAACCACACAAACAGGGGACCGGGCGACCTTGGAAAAATCCTACTTGCGCCGGATTCGTACCTGCTGCCTTTTCAAGCAGCAGGCGAGTAGCAGACAGCGTCCTAACCACTACACCACCGGCACCTAGAGTCATTACGGCACCTAGCGCACTACCAATCATTTTTCAGGACTTGCCTTGTACACACAAACGCACAAAGTCAAACCTCTCTAAAAGGGGGAAAATGTGCACGCTTTAGAGTGATGAGTATTCGTCAGGAAACTTCATTTACTTACATAGATGCATGCTTTTAATATAAACAAGCTTTAACTGTTTGCGTGCATATATTTTATGTTAATAATTCCTTCTTTATAAAAAAAGAAAATAAATTACTTGGTTTTCAGAATCCAACTGTTGCGATCAAATTTCTGTTATAAATGAGCTCACTCACTAGTGTCCTAGTCCTGGTTCGTCGTTTTAGGCCAAGAAATAGTCTTTTAATATAGTTAGATAGTTCAATGCATCGACATACTTTTTGAATTTGTGGGCTCATTGTTCTTCAGTCTTTTTATGTTCTTCGTCGTCATCTTTCTCCTCTTGGTTTCTGGCATTCACATATTCATCCATAATGTCGTTCACCTAAGTGCTTCCATTTTCAGTAGCTATGTTGGAATCAATGGCGACATATTGAACTCCCATTAGCGAAGAATTTACTAAGGTAATAAGGAACCAATTAAGGACCGCAACATCAGCTCAGACGTCACCGACACGACTTTTATCAGACAAAACAAATCCTGCTTAGCGAAAGGAGATTTTTTAATTATAGAGAGATTCACTTCTTTTCATGCCGCGCAAATTCAGGTTACGCGTCATTTCGAACTTTCAAACTCTGCTCTTTTCCCTCCTAGAATATTGTATTTATATTTTATTTTAACGTTAAATCTTCCGGATGCGTGATCAAGGGGAAGGCCAGGAAGATGTAAGGGCCGAGAAAAGGGAGAGGCGGTGTCACCCCAGGGTTTGGGGTAGTCCATCAGTGGACCAAGCCTATTTCTGCAAGGTAAAAAGGGGAGGGGTTGGAAGTAAGATGGCACTATAATTATGTTTTCTGCCGCTCAAAGCAAACAAGTTTTTGGCCCCCCCTATGAAAAATTTTCTCGATTTTTACCCACACTTGTCTGCACTTCGCACCAATTTCTTTTTTTGGCTGCTCGAAATTTAGAAAAATAAAAAGAAGAAAATTTGTAGTTAGTGAAATAAAACAATTCCCAAGTGGTGTACCCATTTAATTAAAAAAACACAATTAAAAATATTTTAGGTTGAACCCTATACTGTAATGAGGAAAAACGTTACAGTGTCTTCCAGTGCGCCCAATTTCTCAAAAATTAAAGAAAAGTAATGCAAATTTTATAGAAATTTATATGGACTTAATTTTTCTAGTTTTTACACTCGAGTAGTCTTTTAATAATTCGGTGAAATCTAAATTTTTTGCTGAAGTATTTTCAATTGAAATTAGTGCTAGTCTCGACAAACGATTTTGAGACATGGTTGTCCTCAAATGATTTTTTATTAGTTTTAATTTTGAGAAACTGCGCTCACCGGAAGCCACTGAAGCTGGTCATGTTAGAAGAACGCGTAATGTCATTGAAACGTTAGATTGAAAAATTCATTTCTTGCGATAAATTCTAATACTTTTAGATAAAGCTAGGAATTCAACATAAATTTCTACTCCATCAATGTCAGACGCGTTATCAATACTGAACGCTAATGTGGGTCCTGGCAGTGCTTCATGAAAAAAAGTGTTTGTAACCCAAATACTTATACAATGATATGCCAAGATCCGCCATAACATCAATTTATAATTTTTTCAAAAACTGAGATTTAGTTCTCATTTTTTTGTAAATTATATTTTTATAAATACTTACTATCCACCAGAATGCGAAACTGTAGATCTTCTTCTTACTTTTCTTATTCTTAACGAAAATGTTGGAAACAAAAGCTTTTGCGAAGAAAAACCAATTTTTAAGTAGAAAATATTTTCGTTATAATGTAGGCAGATTTTTATTCGCTTTAAGCCAAACAGACACAAAAAAGTTTTTGTTCTTATTTTTTATATTGTAAGAACGCTAAATAGAATCGATCTACTCAAAACAATAATTTTCTCAAATCAAGTTGCCGTCCCTGTTCGCACTACTGGAGATTATTCCTGTGACCATCGTGCATCGCATTTTTTCGTATTTTGGTGGATTTTAGCGAAAATGCCGCCCGTGGAAATGTGCCGCCTCAAGCTCGTGCTTGCTTTGCTGGTGCTAATTTGTGAGTGACACTTTAGAGGAAGATCAGCAGGAGATGATCAAATTTTCCATCCGTAAAGGCGGCTGCATGGCCAGATTATGGCCTAGGCACTATAGGCCTTGTTTTTAGGGTCAACGGAAAGTTCAAACAAAAGAATCGTAAACATGAATGTTTTTTCATTCGTTTACAATTGGGCAAAAGATTGTCTCTTTCTTTACTTTCAATTGAATACAAAAACTCCGCAAATGAAATACTGATGAAATTATTTTTAATTTTACTTTGAAAAATGCACTAATCCTTTGATTAAAATCTAATATATTATAACCGCTGTGTCCCTGCCTGCGCGTCTACCTGCGTCCGAAGCCTCAAGTGACGTCACCTCCCAGTATAAACGCAAATAAATCAAGAACGGTCGGCTTGATTTCGACGACTCTTTCGCCAGAATACTCGGCGCGAACTCTTGCAGGTTTTAAGCGGGTATTCGTCTGTCGAAAAGGCATGACTTTGATACCAGGATAATTTTCGTTTTTACATTTGATTAATATCTAATCGGCTGGAATACGATGTGCAAACCTTTACTCTTTAACATTTTAAAATATCTTTGTATCGAGACTTTTACTCGAGATTTATACCATTTCACGTAGAATGAAATGAGGATTCTTACTCTTACATCTACATCTATCTACATCTACATCTTACCCTGCAATTCACCTAATTGGTGGGTGGCAGGGGGTGCCATGCACCATAACCTACCTAAAGCTTGTCTATCGCAGGTTGAAATTTTCAATTGTGATCTCGTATTGTCCTCGGAAAGAACGAGCCTAGATAACGCTCCGTCCTACAATCGATCTCACGTATCTTATCGTCACGGTCGTTTCTACCTATATACGTTGGTGCTTCAATTATTCCTACAACCTCGTTTTTTAGACGTTCCGATCTATATTTCTCCAGAAGCCGCAACCTTGAGTTCAATCTACGATCCTCCAGTGGTACCCAGTTCAAATCCCTCAATAATGAGGTGACGCTTTCCTTATGTTCGTACTTTTGTTTTACGAATCTGGCTGCTCTGCGCTGCACTCTTTCTAATTGAATTATATGTCCCTTCTCGTACGGATCCCAAATGCATGAAGCGTATTCCACTTGTGGTCTAACCGGTGATAAGTAACATGTTTCGCGTACTTTTTCTGTAGTGTTCCGTACTATTCGACCTATGAAAGCCAGTTTCTTGTTGACCGCGCCTATAACTCGACGAATGTGCATGCCCCACGAAAGATCTCGACAAATTGTTACTCCTAAATATTTTACATGCTCGGCTGCTTGAATATTTATTCCATCTATTTTATACTCGAAACCTACTTCTGTGTTCTTACTTTTCCAGAACGTAACTGCGGCACATTTAGTGTAATTAATTTCAATTTGCCATATTTTGCACCACGTTGAAATGGCTTTTAAGTCTTCACGCAGCGACTGATGGTCCTCCTGGTTTTTTATTTCTCTATATAGAACGGTTCCCGGCGAAAAGTCTAATTTTACTACGAATTACCGAGCAGATATCATTTTTGGTGTCTAAACAATGAACATCGTCAAAAAATATTTTAAACCTGTCATTAATTGAACGATAGCTTTGCCCTCTGGGTAATAATTCTGAAATTAATTGATTGCAAATTGGATAATACATATTAATTTTAAAATTTTTTCTTCCATTTAAAACAACTTCACTGGTTTCTGAATCAGAAACCAATTCTGATTCATTAGAAAATCTCTTTCTGTATTTAGTCCTTCGAGTGTCCTCGTACATTTCGGTCTCCGACAAAATAAGGGCTTGTGTTTCAATATCATCAAAATCTTCGCTAATTCCTTTTATAAATTCTACGACGTTTCATATAGGTCTGTCGCAAGCTGTAGACATAAATTATAATTCTGCAGTGATTTACTGGTAGCGTAAACATAAACATTTTAACCAAATCAAAATATTTTGTAGCATCTAGACAACATTCTGCTGCAGAATTTCCAATCAGATTTAGTGAATGACTGGAGCATGGTACAAATTCTGCAGTGTCGCTATGACTTTTAATTTTAACTTGCAAGCCATTATATTTTCCAAACATATTAATGGCATTATCAAAACTCTGTCCGCGACAATTCTTGATATCTATATTAATTTCAATCGATTCATTAACCAACATGGTTTCTAAATATTGACCAGTATGTGAAACAATTGGAAGAAAACCAAAAACCTTTCTACTGATTCACCGCTGGCTAACACATATCGAAGCATAATAGTCAATTGATCAGGGGTGCTATCAACAATAGAAAAATGTTTTGCTGTTCTTACATCTTTTATCAATTTTAATTTTACGTGAGCCTGTATAACTGCAATAAACTCATCACATACATTAGCCGATAAATAACTAACAGAACCTTTTCCGGAATATTTCTCTAAATGATTTGCTAAAAAACCATCGAATTCACCTAATTACTCCAATGCCTCTTAAGTAATTACTATTGCCAGAGATAAAAAATTATTGGTTAGCTCCTATGAATGCCAATCCATGTTTAGCTAAATATTTTATAGTAGCTATAATTCGTTTTAACGCCTCTTTCATGTACTTCTTTTCATTTTGATATTGCTTTTCTAAATCTGTATCAATACGATCTAAAGTTGAAGACCTAGACACTAAAATGCTTACTGATATCATGTGGTATTTGCTATTTTCGTGCTCTGCCAAACATTTGTAAATATTTTTCAGTCCTTATACCCTTCCGTCATAATATTCTTCTAATTTGAAATGAATTTACAAACATAACAATAGAGGTGCGATCCATAAGTTCCCGGACTGGCCGCGTGGAGCGCTAACCGGATGTAGTACGGACTTGGACCGCTAGGTAGCGCTAAACAGCTCCATTGTGAAGGTTTATACATGCAAGCGTTTTTTTCACGAGCGTTTTTGTGCGTTGGTGTTCTGCGATTTTTGCGAGAAGAAAATAGGCAGACTTGAAGGAGCAGCGCGTGTGCATCAAGTTTTGCTTCAAACTCGGCAAAACCTGTCGGAGACCCATGAAATGCTTAAACAAGCATTTGGTGATGACGTCATGTGTAGACTTTCGAGTGGTTCTCGCGGTTTAAACGTGGGCAAACGTCGATTGAGGATTCGGAACGTTTTGGTTGGCCCTCAACCAGCAGAATGGACGAAAATGTTTCAAAAGTGCGTCCGGCTATCCACGAGGACCATCGGCGAACGATTAACGGCATCTGCAGCATCGTTAGCCTATCGCTCGGTTCATGCCAACTCAACATGAGGCGGATCACTGCCAAATTCGTGCCCCGTTTGCTGACACAGGACCAAAGGCAACACCGGCTCACTGTGAGCAGGGACCTTCAGGAACAGGTCAGAAACGACCGAAACTTCCTTTCCTAGGTCATCACTGGTGATTAAAGCTGGGTTTACGGCTACGATCAAGAAACCAAGCTGCAGTCATCCCAGTGGAAGTGTACATCTTCACCGCGACCGAAAAAACGAGGCAGGTCAAGAGTTACGTCAAGAGCATGCTGATCTGTTTCTTCGACATGGAGGGAATTGTTCATATGGAGTTCGTTCCTGTAGGTCAGACGGTGAATCAGCACTTTTGCATCGAGGTCCTGAGGTGTTTGAGGCGGAAACGTCCGGACAAATGAGGCACACACGACTGGCTGCTGCATCACTACCACGCGCCGGCCCACACCGCCCTGTCTGTGCAGCAATTTCTGA
The DNA here is from genome assembly GCA_028673005.1 of Tanypteryx hageni. NCBI lineage: Eukaryota > Metazoa > Arthropoda > Insecta > Odonata > Petaluridae > Tanypteryx > Tanypteryx hageni. The sequence continues at coordinate 175,276,322 of CM054120.1, forward strand.
CCAAAAACAACATAGCAGTGGTCCTCCACCCCCCTACTCCCCCGACCCAGCCGCCTGTGACTTCTTCCTGCTTCCCAAGATGAAGATCCTGCCGAAGGGGCGACGATTTGACGACATCGAGGAGATTCAGACGGAATCGCAGGAGTTGCTGAACAACATTCCCCAAACGGAGTTCCAGAGGCGCTTCCAGCAGTGGGAAAAGCGCTGGGCTGGCTGTATCAACTCCCAAAGGGAGTGCTTCGAAGGGGACTGCAGTGATTAGAACCTAAGGAAAGCCTAAATGTTTTATCGGTACAGTCCGGGAACTTTTGGATCGCACCTCGTATACACAACCACTCGAAGGACTATAAACAAGACATTCCCTTTTAACTGTTTCGTCATTTTCCTTCGAACGAAAAAATACCTTCTCAGTAAGTGATCTGGTAACTCTTTTACTTCCTTCCTGACATCTAGTTTTTGATGAATCTAAACTAACATACACAGATGGCGGCTTCTCTTATAAAAATTGCTTTTGTATTTCGTGTGTTAATTTTTGGCCATAGCGCTATATCATTGGGGTAAATAGTTTTTGTTGTAAGACCAGCCTGTTCCTGTTCAAGGTTTGACGATGAATTCTCATTTTCTTCTTCCATATTTTCGTTTTTCTCAATTGGTTGATTGGTTATACAAGTATTTTCAGAATCAGAATATGCATTTTTGTCATTACAGCTTTGTGTTTCTGGTTCATCATCACCCTGTTTCAGTACTTTCTGATGAAAAAAGTGCATAAAGCATTACTCTGCTTTTTTATTTCTTCTTGTCTTTGTTTTGATTTCATTTTTGAGCCCCCGACCATGGTTTGGAATTCATTATTTTACAGAGTCCATCCTGTTCCTGTTTGAAATAAAACAGAAAAATCAGCAATGTCACAATCTGTTACCGAATCAAGGCAGTAGAAGTAAACAACAAATAACTACTCATTGTTGTTGATACAATCAAGAATCAACTTGATTGTTGCGTGAATATCATGTGATTTTGCATTCTCATTTTGCGTAAAGTAAGGTCTACAGTAAACGATAGTTGTAGTGGTTACTGTAAGGACCCCAAGTCGAACACGCTATTCCCACCTATATATTTATACTGACTTTTAGTGGTAGTGGTAACTGCATGTTTTGGCGAACATTTAACAACTTACTGACCGCTTGTGCGGTCGGCCAATAGACTGTGGCTTGGGCGGTCACGTGTTTTGATCATAGAGGAGCTTAAATAGTTACTACAGTAAAACCTCATTAATTCGAAATACAGGGGACCAAAGGAAAAGCATTTCGAACTAAGTAGAAACTCTGTAATTCGAAATTTAAAAAAAGAATGATTTATCAAATTTAAAAAATGGAAATATACATTACAGAAAAACAATATGACACCATGTTAAAATATAGAAAACAAAAGAATGTAGTACGCATACATACCCCAAAATATGATGTCGATGAATACAATACAAATTTATGAGTACACATTAAAAAAGCGTGATTTATCAAATTTTAAAACTGCAAATATAAATTACAGAAAAAAAATATGAGACCATATTAAAATTCGGAAAACTAAATGATGTAGTACGCATACATACCTCAAAATATGATGCCGATGAATAAAATACAAATTTACGATTACACATTTAAATATTGAAACATATATGATCATATAATTAAAATCCACTAAAATTCTAAAAGCTTGTCAGTCACTTATTTCAACTTAATAATAAATAAACGAAAGGTCGTAACGGAAGATTAATTTAAACTTATTTTAAAAAGTCACTTTTTTCCGTTTCAATTTCGGGGCACTCCCAAGCGCAATGTGTTGATTAATGGCGTTAACTTTTTCACATATGTCTATTGTGCCTGGCATCCCTGACCCATTTCATCCATATTATACATATCCTTGGGTGCGTACTTCTCCAAAACATGTTTATTACTTTGCAGCCAGGTCGTCACCTCCTCTTCATTAATTTTTTGGGCATTACCGCAAACTGTGAGCCAAACAATATTGTGGTGTTTTTTAAAACCGTCCAACCTCCTAATGGACGCTTTAAAATCCTCAATGTTTAAGGCGTTCGCAAGGCTCATTGCTTTTTCAATGAGCATCGGGCTTGTAACAGATATATTCGCCGCTCGTACTTGCGAAAAAACTCGAAGAATTTTTTTCGAGGTCTTCGTTTTTTGCAGGTCATGGACGCTGACGTGTACCACTCCCTTTAAATTTATAAAAACTTTCTTCAATCTTCGCCCGATTCCTTAAAATTGTAGATAACGACGAGTTCGGAAACCTATAATTTGATGCCAGTTTTCCTTTCGATTCGGATTTCTTGGGAATGTCTTGCAGCAAAGACATTTTTTCAGCAAGAGTAAGTCTTACATGCACCACGTACCGGAGCCATTGGAGGCTAATAAAAAAAATCATTTAACAATGGATTTAAATAGTGTCTCTCTCTCTCTCTTTATAAAGCAGACGATATGATAGATTACATTGTTCAATAGCACGTTTAAATTTAAGGCTTCTGTCCAAAGAGACCATCTGCAAGCCTGTCAAAATCAAGCTAAGTTTCCCGCCACAATGGTGCGAATAGTCAATTCATTCACTCCATACTCCCGCGTCAATTGCCAAAACACCAAAATTTTGCGCCGATACATTTCAAAGAATTGATATCCTTCGGCGTGCATACAGAATCGAAGAGAATATTTGAGGCGCCGGATGCAGCGCACTAAATTCAAATGTCGCAAAGTTTTCGGATTTTTATCTTGGACTCCTCCGCGTTGCCTGAAAATGGACCGCCTTCCAAGAAAATTGGTGAAAAAATGAAATTCGCGCAATACTGACAACGCGCTACGTGAATCAGCGTTGCGTGGGGTTTTACTGTATACAGCTTTTTTGGAAATAACATAAGGAGGTGGAATCTTCCTTCTTCAATTACTGGGGAGTCAGAAGTTACCTTAAAAAACTTAAACCAACTCGCTGGTCAGGAAGACTGCAGTCTATAGCAGCTGTGAAAGTTCGTTTTGAGGATACATATATTAAAAGCTTTGACTGAAATCTGTCTCAAATCTAGCAAGAGAGAGAGAGAGGAAGCACTTCAAATAAAGAAGTATATGGGAACATTTGATTTTGTTTATGTTTGTGTAATTTTATATAAAGCGATTTGCGAAATTAATTATGCTTTAAATACTTTACAAAACAAGATAGTGACTTAGATGAAGCTACTCTGGTGTTAAATCGTGTTTGTAAGAACATGAACGACTTCATAAATTCACACGAACAGATAAATTAGAAACTGAAGAACTGGCAATAAAGTGGGAGGTAGACACTAATTTTCAAACGAAACGACAGCAAAGCATTAAAAGACATTTTGATGAACTGGCCTCAGATTATCGGTTTTTCAGCAGAAAACAATTATTTAAAGTTAATGTTTTTATTATATATTGGACAGGATAAATTCTCAAATTAATCAACGTTTTTAGGGATGCAAACAGTGAACAACTACTTTGGATTTTTTGAACCCAAAAAATCATATGCCAGAAACGCATTTTAAATCTGTGCAAATCTCACAAAAAAATATCCGGAAGTGGTATCTCCTCAATTTCCCAATCGGTTTGTTCATGCATGTTGTTAAGAAAAGACAACTGAAAAAAATGTCGATTAAGCATTTTTCAGAATTACTTCTTACAAAGAACAGTTGTTTGGAAAGTGAATTTTCCAAGACATATACTGTTTTCATGTTGTTTTTTACGCTTCCGGTAACGGTGGTTAATGTTAAAAGGTCATTTAGTAAATTAAAACTAATAAAAGTCTACAAAAGAAGAAAGCTTTGGCAGTTTTCTATATCCTGTGTGAGTGGGGGTTCTCGACACTTACAAACATTAAATGCAGAATAAGGGAACGGTTCAACTGTGTTTAAGATGAAATGAGAGTCTGCTTATCGCGGATAAGTCCTAATATCAGTGCAATGATTAGAAAACGCTAAGCTCAAGTGTCACATTAGGTAAGATTTTAAAATAGATTTTTTAACCAAACTTCATCATTTGTTCTGTTTTACGATATCATAACTTCATTTGGTCGATTATATATACGACATAATATAATAAATATATGTATTTTTATGATAAATCCTAGTTTTTTATTCAAATCTAATACCAGTGTGCCGCGAAAAAACTAAATATCCGCAGAGTGCCGCGAGCACCAAAAGGTTGAGAACCACTGATCTAGATAATTGATTTGTTCCGGTTTTACCCTAATTGTTTCTCAAGTGCTTCAATTTTAAGTAAACCGTAGTTAAACAGGAAGGCAGGGTTCGAGAATGAGGGCTTTAAAAATAAGTACGTACCTTACATTTCTCTAACAGCCGTAACAAGGGTAAAAAACCAATTTCCTCGTGGAGTACGTGAGACCGATTTCTTAGAAAATTTCTCGGAGATAACCCGAGCTAATCTTCCCAATACACCATTAGTGGACGCCCACTAACAAATACGTCCCCTCTACTGTACACGTAAAAAACAACAAAAAACAGTTGCACGTGTTCCTTTTTATTGGTTTTTAATCTTGTTATGGATATTAGAGATTCCCAAGATAAAGTACCTTTTTCAAGTTTTATTTCTTTAAATTATTTTCAGCCGTAAGACGGAAGGAGAAGGAGATGTAATAAAAGGTCCATTAAATTACTAATTGGTTTGTAATAAACAGCGGCGTATCTAAGGGGGTTTGGAGGTTGAGCTAAAGTTTTTTTCTTTACTATGGTTAAGTTTCTGTTCCATGATTAGATTTCTTCATTCATTTAAATCAGTGATCAAGAATTAGTTATTCTTAAAATGCAATTGCATTTTTACAACTTGAATCATACGTGCGGCAATATTTTCTGAACTGGCAAGAGATACGTTCCCATATACGCGGTGCGCGAGAAGAGGCTCTCCGTAAACCCTGGCCGTTTCCATGTTATCTGCGACCGAAGAACTAACATTTGACAGTAATAATGCGCAACTCGTGTACCTGTCTTTCACTTTTAATTTTTTCAGTCTCTATGGGCGCCCTTGATGATTATTTTTTTGGAATTGAATTATAAATTTTAAACCCTCTCTCCTTTACTAATTTCTAGACACACCACTGGTAATAAAAATCCTTTTGAAGTACTTCCGCACATTTCTGTTTGCGGCTGAATTTTCATCGTTTATCTACCATTGAGGTTAGATAGAGCGACATTCACAAAGTAGATTCGGCAACACTGCGAAGGCAATCGTTGATAACATAAGACGGGTTTCCTTAAAAGTGTCTCAAATCAAACATGTCTACGCGATAATGGAATTAAAAATCTCATATAGAAGGAAAAATATTCATTCGCACAGTTGAAATGAATTAATGGATGTTATTACGTAAACTGGCTAAACAAAAAATATATTTTGTAATAAATATATATTTTATAGCATTTCTCGAACAAAATGATAACAGTAAGATTATTTTCTTAAAAGCATATTAATGCAAAATTTTCCACTACGTAATAATATATTTTGTCATAAATATATATTTTATAGCATTTCTCGAACAAAATGATCAGCAAGATTATTTTCTTAAAAGTATATTAATACAAAAATCTACTACGTAATAATATATTTTGTCATAAATATATATTTTATAGCATTTCTCGAACAAAATGATATCAGCAAGATTATTCTCTCAAAAGCATATTAATACCAAAATCTACTACGCAATAATATATTTGTCATAAATATATATTTTATAGCATTTATCGAACAAAATGATAACAGCAAGATTATTTTCTTAAAAGTATATTAATACAAAAATCTACTGCGTAATAACGGAATTAAAAATCATAAAGGAGTTGCAATAGATCTCTCCATCCAGTGGATTGGAATACGTGGACGTTATCATAAAACTTCCTCTATTAAAACAGCACCTTTGGCCATATATTACGGTGTTTCGCAAACTGTTCAGCCATGAGACCGATGAAATACCGCAAACCTCTGTTTTATAATTTTCTTCATAAGACATATCCATAAAGCGGACCTTTTAGATTTAAACGCGTAAAAAATAACTTAATTACGTAAGTTAAATCGAATACAGAGGATTATTGAAATAAAAAATTCTACAGTAAATAAAATAAAAATGTGTTACATAATACTAAATACGAAAAACAAATGAGAACCGGCAGCTGCTTCATATCAACACATCACTCATTTTTATGTCAATTATTTCATGAGGGGCTAGCTGAAGTACCTGCCGTTGGGGAAATTCGACATTTCGTACACGAAGACTTGCGGAGAGGTACTTAAATGGTTTCCTATAACTTAACGATCTTGTGCGTCGCTAAGTGACAGCTGAATCTACGTAAAACATTCTTTCAAAGTTGAAGTGACCGAAGACTAAAGATACGTTCGGGTAATCTCCGTGTAATATAACGTCCCGAGTTCGATTCCAGGATCACTTCTTTCCTCAGTTTGAATAACATGGGAATGGGTACACCGTATTCTTAATTTGCATAATTGATCTTGAGAGGAAGAACTCCCAAAAGAATGAACATTCATTTTCCTACCGCCGACTTGCAAATACGAGTCGATTTGGCACAGGAATTTGTTTTGAACCTTAATACTTCACGTTTTTTATGTGAAAACTTTTGACGACAAGGGAAACGCCATTGTCGATGAATTAGCGAAATCACAGACATTGCACAACATGTAAAATGCATATAGATATTATATATATAAAATTTGCTTATAAAAGTTAATTTTTATATTGTCACTTGTACCTTTTAACGGCGGAATTTTAATGCCCTTTCGGATTTTTTAGGCATTTAAATATCATGATGTAAATTACTTGTGTTATTTCTTTATAACTTTTCCTTAGATACACGATAGAGATTTGAAATTACAAGTATTATTTTCATTAAAAGCATATAAGTATAATTTATAAACACCGGAAATTATTAATGGCTCATGGAGTTCCATATTCTGGTTGCTAAATTTACTTCCGCATAATAAAGCCGGAAACATCGTTCTATACATAGCGCAACAAAGCCAATGACACAACTCCCTATTGCTGCTCATCGTCGTACATTTCCTGCACACGCAGCGCATCGCCGTCGCGTAACTTAATCGGGCCGATGGTTGCTATGACGACGCCCCAGAGGCATACGACGCACAAGGTGCTTAGAAATATTCTGGGCCGAGCTCTTCTCCCTCTCTACCGTCCTCCCTTCACTCTACCTTACTCAGTACAAACAAAATAATCTTTTCTTTGCTACCTGTGTGAACATGTATTCCGCTTGAAAATGATCAATCAAGGAACTATACTGAACAAATTTCTTTTGCCCTCCTATCCTTACGCTACCGTCGCAACCAAGTCCTCATTAGGTCTGCTTACTTTCCGAATCTCTTCTATTCACAAAGAAAGCCAAACTGTCCAAACGTAAGCTCCTTTGAAAGGAACAAGTCGCCACATTTTTTATGGCGGTCGATAAACGAGAATCTATTTCCGACACACGATTTCCCATGAGCTATGAACAGGGCTGGCGCTAGACGGTAAGCAAGGTAAGCACAGCCTGTCTGGAAGGGGCGCCGGCCAACCAGTAACAATACATTCGAAATAAAAATATGATTCGTGTTTAAAAAATTCTATGTAAAAATTGTAAATAACTTTGAAAGGAACTACTTTTCAATAGCCTTCATAGTTTACGATGATCTTCACCATCATTTAGGAGATAAAACCGCTTCTTTGTGTCGGGACTTTCCACAATCAAAATCTCGGCTCTGTTCGTGGCTCGTGGCCATTTAAGGTCAGCGAGCAACTTCGACTACAAAATTTCAAGGCGTGGGTAATATATATTGTATTTATTCATATCAACATATTAATATTTAAAAAAAATGAAATGCATCTAAAGTTAAGAATATTCTTAAGAAAAAGCGAATTGAATTATTTTTTAATAATAGTTAAGTGAAATCTGAAGTTGAATTTTGTTACCTGACTTCATGTATGAAGGAACATATTTCTTAAAAGCTATTCCCATACTGTCATTGAAATGCTTGTCCGCCAGAATTTATCTGTAACTTAATTCAACGTTTTTCATTCTATAAAAGCCAGGTGGTCTTATGTATACCAAAACAAAATATGGATTCTGTCTAAGAGAGGCGTATTTTAGAAAAGGCATTTTTACTTTCTCATATACGTAGTATATAGAGAAAATACTGTAATCGTGAAAAAATTCGACTTCGAGATTTTGATGGAAATACACGTATTAGGTGCCCATAAAAGTGGTCTTCACCATGCCGCCTGTTTGTCTGCTCGCGGTTCTAGGGCCCAAACGCGTACATAAAATCGAATATCTCGTATTTATGCAATATATCATCTTTTGAAGACCCTTTTTTCATAAAAATGATATTGTACAAAAATAAAGGGTAGTTTATTCTTGACAATTTTTAGAAAAAATTTATTTACTCAAAAATGCCTCAATAGAATTTAATTAATATCGATCCAACTGTAGAGTCTGATGTCACAAATAATACTACGTAAGCCGTATATCACTTTAAATCACTATATGGCGTCCAGTGACATTAAAATCTACGCTCAACTACCTTGCCCTATGACGTCACGTCTTCGCCGCGATCCACTCAAAATCTTTCTACGGCCAAAATGGATAAACTAAATCGAGTGATATCTCATATTTCTGGATAATATGATTCATAATATGTACTCTGAAGAGATCAACGATATTGCGCAACAATTAAGGGTACTTTATTCTTGGATATATTGAAACAAAATTCGTTTTACTCAAAATTGGCTATAAGGATCTTGTTTAAATACCATCCAATCGTATAGTCTGATGTCACAAGTAATACTAACTAAGCCATATGTCCCAAAAATTACATATATCGTCCAGTGGCATTAAAATATAAAATAACTACGGTTAACTTTGATTTATAAACGTTTTTATTTTATAAAAATCCAGCCATCCACGAATGCTTTAGCGGTCGATTCGGCTGTGATTTCTTGCAGCGTAAAAACTTCTGGCCAACGGGTGTATCGATCGACGCACGTCAAGCAATATCGAAATCCTCGCGACGGCGGTGGGGCACCAAATCCAGGTGAATGTGCTCGAACCTGGCACTGGGCAAGTTAAAAGTGTCGATCGGCGTTGTTACATGTCGCGTCACTTTATTCTTTTGGCAGGAAATGCACTCGCGCGCCCATACTCAACAGTGCTTTTTTATAGATGGCCACACAAATCTTTCGTTCACAAGTTTGATGGCGGTTTTCGCTCCGGGGTGCGCCAAATTGTGTACGGAGTCGAAGGCTTGCCGACGAAATTGCGGTGTAATGAATGGCCTGACTCTGTGTGTGAAAACGTCGCAATAAATTTCCACTTGCGCCTCTGGAAAAACCATCTTTAATAGTAAAGAGGAGTTTTGGGAAATAAAGTCCTTTATCTCGCCATCATCCTCCTGGGCTCTGGCCAGGGCGTCGAAATTGATAGCGGGCGTCACTGCATCGACGCGGAATAAGGCTTCGGCGACGACGTGGCGAATGCCCGTGGTGTATTGCCCGATGAGATCGATGTAGCGGAATTGCCGCGGCGAGCATTTGTCCGACTTTTGCCGGAAAGCAAACGTTAATGGTTTTTGGTCCGTATATACTACGAAATTCCGCACCTCTAGCATATAGCGGAAATACATCACTGCCCTGTAAACCGTCAACAATTCCCTGTCATAAGCGCTGTAATTTTTCTCGGCGGCACTAGGCTTTTTCGCAAAAAATGCTAGAGGTTGCCAGCCTTCGTCAGTCAGCTGTTGCAGGGCCACTCCAATAGTGTTGTCAGATGTATAACAATACTTTTACGAATTCTTGGTTCCATTGGAATTGGCTGTACTAGATCGGAAATGATTTCATCAAAGAGAGGAAAATTGGCGAAGTTACCACAACTCACTCTTCTTCCCCAGAGAGTTAACTTCTCTTGAAAACATTTGATCTTCTCTTCGGCCTCCAAAAGAATCATATTACTATCTTGAGGTGAAATGTCCAGTGAGTTTAGGATTTCAAATACATCTGCAAGGTATGCCAAAGAACTCACAGTGTGGATCTATAAAATACTGAAGCAGAATTGATCCTTTTTCACGCAGAAATGTTTCAATTAAATCATGAAGTTCAAAAACTCTAGCCAGAACTTTTCCTCTGGATAACCAGCGTACTTCAGTGTGAAAAAGAAGAATGCTATGTGCAGATACAACCTCTTTGCATAGCGCTTTGGACATGTGGTGATTCAATGCCTTTGCTCAACTTAAGTTAACAGTCTGAACGACAATATCCAAAACGTCTTTTAAGTAAGGTGGAAGATTCTTTGATGCCAAAGCATATTGATGAAGAACACAATGAGTAGAGATCACATTTGGATTCACTTTTTTGACCAGAGCGGTGAATCCAGATTTTTTCCCCAGCATGGCTGGAGCACCATCAGTGCAAATAGTTCCTACAAGATCCCATGAAAGGCTGTTAGAATCGAAAAATGCACTCACTATAGTCATAATATCAGCTGCTTTAGTAGTTTATTTTAAAGGCCCACAAAAGAAAAATTCTTCTTTCATATTATTTTCATGCACATATCAAACTAATACAAGAAGTTGTGCACAATGCGAGACATTAGTTGATTCATTAAACTGCAAAGCAATTTTTGCTAGATTTTCTTGATTTCCTCCACCACTTGTTTGCGGATATCTTCTTACAAGTCCTTGATTCGATTATGTATGGTATCGCTTGAAAATGGGATCTGTGCTATTTTTAATTTTGCTTCTGTACCACACATTAATTCGGTCATTTCCATGGCACATGGTTTCACTAGGGTCTCGGCGATGGCATTGGGCTTTTTTCTATGGCGATCCGCAATGCCACCCGATAACTTGCCTCCAGCGTTGGCTTCTTCACGGGAGTAAATCCGTGATCGACGAGAGTGCGCCTTGATTCAAATAGTGCTCGTTTAATTTCAAAAACAGCCTCTGTGTCATTACCATTTTGAGGATAAACAGTCTGCAGATGTTCTTTAAGTTTGGATGGCTTCATATACCCCTTACTGAGTACCTTGTAGCAAAGGAAGCATTATGGCTTTTGCAAACCATCTCTATCAAGCATGAATGTAAACCTTTACTGCACATAAGAATCTTGATTAGAATGCTTTTTTGACATGATAGAATCCGGGGCGAAGCAGGAATCAAATCTTGAAAAAATATAAAATTAAAAAAATTATAAATATAATTGATCAACAAAATGCGTGAAAATGTTCTAAAAATGTAGCAGTACAAATAAACACTATTTTACCGTATGAAAAAAATCACTAACCATAATACGTACCTTATGGAGTCCACAATGGATTTAAGACACATTTGTAGAATACAACGGTACGTGCCTACGTCTGTCATTAACAAAGAGCGTCTGACAGTGATTTCTGTGACAAGCGACGAAGTAAGTCGACTAGTCTGCCAACGTCGGTATCCACATCTACGCATGCCCACGGTTGATGTCACACTTCGGATCAGGCGGGAGATTCAAAATAAGTAGGTAGATGTTTACACTATTGCGAATCAACTATATTATTTCTTAATTTGTTTTTGTTTTTTTAGCATCTTTTAAAGTATTGAATAAATAATAATTGAACCTCACGTACCCCCTGACGAGGTTAAACATACCCCTTGGAGGTCCATGGACCCCCGGTTCAGAACCACTGCCTTAGGGGTACATGCAAAGTTTTCAAGGGGTATGGGAAAGTATTAAAGATAATAACTTTTCTTCTTGCTTCAGCATTCATGCACAACTTCGGAATAAAAAATTACGATTTTATGGCTACAAATAACGCTATGAAATATTGTAGCGATATTTTTACAGTCAAAGGGGAATTAGGATAGAAACTTATTTCTTGTGTTACAGTAAGAAATTATGAAGATATTGGTAAGTCTTTTCACACAAGAAGTCGCACAGTCATTAAATGGCAGATTAGTTTCACTTCGAATGTAGCAATGAGAAAGAAATTTTTAGGAGGCACTTTATGATTATTGCAACAGGCCACACTTTGAGTTAGAGTTGTGTTTGCCGGCTCATTCGAAATCAGCCCCATATCACTCAATTCTCCCTTTTGTCTCAGCACGTTATCTTTAAAGTAAACAGTCTCAGCATTTTCAGAGCCAGCCCAATGTGAATCATTTTTTCTTTAGAGTAAACAGTCGCATATACCTCATGAGTATCGGAAGGTATCTCTTGCGTTCAGTTTGGTGGTTAAGCTGCTGTGATAGCATCCTACACTCTCTTTCAAAGCCGTTCTTTCTTTAGAGAATTTTCACGTTTTATAATGTATAGTTCATTTTTAAACCCATTATAAAATAGCTGAAGAGCTTAAAAGTTGTTTTGGATAGGGATACCAAGTCAGGAATAACTGAATCAGAAGTGAGCGAGACCGAAGACGGAACACACTCCGATTGTGTTGGCTGATGGGTCGACCAATGTTTCTGCCTATATCACACCAAATGGAACTTATAAGATGATATAAAAAGAGGAGAATCATATTAAATGGAATGGTAAATCTTCATTACAATTACCATAAGTGTTCAGGTCTATTATTACTTAATCGCTTCAACTACACTTTTGTAATAACGAACTTTGTTTTTCTTTCAATTCATGTATGCTCCTTCATCTAAAAGTACCATGTTGGATATTAAGTAATTTTGAAAAAGCATCCTTTGTTGTTTTTTTCTTTACAATACTATTTGTCTCTATGTTATTATTTATAGTTTTTGAGTTATGCAACTTTTGCTAAATAAATGCACATAATATAAACCCAGACCATTTAAATGGCAGGCCATAGGGATTCAAATCCGTCGTTTAAAGGTTAACCCTACACTGGCATTGCTATTTTTAGTTACGTTTCTGGTACATCAGGGTCTTGCCGACCATGTACACAAAAACTTGGAAAGTATAGCTGTCTGTCTTTATCAAGTTTTTTAAAATTACACTGATAATTCATATCTATCTGTCTATAAAAGCACCTTTATTGACATTAAACTACAATAGATTCATACAAAAAATTTTAAATGCATTTCAAATTTTCAATTAAAAAATGTTTAAAAAGCAAACTTCAAGAAAGTCTCAATGACTAAAGGAGTAAGTAAAATTATAAAAAAACATAAGTTTTGATGGCATGTATGTATAAAAAATAAGTGTTCAGATCAACAATCAGGTATTTTTGCATATCTTTATGCTGCACATTTGTCTGACCCCACTAATTACTCTGCACAGTGTATGCAAACACTGGCCCTATGTTACTGACAGTAGGGCTGATTGCACTTGGCACACAACTGCAACATCTTCCTGTCCTTAGAGTAAGGACAAAGAGCGCACCTATTTCTTTTACCATCAGTTGGAAGTGTTGTTTTGTCAGTTACTGCTTTTCCCAAAACTTTAATGATGTGTTCCCTCAAATGATGCCAAATACGTATGGTAAATACGTTGATACCGATGGATGGATGGATGGATGTCATGTCACCCCTGCCAGGGCGCGAAGAGCAGTTCCCAGCGCTGCCGCGCTGTTGCCTGCTAGGAATCCTGAAGTGTAGAATCACGGTGCTTGAGTCACGGCACAATGAAAAGGGAGGTAATTTAATTTAGGTAACGGAAAGGGATAATTTTGGTTTTTTATGTGGGCCTGCTGCTGGCAATTCATAATCCCAGAGAGAGGAAAAGAGGGGGTTCGTGCATATTTGCATTTGGAGCAGATATTTATTGTTTAGGCGCCGTAGGAAGTCGGGAAGGGGAGGGATTTTCAGGTCTTTATGTAGATCATCATTTCTTTGAAACCATCTGGCGCCAGTTATTAACCGTAGCATTTTATTTTGGAAGACTGTTAATTTCTTGATTTTGGTTTTACCGCAATAAGACCATACAGGAGAAGCATAGGTCAGTATCGGGCGGATCATTGACGTGTAGAGGATGCATTTGGTCTTCATTGACATTGGGGAGCTTCTGCTGAGTATGCTATATAGGCCTTTCTTGATTCCGGTTGCTTTCTGGAGTGTTTTCTTCAAGTGGGAATTCCATGTTAATTTTTTATCCATGGTGACCCCTAAAAACGTTGCTTCATTCTTGCGAGGTATAATGGAGTTGTACAGTTGGAGGAGGGCGCCTTCGCCTTTTTTGGGGTGACGGGAGAAGACAACATTTATACATTTGCTGGGGTTAACTTTCAGTTTCCATACAGTCATCCAATCCTCAATTTGGCGCAAATGGTCCTGGAGTTGATCGCTGGCGGAGTTTGCATCCCAGTGGCGGGCAGCGATGGTGGTGTCATCCGCATACAGGTAAAGTTGGGTGTTGTCTGAGCGCGGGAGGTCGTTGACAAAGACATTAAATAGATTTGGGGAGAGAACGGACCCTTGGGGTACTCCGGCAAGGCATGGAAAGGTGGGGGATGAGGAGTTGTTGATATTAACAAAGAATTTACGGTTCTTGAGGAAGGATTGCAGGATTTTGAGGAGGTAAAGCGGAGGTTCATAGGCAGACAGCTTGAAGAGGAGGGCCTGTGGCCAAACTTTATCGAATGCCTTTTCTAAGTCAAGAAAGGCGGCAGTTGTCAATTGGTTAGAGTTAAACCCATCTGTGATGTATTCGACGAGTCGTAAAATCTGGTGGGAAGTGGAGGTGCGTGATTGAAACCCGGCTTGTTCATTAATAATGAGGCGATTGGAGCGAAGAAATTGTTGAAGTCGGTTGTTGATTATCTTCTCAAAGACTTTGGCGAGCGTGGGAAGGAGACTAATGGGACGGTAAGAAGAAGGGTTGGTGGGATCCTTTTGTGGTTTTGGTATCATGCGGATCATGGCGATTTTCCAAGCTGAAGGAAAGTAGGAGCAGAGGAGGCAGGAGTTGAAAAGGTCAGATAAAAAGGATAAGAATTCATTGGGAAGGTTTTTCAGGACTTTGTTTGAGATCTTGTCCGAACCTGGTGCTGATTTTTTCTTGCTGGTTTTGATGATTTCAGCCACTTCTCCAGGGTAAGTGGAGAACGGGTCAGAAGTAGGGGAATATTGCAGGTTTTCAATAAAAATATTAACGTCATCCTGATGCAGGGATGGTGAGGTGTTTTGGAAGGATTGCTGGAGATGTTCCGCAAATAGGGAGCATTTTTGTTGGTCAGTCGTGGCGGTCACTCCATTTTGATGCAGGGGAGGAGGTGATGTCCGTTTTTCTTTCAGACTTCGCGCAAGTTTCCAGACAGAGTTGTCTTCGCTGGATAAGTTGCAGATGAGGTTGTTCCACGATTGTTGGCGATGGGTTTTTACCAAGGAACGGACTCGGTTTCTTAGGGCATTAAAGAAGTTCCTGTCAACTTGGTCTCTGGTCTGTTGCCATGTTTTGCGCGCTGCATTCCGTCTTCTCATAACTGAAATTATCTCAGGGGGAAGATGTTCTGGAGATTTGATGGGGACATGGTAAGAGGCGGATTTCAAGGAGGAATGGATGGCTTGGGTCAGAGTTTCTACTGCATGGTCGATTGAATCAGGTGAGGACAATGGAAGGGACACAAGAATGGGTAGGTGGGAAAGGATTGTGCGTTTGAAGTAGTCCCAGTTGATAGCAGACGATTGGATATCAGATAAGGACGGTGAGAGGTCATAGATGGAGAGGATTGGAAGGTGATCAGATGCAGAGTTATCTAGTACAGTGAAGGAGGGAGGCTGGGGAAGATTAGATGTAAGGATGATGTCCAGGATATCAGTTGATAGGTCGGTGATATGCGTTGGCTGCAATGGAGAGAAGATTGAGAAGTTATATTGGTGTTGCAGTTGCTGAAGCCTAAGTCCTCTACGGTTCGATACCGAACATCCCCAGGCAGTGTGCTTTGCATTAAAGTCCCCCGTCAAAATGCTACGTTGCTTTAGAAGATGGAGCAAAGCTTTTCGATCCTTATGGGGATAGGTGGCGCCTGGTGGGTGGTAAATGGACCATACAGAAAAATGACCTCTGTTGGTTCGTATGTTAACACCCAATAGCTCAAGGGATTTGGTAGCAGGATTGGGGATTTGGAGGCATTGAAGGCCTTTTCTTACCAGAAGAAGGACTCCACCTCCACGAATGTCAGAGGCGCGGTCAACCCTGAATTGGTGAAAGTTGGGAATGTAGAGGGAGTGGTGGGGTTTGAGCCTGGTTTCCTGGAGGGCGACGATATCGGGATGGTTTGCGTCGATGATTGCCAGCAGCTCCTCACGCTTGGTTTTAATGCCGTTACAATTCCATTGCAGAATCTTCAGCTGATTGACGTTGCAATTAAGGGCCATTGAAGTACGTTAGAAGAATTTGCCAGATTTCCTCCAGGATCACCTCTAGCTTCGTTTTCCCAGGGGGAGGAGGAGTAAGGAACTTGGAAAAAACTCTTTTCAGAGAATCCATGAAAAACTTTTGGATATCACCATCGAGAGAGCAGGAAGGGACGTAGGAATGGGATTGTGTGGGTTGTGAGGAGGAAGAGGTTTGTTCGGCTGCAGGATTAGGTTGGCGGGATAGTAAAGAAGGGAAAGCAGAATGAGAAGTAATACAAGGAGCAACTGGGGTAGAAGTTAATAGCCGTCTTTCTCTCAATTTCTCGGCATAGGTTTTGTAAGCCGGGCAGCCTCTGAAATTAGCAGGATGGGAGCCGTTGCAGTTGGCACAGATAGCAGGTTGTGACACATCCAACGGGCAGGTAGAAGCAGCGTGGAAGTCCCCACATCGAACACAGCGCTGTTTTAGCCCGCAGGTCTTGTAAGTGTGACCAAATCTTTGACATTTGGTGCATTGGGGTGGGCCTGGAGATGGTTTATATGGGGTTATGATTGCGCGGATGGACCCGATGTACGGGTTATTGAGCAGTCGTTGGGCTTCATCGTCGTTGTCAACAATCAGTTGAAAGGTGGCAACAGGACGAAGAGGAAAAGGTTGCGGCAGAGATCCTGGATTTAGAGCCTGTTCTTCCTCTCGTTTGCGGAGCATGTCAGGAGTTGGGCGGTTGGTTTGAACTTGACGGAGGCTATGAACTGTAATATTTTTAGATTCTACTGCATATTGAAGTTTGGGAAGGGGATAATCGATTGGAAGTCCTCTTATTGCAATGACAGGCTTTTTGTCCTCCGCTAGCCGGTACGTGAAATATTCAATGCCATTAGATTTTAAGTGTTGTACAACCGCACGGAAATCATTGCTGCAGGAGCACTGAATTTTAATCTGTTTCCCATGCAGAGAGGTAACAGGCTTCATCGTGCAGGCTTTTAGAATTCCATCTTCTTTAACATGAAAATTGATGGATTCAGGCAAAAATATTTGCGGAATATTGCCTGTATGTGGGTTTCGGAAAATCTCAGTAGCAGGGGTAGGTTTGGGACGCGATGACGGAGGTTGAACCGTAGTTGAATGTGAGGTAATTGGGTTGAGAGGGGATGAGGTATCCATAGATTCAGAGGCAGATGCAAGGGCGGCGAAGGAATTACGTAAGGGAATTGTTTCACGTACAACGACTTTTTTAGGCTGAAGGATAAGGGGGGAGGCAGCCTTTCGTTTGGGCTGTACAGTAATAAAATCATTACCCTGATCGCCAACGGATACATTAGAACCTTGGGTCGGTTTTGAGCAAGTGACTAAGGCCAAGAATTGCGGGTTGTCAAGAAGGTGTTCCGGAATGTTAATATTAACTGTACCAGCAGCAGCAGGGGGGAGGGAATCAGGTATGGGAGGTGGAGGGGGAGGGAGTATGCCGTGACTTGCCAAATGATGACTTGGGCAAGACGATACGTCCCTCGGAGGCAGACCGGGAGAAGCTTCGGTTAAGCAAAGGGTAGTGGTTGGTCGTGGAAGCGTCCTTACCTCAGGTTCCGAGGCCGCGTTGCCATCCGGTAAAGTGGGAGAGGGGTCAGATGTAGCGGGCGGGCATTCACTTCCACTCCGAATCCAAGACTCGCAGTCAACAGGGCTTCGGCTTCGGTCCGATGCCAATTCCCGTAGTGGAGGGTGGGAGGATTCCCAATCGGGGTCCATCTCAGCCGAGTCTGTAGAAGAACGGTCCGGGGATCGTGGGCGGGACATGTCCGAGGACATGCCCTAAGAGAGGTCCAGCCAAGCGTAGGTCAAGATATACACAGAGATCCACAAAACACAATCCAAAGTCCCAGTCCGTAGCACTCTTAAAAGCGCAAGAAAAAGCAGAACAGGTTGCTCTGGAAGCACGTCCGCTCTCCACCCGTTGATACCGATGGCGTTGGTCAAAATAAGGACGCCCTTTTCATTTTACTCGAGTCTTACACAGATATGTTGACCCTTGGGAATCGCGTGAGTCTACTGACCAATGACAGCTTAACAATTTGGTTAGAAAAGGAATGTACGGTGAACCGACCCCCATACCGCTTGGCTGTTAACGATCGGGCCGCAGTACGCGCCATAATTGATGATTTGTTTGTAAATAAAATCAGACGCGCAAGTCAATCACCCTTTGCGAGTCCGATTCTCCTCGTCAAAAAGAAAGATGGATCCTATCGTATGTGCGTTGATTATCGCGAATTAAATCGCACTAAAATTAAAGATCGTTACCCCCTGCCCCTCATCGACGATCAACTTGATCGCCTAGGTAAAGCAAATATTTCATATCGCTAGATATGGCGTCTGGTTTTCACGAGGATTCGATCGAGAAAACGGCTTTTATTACGCCTGATGGTCATTACGAGTACCTCAGAGTCCCATTTGGCATCGCTAATGCTCCTGCTGTTTTTCAGCGTGCAATTCACGAAGCATTGGGAAAATTAAAAGATACGGTCGCTCTAGTGTATGTTGACGACATACTTATTCCGACAGAACGGTTGACGAGGGTTTGAAATCGCTACGTTTAGACTTGGACGCACTCCGTGAGTTTGAATTCCCGCTTAACATCGCCAAGTGCGTTTTTCTCAAGAAATCAATCGAATATCTTGGTAATGAAATTTCTTCGCATGGCATCCGACCAAGTACGCGAAAAATTGGAGCCTTAACGGATATGCCGATACCGACATCGGTTAAATAGATTCGGCAATTTATGGGTTTCGCCTGATATTTTCGGAAATTCATCCCCGAGTTTGCTACGCGCACCGCATGTATTATTAAGCTAACAAAAAATGGTGAACCCTTTGTTTGGTCGAAAAGTCAGGAGGATGCATGTTTATGTCATACAACACCTAACATCTAAACCCCAGCTGTCTGTGTTCGACCCAGAACTGCCCACCGAATTGCACACCGATGTAAGCAGTCTCGGGTACGGTGCGATTCTTATGCAGAAAAGTGATAACATAACTTGTGTCATAGCGTATTTTAGTCGGCGGACGAATAAAGACGAGGAAAAATACCATTCGTATGAACTTAAAACAGCCGTCATAAAAGCACTTACGTATTTTCGTGTTTATTTGCCCTCGTTATGGATTGTAATGCCGTAAAATCGACCGCAACGAAGAGAGATATTTTGCCCGGTCTTGTTCGCTGGTGGGTATACATGCAGGATTTTACATTCGACATCGTGTATCGCAAGGGTAGGTCATTGCCTCATGTTGATTTCCTCAGCCGTAATCCGATCCAGGTGAGACGAGTCACAAATAAGACTTGGCTGCACGTTCAACAAAAGAGCAGTAATGAAATCCAAAAAATGTTGGAAGACTTACAAAATGGCAAACTTGATCCCAACCAGTACACAGAAAAAGGTGGTCTGCTACACCACAAGCAAGTCGATGATAAAACGGTTCATTTGCAATGGTTCGTACTCCGTCTGAGCAGATTAGGCATTCTCCGTATTTTCCATGACGAGCAATGCCATATAGGCCCCGACAAAGCACTTCCATTTTTGAACATTTCTGGTTTTCTCGCATGAGGCAGTTTGTGAAAAATTATACTAAACACTGTCTTGTTTGTGCTATTAAGAAAACGAGAACTGGACCCTTACAGGGATTCATTCAACCAATGGGAAAGCCTAAACAGCCTTTTCACACTTTACATGCAGATTGTTTGGGCCCATTGCCTGTAACTAGTGGAGGTAACAAATATCTTCTCATCCTGGTCAATGCTTTTACGAAATACTGCCTCCTCATGCCATTGAAAATGGTTCAAACAGAAGAAACACAAGAGCAATTTCATACTGTCATATCCCTCTTTGGCACCCCGCGACGTATCATTATGGATGCTGGTACAAATTTCAAAATTACCATGTTCCCAAAGTATTCGGAAAAATGGCAGATCAAATACCATGTCCCCCCTGATATCCATTGTGGTAATGGAAAAGTAGAACAGTACATGAGAACAATCATGAACCTGCTCCACATTTAAACTTCCATTAAGTCATAATGGTTGAGCAGTTTGTGAAAGATCCAACTAGTATTGAACACTACAATACAGAAAACTTTCCAAGCTACCCCTCTTCAATTGCTGCTAGGGATTGATGGCTCAACACCTTTGATCCAATCTCTTTTGTCCGAGCTTTCTACTGATTTGACCCGTTTAAAACCATGTGTTGGACCGTGAACGAATAGACAAGCTATTGCAAATCACAAATGACTGTGCCCCCTCTGCTAATTTACGTCATTGCAACAATGCTTGTTTTATTAAAAGTGATTTTGTTCTAATGCACCGAGACTCAAATATGCACACCAGCAAAACTGGGTATGAGTTTCTAGGCCCGTTCGAGGTTACCAACTGTTTGCCAAATGGTCGGTACAAACTGCAGAAAGTTGGTACGACAACCACAACCAAAGCCGTCACTGAACAACTTAGGCCATGGCCAAGAGAATGGTCTATTAGCAATGATGTCCAACACCTGTTGTCAGTTCTCAAGGAAGATGCAGATTACATTGAAGAGCTTTATGATGTTCCTTTAAGTGAATGGTTGAGCCCTGTTAGCAGTAACACTAAGGAGCTTGGTGAGTGAAAGTCTTGTGAAGCACTAAATATGTTTCATGGCAATTTTAATGTTTTGAGACATCCGAGGTGATCAGCTTGCAATTACATGTGAAATTTTCTGAGATATTGTTTATGTGACTTGTTTTCAGACATACTGCATTGCATGGTTCTGG
Source organism: Tanypteryx hageni (assembly GCA_028673005.1). Classification (NCBI taxonomy): domain Eukaryota; kingdom Metazoa; phylum Arthropoda; class Insecta; order Odonata; family Petaluridae; genus Tanypteryx; species Tanypteryx hageni. The sequence goes on from CM054120.1 coordinate 175,297,435, forward strand.
CCTAGGTGATCAGCTTGCAATTACAATTGAAATGTTATGAGATTATTTGACATGTTTTGAGACATTATGCATTGCATGGTTCTGTCCCAGGTGATCAGCTTGCAACAACAATTGAAATGTTATGAGAGATTGTTTATTTGACATATTTTGAGACATGCACTGCATGGGTCTGTTATAGATGATCAACTAGCAATGACACGTAAAATTTTCTGAGGGGTTGTTTAATATGTCCTGAGATATTTAGACCTGCATGGTCCTGTCTTAGGTGATAAGCTCGTAAGGTCTCTCTAATCATTATTTAATGGTTAATTTTATTTTATCCTTTTGGTGTGGAGGAGACAGCCTGTGAGAAGTCTCAGGCCAATCTATTGGAAACTGCACTTGAAACAATTATGCGTCATTAACTCTTTCAGATGCCTAGTGGCACTTTGAGAATGAAGTTTTCGTCAGGTTGGCCATGTTAGCAATGAAGCTGAGAATCAACTGGAAACAAGTGCATCGCCAGTGTGATGTCAGAGTGACGTGGGTATGATGTGGACAACAGCCGCTTCTGACCAAGCCACTTTCCCCGGGGGCATTGAGAGAGTAGAGTCGGTGGAGTGCAGTCTGCTCAGCTCAGGGGTGGATCCAGAACCATCCCAAGGAGGGGGCGATCGCCCCAATTATCCCTCCCCCATCTTGATTCCTCCTCTGCCGACAGCCATACATTTTAAAAATCCCTACCCCCATCAGAATCTTTCTTTCCCTTGTCATACAGACTTAATCTTCAGTGTAAAAACAATGGATGTTGCGCAGAATGAATTTAAGAATGCACCTAGTGGAGGGCGATCGACCCCATCGCCACTGGCTCAGCTCGCTCGCCGTGTTGTGGAATAAATATCTTTGTTCTGAGCGCATCCATACTGCTCATTTTTCTTATTTTCCTTTCAAGATTTCTAACAATGGAAATGTACCTCACTGGGTTTTATTATTTACATTTATAAATATCAGTCACTTTTTTAATCCAAAAGTTTTATTCGTATACTTATCATTTTAAAATTTCTCACGGGGAATGCAATTTTTGAAAAAATGCACAAAGGGAAATGTCATCAAAGAAAAGGTTTAAGTCTTCAGAGACTGATATCTGCATGGAAGAATTGACCCTATATATTTTTCTGAAATAATGCATGCCTAATGATTGTGGTTTCTAGCAGATTAAAAGTGTAGAAACCTCTCATTAACATTGTAAGCACTAATGTCTTAGTATATTTTTAATCCAATGTAACCAATAGGTCTTCCTCTTGAAATAAATATTTATTTTAAAGACTCATTGCTACAGGAAAAATTACAAGTGAAATCATGACAAACTTTTGTCATTTTGAAAGTCAAAAGTGAATACTTGGCTGAGAACCATTATACAAACAAAATTCCAAGATAAGGATATAAAATCAAGAAAATTCACTTTACATTTCAAGAAAATTTTAGGTTCCAAAGAATCCTTTTAATATGGATTCAATCCAAAATATGATCTATATCAGTCTTTGCATTGTTTAAATGATACAAAAACTATCATTTTTGCAATAATTTAAAAACTAAGACAGCAAATTTAACAGCCTGGAAAAATAAAGAAAAGTTCATATTCTCTCATTACATGGGCATATACTGAAAATGTCAAGGAAAAGTTTAAACCTAAGTTCATTCGATAAATTTGATACTGATTAATATGTACAAAAAATTTCAAACAGCTTTAGTTAAAAATTAACAATAAAAACATCTGTGGAATTAGCTCTATTAAACAGCACTAAATATAAACTTAGCTCTTAAATGTTACTACTTCATTACATTAGATGTTATATATACAAAAATGTTAAAATACACAAAAATAATACATTTATATAAAATATTTATATACAATTTTTACTAGGCAAAGTATACAGTGTAAAACTTTCTTAATGCTATAAATTCGTCTATATCCATCCATACTATGTCACAGTTGAGTATTTGAGCTTTGTTATTTGCATTACTGGAAATGTTTTTTTTTGTCATAACACATTAAATTTGAGGATTTTTATATTAAGGCAATCTTTGTCACCATCATCTGGAGCAGATGATTTCCTAATTGGCAATTTTTGTCACACTTATCTGACATAGATGATTTTCCAAATATGTACTAGTTGTTTAATATTATCTACTTAAACTGCACAATTTCAATCTAATGCAACTAATTCTTAATTTATCCTTCTTAATTAAGTATTTCTCAGGCATTAATATATAATTACCCTCACTAAGTTTTTGTGAATTCATGGACATAGTAAATACTTGAGATGCCATGCTATGTTCTAGCCTTGAAATCATTTCATTATTTCTCACCTATCCCTCCGAGTTTTAAACATGAAAGTCCAAAGTAAGATTAGCAATGAAAGAGGGAGTATATATCATTAAGAATTTAGCAACGAAATCATTTCCACTCCATAACAATGGAAATAATGCATTTCTTGAATTAAATAAAATCAATAAGTTTACACAAAGAATAACTACCATCATTAAATAAAAATAAACAATTTTTCCTACCCCATTCTCAATAAAATATTTAAAAAGTAATTTCTTCAACTCTCAACAACTATATGATAGAAAAAATTAATGCTGAAGAAAGACTGGCTTGTATCATCATTAATAATAATATTTTCACAACATGAAGGAGGAAACTTCTTCAGTTTAAATCCCAAACATAAAAATGTTCAGTTTTAGCAGCCTAAATGCACTAAGGAGCATCACATTCAAGGCTGAATTGTATTCAAAGAAAAGTTAATTTGAAAATCATCAGTCACATCTGCTGCTTATGACAAGATGCACAAATGTGGCCAAGATACCTACAGATGTTATTCCACGTATATCACAATTCATTGTCTCTGTATTTCGGTAATATGGCACTACTGATGAGGCAAGCATCAGCAAAAACACTGCAATTGTCATTACACATACTTTATACAGAACCATTTCCACACAGTAGAAAAATATAACATTATTTTGAGAGATATTATAAAAATGTGACTCATTTTCACTCTGCACACATTGGAAAAAGTTTTCTGAATTATTTGAAAATTCATTGTAATTTTTAACAAAATTACTCATAAAATTTACCCTACTACCAGTAGCTAAGGACTGGTTAGATGATAACACGAGTAACATTCTTGCCAGGAGTGAAGACGATCATCCACATGATGCACTGGTTCTTGTTTTAAAGCTCGGTGGTAGTTTCCACAGGGGATCTGTCTCCCAAGTATGTGAATCCAAGGTGGGAATAGTCTTTCTTCTCCCTAAATGTTACATTTTCATTAGTCACACTTGCATTCATATGTCCATGTCCTTCATCATCAGATGACCTGTAAAGAAATGTATTTAATTCCCACTATCAATGACGATCTATATGTCGGATTTTCATATGCTTTCAGAGGCTGTATATTTCAAGATTAATGCTTAGATATTGCTGCCTCCTGAACAGTAAATTTGTCATAATTTTTGTCTCTTTCAACGATGAGACCATAATTAGTAACTGGTATTATTTTATACATCAGCTCATTTTTCTAACATTGACCATGCATACTGCTACAACTGATCATTGCCCAATTGATGAGAAACAAGAAACAATTTTAATACAACCTTAATATCAAGAAAATTTTACACGCAGAGGATTTCTATTATACTGGATTAAATGCCTTTTGATCAATTAAGTTTGATACCTAAAATTCTAAACAGCTATCAAAATAACATTATTCCACATTTCTCATTATATTATTTTTACTCAACCTTTAAACGCCAGAATTATTTTGGGGTACTTAAGGTGTTTTTGTTTGTTTTCTGGAAATTTCACATCCCATGATTAAATGTTCAAATAAAAGCATTTTATTATAAAAATGATGAAGAATTACATGATTCTGTTTTTTAGCAGAAAGGAACATGGTGAAAAATATTACTATCACAAAAATTTCACTCCCCTTAGCTTACTACTGCTCTAGTTAGATGACTGACTGGCTTACAAAACACAGGCACTCAAATTGAAGAAGAAAATTACAGGAGAGCATTATGGGTTGTTTACGGCTTCCCAAATATGAAAGCGGGTTTGAGAGCCTGGACCTCAATCTAGATAACTCTATTAACTGCCTGTCTGAGGTGTTCCTTCCCTAAGCCTTCAGCATACTTGTCTTGGTGACATAATTCCTTTTGGGGTGTTCTCATCCTAAGCCCCAAACTCAATGTCAAATACGATTGCTGTAAGCAGTCATGGAACTAAGTGAAACACATATGGCACATTCGCCCATGAGCAATAACATTTTATGAGTCCATATGGACACATTCGGCATTTAAAGGTTAACATCATTCTTGATTAAACTACTATGAATGCAGAAATGAGGTGGAAAACACCCAGGTTTGAGTTACATTTGTAAATCCTAGCACCAGGAAACTGCATACTTCATAACTATTATATATAAAATTAAGACAAAATAAGATAGCCTCACCTTTCATACAAAGGATTTGTAACAGGAGACAAAAGATTTGCATCATGATTTCCCATCAGATTGGATTTGGATCCAACATCACCATTTCCATCTGTGCCTTCCACTGGAACTCTTCCTCCTGTTCCACCAGCGATACTAGAAGCCCGTGCTGTCGTAGCAGCATCAGAACTTACTGGACTTTGCTGGCCTAAATTTTTATAAAGTTAAATTGCTATTAGTAAAAAGAGGACAAATTAGGAAGAATAGATTTTTAATTTATCATATACTTTACCTCCATTTGCTTTGGTGATATAACTAACATTGTCTAAACTAAATGCATGGTTTTTGCTGCTGAAATCCAGCTGCAAGTCATTGTAGCTGTCACTGTCATCCAATGGGACACTCATTTGTAGAACCTAAAAAAATCAAACAAAATGTATGAGACTAAAAGAGATTATACACATAAATTTAGTTAAGAATTTCATTAAATGCACACTTATATTTACCTGAGTTTCATACTCTTTCAAGTTAGGTTCAACAAATACAGGGTCAAATCTTGGAACTACATATAAACGTTGCATGCGTTCTTTGTAGGCCTTATACCTAAAAGTTTTCAAATGTTTAATTTGTAATTTGTTATAATTATCAATGACAAAATATTAATTTTAAGCAATGAATTAATTAAGCATGGATATGTAAAATAAACTTTACTTGCCTTGACCAGGAAACGCATATGTAAATGATTCCCACTAATCCTAAAACCAAAATTATACATGCAATCACAATTAGAGCATAAGGAAACACATCCCATGAAACAAGTATAGCAGCTTTGGTTCTTAAGACCATCAATGGGCCATGTATCCCTGAAGCAGTTGCTTTCAAGTTTCCAGAAAGATCAAAGGTTATGTTGGACACTGATTCTTTATCTAAAATTGACCTGTAAGTAACAAATTTAATATAAATATCATTTCAAAGTGAAATTCTGGAATAAACAACAAAAAATTTTCTACACCCAAATAATACGAAAACGTAATTAATTATAGAGAGGAATTAAGACACCATGAATGAATTAAGACAATGCCATTCAAACTGAATTAACACAATAAACAATCTGGGGTCATGATAAAGACAGACAAATTAAAGATGTGAAAATACTGAGCATATAACATTATGGTGATATGTTTGAATTTTACAGCTCAAAAAAAGAGGTACAGAAAAAGCTTATAGAATCTAATCAGATCCCTTTTAATTGACCTTTGGAATTCCTCGCAAATGTCAGTTAAAAGAGCTAGAGATAGTTTGAATCAGGTATTAGGTGGATTGCTTTATCAACAAAATGTTGAATATTGAATCTTTAATATTGAATAATAGTCAACTGTCCAAAAAAATCAGAATTTTCTTTACTACATTTGTCTACTGTGTACTTTTTCAAAATTTGATTTTTAGACAGATGAAATTGGAAAAGGCTTGCGACCAGATACTTATGCACATATTACTTGCATTAAGTCCCAGCAGATACTATCTTGTAATTAATGCTATCAATGTGAGTATGGAATCTGGGGATCTGTGGTTGAAGTGTTTGGAAAATAAATTACTAAGATGTCATTCTTTATTAAGAATGTGGAAATTTTTTTGGGAAAATGATAACTCAAATGACATTCTATAAATTCATAACTAACTTATAGCAACAAAGACTTCAAATTCTCTTATGAACATAAAAATACATCTCCAACTCATCCCTCTATGTAGTCAGTTATCATCAAAACATGTTTCACTTTGGATTTCTGTATATATGTAAAATATCAAATTTTAACAGAAGGAATCAAAAAAATTTCAGGTACACCATTACCCCCAACTAAACCCCTTGTGATCTTATTTCTAATGCTGTCAACCCCATAATTAGAGAGAAATATTGTTATAATAAGTATAGTATCCACTGTATGGAAATAGCAATTCTAGCACATTTTACATAAAATAGAAAGATACCAACATAAGAAATAAGAGGCTTAAAATAGTCATAAAATCCTCATTACCTTTGAATTCTTGAGTTGTTCCTTTCGAGAATAGTTTCTGTTTCAGGGTCAATGGCGTAAAACCAAATATCAGTTCCTGTATTATCTGACTCGATTGTGTTGTTTTCGGCCAAATACTGTCGAGGCACAACCTTTTCAACTCCAACAACCAATTTACTATGATCCTTCAAAACTGATAGAACCATATTCTCTTTGTTCTTCACGACTTCTGGAGTTGCATCGTCAATTACCAGTATCATACGATGACATTCTTCAATTAGATTTATCTGAGGGAGAGATGCAAAATGATCTTAAAACAAAATGTTACTAGAGCTAACTAAAAGGCTCGGTAATACAATTTTGCATAAATATGATTCTACAACTTGACTGAGTAACATGAGCAATTGCTGGAGACCTTGGAAAGATTTAGAGGATACTAATCATGCAAACAGATTCAAATGAATGATGATGGAAAATATATATACACATTTAAAATGTAGAATAATATAATTACAATGCAAAGTGGATGAACCGTCAATAACTTTAAACTAAGAAATATAAAACAATAAAAATAAAAATATCTTACCAAAAACTATGGTGTATTGAGCAATGTCAGTAAAGTAAAGTAATTTATTCACTCTGTTGGTCCATAGTACATGAACATAGAGTATGTCAAAGTAATTAGAAATATACTGATATTCAAATAAACAGTCATAATTGCATAATATTGCCATTGAATTACATTAAAATTTCTGCATAAACATGGAGCATGTCACTATACGCAATAAAATGCATGCAATCAGGATATAAAAGCATATACAAAAATAGAACAATTAAGTAAATATAAATAGATATTACATAATACATATCCTGAAATCAATCTTAAAACTATTGTAGTGTGGAATACAAATTCATTTTCAGTAGATAATTATTATTACAGCAAACGTCATGTCATATTAGGAATACAATTAATAAACAAATTAATTAGGAAATATCCTGTTTACATTATTTTATCAATTTTGGAAATGTAAAATATGGCATTAAAAGCTTTTAATTTGGGTGATTTACGACATATGCACATACCACAACTGGAACTTGAACGGCATTAGTCTCAACTTTCGAGGTTGGATTATCTCTGGCTTCAACAGAAAATCGGAAGGGCAATATATTAGGGTTCAATCCATCCAAACTTCTTTTACTTCTAATTATACCAGAGGTATTTCCAATGGTGAAGTAATCAGTTACTCCATTTGGCACAATTTTGTACTCTATTTTTCCATATTTGCCACTATCTTTGTCCTCCGCCTGAGAGAAAATTAAGATTATTAGAATATCTATAATGAACTAAAACAACCAGAAATAAGATTCAATAAGAAGATTTTTTACATTATAGCAATGTATTTTTTGCTAGAATATATAAATTAATACATTTACAAAATAACTAACCTGAACTTGGAGAATAGATGTATATATTTGAGAATCACTTGAAAGAGCTCCAAAGTATTTCCCAAAGTCGCCATTAACATGGTCCACAAATGTAAATTCTGGAACATTATCATTTACATCTATAACTTGGATTTTCACCTGAAAAGGCAAATGAGGATAAAAATGAAAGATTTCATTAAAGAATTGCTCATAAATATTTTATCTTGTATTAAAATACAAGCACAAATATCTAATGTAATTAAAAAGATCATTTGAAAGTTGACTATATTGTCAATACTCATATAATTATAAAATTATTGGTATTTGTTTACTTTTAGAGAACACCTGAAAAATATATTCTGGAAGACAAAATTTCTAATATTTATAAAAAAATAAGAAAACCAATTACCAGCAGCAGGAAAAGGGGAAAAATAAGATTGTAATTAATATTTGCAATTAACCCTTAACCAGTGAGGTGGAATTTTTGAAACTACCAGTGACGTAAGGTCTGAGAGACTGCTAGTTTTTTAGGGCTCAAATGAAACAGGAAATTTTTAATTCATTAATTTTTTCTTTATGTCTCTTGCACTTGAGTGATTATGGAGACATAAAATTTATGAAAATAAAAATTTATTTTTTAATGATTTTTATTGGATGTTGACAAAAAAAATAACAAAAAATTATAGTTTTGAAAATTCGAATTCTTTTTTAAAATGTAACTCAAATTGTCCAGAAAAATTATCCATTTTTAATATTGAATGCATAAATTTATAAACAAATGCCAAAATTATAAGTAGAACATGGTATTTTTTGAAAATTACAAGGGTTCACAAGTATCATATATTTTGAAAAAATTCCCTATGCTTCAGTTTCTACTTATTCATTACTAAGTTTTTTGTGCATTCCTTTTCCTTCTATCCACTCTCCTACTCTCTTTGTAAACAATCTTCGACTTAAACAGCTTCACCCTCGCATTTTACGATGGGTCAATTACCCCAAAAAGAAACAAATGACAGATGTGAAGAAAACAGCTCAATGTATGTGGCGATTGGGAATCCAAAGGTCGGAAAAACCCAGGAAAAGGCAGGGAAAAGAGAAAGGAGAGGGCCTGATCACAGCCCCCTTTCTATCTCCCACACACATGTACATATTGTAACCACATATTGTATTATGAAATTAAAATTTATTTATTAACACCATTAAATAGTGAAAACCTTTAGCTAAATAACATCTGATTTTGATTTCTTTCTCTAAAATTGTTCAGCAGCCAAGCGGCGGGCAACTTTTAACCTCCCATCCCCGCTCAACACTTACAGTTCAGCTGTACGTTAGGAACATTAATTTTACCTTTAAAAATCATTTTTTATTAAACTTAAAAATACAAAGTATAGAAAAATATCAAAATTTCCATTTAACAATAAATCAAAATTAAAATATGAGATAAATTCAAGACTTTACTTAAATAAGCTGCGATACTTGTTTTGACATAAATACATACGTGCATAGATACATTATATACACATTTTGTACTATAATATTATTCATTATAACAAAGCGGCTTATGTTAAATAGCTGGGACCATATTAAAAAATGACTGCTGCATTGACCTCACGGCCATCATTAACTTGAATTTGGAATCCAGAACTCGAGAGCTCAACCCAAAACCTAAATTAGTGAGAATCCAGGTAAATGCATGGTTTAAGAGCATCTTTTAAACAATTCTACAATAAATAATAAGATATTTACACTCACCTGCAATCTTGACGCTCATGAATACCAACCTTTTAAGAGTTACTGGAACAGGATTGTATCGGAAACAGTTTAACATGGAGAATATCCTTGACCTATCATGTTATTCTTGTGTTATGGCCTCTTATTGTCAAACATCCCAACCCAACCAACCAACCAACCGAGCCTAATTACCAGATAATGCACATATTTTTCATGAGAAAATCAAACTGACACCAGGAATGATGAGGGTTTCCTGAATCAACATAAACAAGGTCTGTAAAAAAACCTACAAAAAGGATGAACTTAAATATTGCAGTCATAAACTGTTTTCAATACAATCCCATCCCAGAAACTCTTAAAAGTTTGGTATTCCTGGATATCAAGATTACATGTGAGCATAAATATCTTATTATTTATCATAGAGTTATGTTTAAAAGATGCTCTTAAAGTTCATTTACCCAGATTCAAAGCTTGAGTTACTTTCTCACTAAAAGCTTAAATTTTATTGCAGATGATTTGGTCAGCTCAAGACTCCTGCTTCGAGGGGACAGGTATGTGAGCTCAGTTATGGGTCGATCCCTTGAGTTCAGGAATCCTAATCCAAGTTAATGATAGTCATGAGGTCTATACAGTGCACATTTTTAATGTGGTCCCAGCTACTTAACATGAGCCAACAAAATAATACGTTAGAAAATATTTTTTTAATCTCAAACAATTATATTTTAAATAATTTACATTACATTATGATGTACAATCAAATATCTATTCAAATATTTTATAAAAAAATTACTAATCTGTTTATTATCAATGAATAGAGGTATGTGACTAGAGCACAAACATGAAGTGATACTTCTTCGTCAACATGCAAAGAAAGAATGACTACCATTCACCAGCCCCTACAAATGGGCTGGGATACCTTATGATAACGAATGAAGGTAAAATGATACATTAAAACATCTGAGAGTTCGATGAATTTGTGAAGAAAACTACGAATGAAATCATATCATGCCATGTATGACATAGTATGGAAATTTTATAAGATAAACTCATTAAGTCTTTTTATTTTAGATTAGCACTTTCTAGATTCTGTGGATGCTCAACACTATAAGTCAAAAGAGTTTAAAGTTTAAGGGAGGACACCTGAACAAACCTTGGTGGGCACCACAGCAAACCTTTGCAGGTGCCATGGCACCCATGGGCACTGCGTTGGGAACCCCTGTTCTAAGGTATACCAATAAAGTCAGAAGTAGCATCCAAGTTGGAAAGCACTTTTAGACTACAGGGATCAAACGTTTGTATTGGTTGGGTTAAATTGATTGTATTGGGATCATCCGAGTTAGATTTCAATAAAACGAGTCAACTATGGTAAAGAATGATAGACCCAAGTAATAAGATGCAGTAATTAAAATTATTAATCTCAAATTAAGATATCATTCTTCACCGTATTTGTCAGATTTTAAAACAAACCAACTCAACCCATTCCAAATCAACCAATACAAGCATTCAAATTCCTGCAACCCAAAAACACCTTCCCATCTAGAAAATCTCTTGTGGGTAACACAAGAAAAATATAAGATGACCAATGTTTGCACTTAATAAAGATCTCTAATTACAAATATTACTGTATTTACCCGAATCCAAGATGAAGTTTTTTTTCCAAATTTCAGCTTGCAAAAATTCTTAAATTCAAGTACAAAGTCATACACCATTAATACAGGCTTCAATCTGTGGTGTGTCAATTTGTCACACAACAAACTCGTTGCACATCAATGCATCACATGACAAACTCATCACATTTCAATTCATCACTAGACAAATTCGTCACGTGACAATTTTGTCACGAGACAAATTGGAAGATGACATACCATGACTGGTGCGTGGCAGAGAGATTGGGTTGGGAGTCACCCCCTGCTATATGTACATCATCCAATGTGTCTCACGTAATTCGCAAAGAGAATTGTGATTCATTCTGCTATTATCGAAATATAAAGAAAAACTTTTTGTGGAAAAGTGCCTCCCTCTGCCGTTCACCAGTCTTGCTTTCCAATTTGTCTTCCAATGAATTTTTTGAGATATAAATTGAAGCACTATGAGTTGGTCGTGCGATGTAAGAACATGCAATGAATTTTTTGTGAGATAAATTGACACATGACAAACTGACCACTACGAATTGTAATAGATCTGTAGGAAGTATGGTTAAGCATTTAATCAATGCTTTTTTTAAATAAATGATAAAAGATAAAACAATTATATCTACTGAAATTTTTCATTGCAAACTTATGATCTGGAATTCGATTAATAGTCTTAGTTTTAAAAATACATTTAAAAATTATTTTTTTATCAGACAAAAATTTGTAACAAACCATTTCAATTAATGAATGAGCAAGTATATCATACTGAATCCCTGTGTTCGAAATTCACACCGAATATAGTCAGTGAAAAATTAGGCCATAAATCTTTTTTTCTGTTGGCAGTGTACTAAAAGGGTCTTAGATTCGGGATCGTCTTGGATTCGGGTAAACACGGTAATTAAAATCTTATTGTTCTCCTTTCCCCCCTCTAGACATTGCAATTTTTAATTTTTTTACACACATCAGAAGATTTTTTTTCTTCCCGAATGAGTGATTCTGGTGAGCCCCAAAACCAGCCATGGGCAACCCGTGGCCCGTGGGCCAAATCTGGCCTGCAGGCACTTTCCATGTTGCCCGCGGAATTTTCTTCGCAGATAACACTATTTTTATTTATTTATTTCTGAACTAATTTTGGAATATCGCTTTTTGTATAAGTACGCTGTCGAATTAAAAAACAATAATTCGCATTCTGAGTTATCGCCCTACTAGTTTCTGAACCCAGATTCTCTTATGATTTGCATGGCGTGCAGTGCGCTTGTTGTTGCCGCGCGCCCGTACAGGTATCACGTATCACGTTATTTTGTCAGTCTCGTTCCAACGTTCGTTTTTGACGTGCGTCATATTTTCTTAGTGAAATTTATTGTTTTATTCCTATTATATTTTTATCCCTAAAATGGCATCAATGAAAAGAAAAGTAGATGATGGATATCGAGTGTTTCGAAAGATGGACTACACAATATTTTATTATACTGCTGAAGGATAAACCAGTGTGTTTGATTTGCTCCGAGTGTTTCTGTCGTTAATGAATCTAATCTTAAAAGACATTATATCAGTAAACATTCTAATTATGAAAGTTATCAAGGCCAACAAAGACAAGAAAAATTCGAGAGACTTAAGGGTGCATTGAACATGCCGAAAAATTTGTTTACAAAGAGGTCTCAAGATGCGGATACCATTGTGCATGCAAGTTTTGTTATTAGTGAAAAAATTGCAAAATATTCTAAACGTTATTCTGATGGTGAATTTGTAAAAGAGTGTATACAATAGGTATTCGGTATGTTGTGTCCTGAGAAGAAAACTGATGTTAACAACATAAGTTTATCCCACAGAACCGTAACCAGGCGGATCGTTAAGCTTGCTGCCAATATATAAAATACTTAGAGAGAGCTTGTATTGGAAATTGAGTATTATTCTATAGCTCTTGATGAAAGTACCAATGTTTCTGACACAGGTCAATTAGCAGTATTTGTACGTGGAGTGAATGTAGATTTTCGTATAACAGAGGAGTTTCTTGGAATTCATGCAATGAAAATTACCATGACAGGTGATGCTACTTTTCATGAATTGAAAACAAAAATTGCTAAATATAATCTTACTTTCGAAAAACTTCATGGTGTGTCTATAGATGGTGCTCCAGCAATGAATGGAAATAAAGTAGATTAAATTTCTAAAATCAAGTCTGAATTAATATCACTGGATTTAAAAACCAAAGGATTATCTGTATGTCACTGTATAATTCACCATCATAACTTGTCGCTAAATCAGTAAAAATTTTCGCATGTAATGAAAATAATCGTTTCGACCGTCAATTTTATAAAGTCACGAGCATTGTATCACCGAGAATTCAAACAATTTCTAGAGGATTTGGAGGCTGAATATGGATATATTATGGACTACTGTGAAGTACGTTGGTTGAGCAAAGGAACTATGTTAAAAAGATTTTATACTCTGAAGAGTGAAATTCTAACTTTTATGGAACTGAAAGGAAAGCCAATTCCAGAGCTTAGCGATGACGGCTGGGCATGCGATCTTGCTTTTCTTGTTGACATGACTACCCACCTCAATGAGTTGAATTATAAATTGCAAAAAGAAGGTCAGTTTATTCACAATTTGTATTTGCATGTAAAAGCTTATCAAGTAAAATTACAGTTATGGGAGAGACAGCTAAAAAACGGTAAATCTTTCCATTTTCCAACTTTGACAAGTCATGGAGGACCTTATTTGGCCTACTCGGAGGATGTCAAATCAATCAATGTGGAATTTAATGAAAGGTTTGCGCATTTTCTCTTCCCCATTTGATGACAGTATGGACCAAGTTCCAGAAGAATTACAGATGGAGTTAATTCATCTTCAAGGAAACGAAGAATTAAAATGTAAGATAAATTGTTCTTTACTAGATTTTTATAAAAATCTATCCCAAGAAGCTTTTTCTCGTATCTTGGATATTGCAAGAAAAATGTCTTTATTTGGAAGTACATACAAATGCGAGCAACTGTTCTCAAAAATGAAATTTATAAAATCAGAAAACAAGATCCAGATTAAGTGATGAACATCTCTAAAATAATTTAAGAATTGCAACTACAAAAATTTTGCCAAATATTGATGATCTTGTCAAAAATACTCAAATGCAAAAGTCAAACTGAAAATATTAATGTGACAATTGCATCTGAATTTTTTCGAACATACTATAATGTAATAAATTTGTCCTAATAATTTTGTGTATCCCTTTTTTATTCTTTTTTTAAATATATCATATACATACCTTAATAAAATTTTCGTTTTTTATTTGAAATCCTGGGGGGGAGGGGAGGGGGAGGGTGGTTTGGCACTTGGAAATCTTAAAAATGAAAATCTGGCCCTCAGACGAGAAAAGGTTGCCCATGCTTGCCCTAAACTATATAATTACCAAATTATTTTTCTCTATTATTTCATATTCATAAGATGTACTTTCTGAAGGAAAAATTACTACTCACCTTAGCTTTGCTTCGAGCAGGGTTTACAAGGCCTGTTAATGTCTCCAGCTGTAATTGCAAATGGTATTCATCTTTCTTCTCATGGTCTAATTGAGCATTCTTTAATCGAAGCTCACAGTGTTTTTCACTTGTTATGTTGGCATAAAATAAGCCTGAAAGTAACATCATGCCAACTTAACAATATTCTAAAAGATAAATATAAAAAATTATAAATTAAAAAATATAAAAACATACCTTCCTCATTTCCTTGAATTATTTTACAATCAAGGGGCACAAGGTCATGCGCTCTTGCATTTAGAACTGTTAAAACCTTGAGGAGAGATCCAGGATTAGTTACATTTTCTGCTACAGAAACTGTGAAAGAATCATCGGCAAATCCTAATCCTGTCTCTGGAGGAATGGTAGCAATATGTTTCACAAAAACAGGTACTGTAGTAATTGACCAAAGCTGAGGTTCTCCCAAATCATAAGCCTTTATGTCAACCTGTCATTAAAAAAACAAAAAGTACAGCATTATGAGTAATTTGTGTCTATAAATGAATTACAGTGGAATCCCTATGGTTTGCCTGGGGGACAAGATTTTTGTACCTTAAATCGAGGAATGGGAGGTGGTCTAGAAATGAAACACAAAATAGCCATCTACTAAAAATTATGGCTTTCAATATCAAAATAAACATGAATAATCAAATTTAGAATATAAAACAAGTAGGGATGTACACGGGTTTCCCGTGGTACAGAAGTGCTTTTCGTCAAATTCGCCAGAGTATAATCATATACTAATATATTTGCTTTGAAATCAGAAAATTATTTTTTCTTATATTGTGTCAACCCTGCTTCTTTGATCCGTTTTAAACATGTTCATTTCGTTTTGTCATTCTATACTCTCCCTACCAATGAAATTTTTTTGAAATCCATTCAGCCAATACCTTCGAAATTAATAGTTACAGACAAATTCTAACTTTGATATTGTGATAGCCCTGTTTAGTTGACCCGGTTTGATTATAATAATTTTGTTATTTTTTATATAAAGATTATATACATCATATTTGGTTAAAATCCATGCCATCAGTTCTCTAGAATTACGTGTAAAAGAAATATTATTTTACTTTTTACTGTGGTAACCCTGCTCTTTAGCTCAGCTTTAAACATCTTTATTTCATTATGGTATGTTGTATAAATCTTATATACAAAATTTAATTGAAATCCTTTTGGCCAACTCCTTCCAACTCCATAATTAGTGAAAGAATTTAATTTGTAATTGTGGCACCACTGTTTGGCTGATTCAGTTTAAATATACTATTATGGTTTTCTATACATGTGTACATTATAAATATTATAATTTGGTTCAAATTGGTGTAGACATTTCAACACAAATATGTGCAAAAATAATGTTTTTTTTTATTTCTTTTATTGTGACGGCCCTGCTTTCTATATATATATATATATATATATATATATATATATATATATGGATGTCAACAAGGTGTCTCTCTCTCTCTGTAGCTGAAGAAGGAGTAGTTCCGAAAGCTTTACGTTTGTGATGTTTCTGTGTTTTTGTGTTATTTTACGTGTGTCGCTTCGACATCCCCGGGGCCTCGCCAACCTGAAGTCGTCTGATTGGTGAGCGCTCACTGGGTTTCCTCATCCCAACACCTTGTTGACATCCATATATCTATTTTACCTTTCCTTTTCCGTAAGTTGTTATATATATATATATATATATATATATATATATATATATATATATATATATATATATATATATATACTACATATGTTGACATTGTTTTTTTATGTTACATGCCTCCTTCCTACAAAATTTCATTGAAATCGGTTCGGCCAATTCCTTCCAAACTTATAATTACCGAAAAGATTAACTTTGTAACTGTGGCACTCCTGCTGAGTCGATCCGGACCAAATATGCCGTGTTGGTCATTAATTTATGTGAATATTATAGGTACCAAATTTGGTTGAAATCGGTTAAGCCAATTATTCCCTTAAATATGCGTACGGATGGACAGACGGACATCACGAAGATACTATAATAGTGCTTTTCAGCAATGACGAAAAGTACTAAAAATAGATATTGACGAATATAATATTCCGAAAAAAGTTCCTTTTACTGGTGAATGTGGTCCGACTGTTGTTATTACTAATGTTCTTGAAGATTTTACAAATTTTCTTGATCGATCCTTAATTGAGATACTGTAAAACCCCTTATTTACACTTTTCTAGGGACCTAGGAAAAAAAGTGTAAATTGTGGGAAAAGGAAAAATAGGTCAACTGATTTTACTTTTAAACTCACTCATTTGTTACAGTAAGACTGACAATAAAATCAGTGATAAAAGAACTAAGTTTATAAATATTATATATCTATTTATACATTTACTTAACCAGCACACTTTTTAATAGCAATAATATTAAAATATATGCCAAATTAAAATGCTAGTATAGTATGCTTGGATTTCTATTACATTCCCCACATTACATTTGTCTGGAAAATTGTACAGGGAGCAAAGAGAGGGGGTCGCACCTCTGTGGCTTGCCCCCGGGTGAAGTAGAAACTGGCCACTGGCCTATCCTTTAAACATACTCAATCATCAATGTCTTTCTCATTTTTTAATGTGCCTCATACTAGAGGTTTCTATTAAAGGATTTTTTTCAATAAGTTAACTTCCTTTTAAGTGCATTACACCAGAAATAAGATGTCCTCACAGTTTCCAGTCTGTTTTTGTATGTGCTATCAACCATTCACCTCTGAAAGAAATGTGGCACTTACTTGTAGCAGAACAATTTGATCTAAAAATTATACTTAATAACATTTGCATATTTATTTGTTGTACTAAATGGCTCATAAGTTGAGAAAAAAATAACAATTTTGTAATCACCGTTTTCTCAGGGATTAAATCCTTAAACTGCAGAAATATAAATTACCCTACATGCTTAAAATACGTTTTACTGATACTTCTTCCTTCCCATCTAACTCTGGTTTTAATTACTCTCAGAATCACTCTGAATGTCTTCCCTCGTCCGAAATCTAATAACTCGTGTAGAATGGATTTAAGGAGACAATGACTTAACTAGTTCTCATGTGAAATCATGTTAAATTACAATGTAGAACGTTTTGCATGGCGTGTTGTTTCCTCCCGTACACAGGTATGCCTCGTTTAGCGCATTTTTGATATACCGTGGTTGGTAACTCGGGTCTAAAATTTTAATTTTTGAAACTTTTTAAAATAATGCTCCTAAATGCTACGGTCCTTTATTATGGTCCCGGCATTTTTCTCACCTTCATTTGTATTTCACTCTCTGTTCAGAGATAGTCATTCCACTCTAATTAAACACAAGTTGTTATTATTTATACGTTTGGGAATTCTTCCACTTTCCGGGCGGATATTCTACCACTGAACTATCATAGCAGATCAATTTTCTCGTTTCTTGACGCGGATGTTTTCGTCTTCTTCCCAACATTACAGCTTATGCCTGTCTGCATAGGATCTTTAGATCGCTTTATTCCATCAATTTATACGTTTATTAACTTAATTTCTATTTCACTCGTTCACTTTTATTATGTTTTTTACATTGGTTTGCCGCAATTTTACAGTCTTTTGCAGTGACACTAACTTCAGAAGTTTTAAAGTTCTTCACGTTACTGTTGAGATGTGTAGGGTTGGGTTAGCTTTGGATGGGTTTTTGCTAAAGATTGGGTTAGATTAGGCTCATGACAACTTTAACTTTAGCTATCGTTAGTCATTTGTTATTCTCATGTTATTTTGCAGTTGGTACCTATGCTATAGTTACGTATCTGAAGCTGCGGCGGCGTCGCTGAATCGTAATATCACTTGTATTCCGTTTTTGTTTACTTTTGCGCTGGCCAATCATCATCAAAGATCTTCGTAATCATGAAGAATTTTAGGAACATGTCAAGGTATATTTTATAATACGTTTTTTTCATCGCAAATTTTATTAGAAAAGTGTGATTTTTCATCATAAAGAATTAGTTTTTTGAAGCTGTTGTACACCAATAAGTTCATAATAAATAATTAATTAATTAAAAATAATTGTCATATACAGTATTAACTCGTTTAATACCTGCACCCCCGTTGTTAGAGCTAAAAAATCTGAGGAAAAACTGTAATTTGTGTAATGTCCACACTTCCAAAATTTTGATATTTTACAGCAATATCGGTTGAATAATCTATCTGAGGCCGAATTTGATGATATAATTATGGCAACAAGCAAATATTTAAGAAATGACTTCAAAAAATGATTTTTTAATACTTTTTTAACATACGTAAACCTGAAAAATTCACATCCATTGCCATTACACGGATACAACTCAAAAACCTATTTTGGAGTCTAGCTCCTTGATCTCGCAGAAATTTTCAATTTTGAGCCACTGCACATTTTCAAGTTATTTAATTTAAAATGAGTAATATTCGCTAATTTTGCAAAATTACGCCAACTCAGCCATTATTCACCTAGAAAAAGAGCGAATTTGACATAAATAAACGTAAATATACTGAAACATTCACAATGTCTGATTCAGTATATTGTCTTTGCTCTCAGTTGAGTGTCAGCTTTCATTTGTGAAACATGCCTAGCATCTGTGAGTTCTAGCTTAATAGTGAATATTTTTAGTGTGTAGTGTGTGTTTTTAAGGGAAACATGCCTCGAAATTGTAAAGTCACCCAAACAATTTTTGCTATATTTATGGTAAGTTAACTTTTAAGGCACAGAGGCGAAATATTACCCCTCTAGTTAGTAAATCATATCAGCTTTATTTTGGATGCAAAGTAGGTGATCAGAACAAATCTTGGGCCCCTCACATCTGTTGTGCTTCATGTGTAACACTACTGACTGGCTGGCTTAAGGGATCTCGTCACCTGCCATTTGCAGTTCCTGTGGTTTGGACCATTCATCAGATTGCTATTTTTGCTTGACTAACATATCTGGAATTACATCTAAGACTAAACATACTGTGAAATATCCTAATCTTCCATCAGCTGTCAGACCTGTTTCCCACGGTCCAGAGCTTCCTGTACCTAAGCCACCAGGAACATGGACCTTAGATGAAGAAGATGGTGGTGATGTCGAGGCCCAGAGTGACTCAGGAGATGAAATACAGAATGACCCAGCATTTATGGAAAGCTTGACTTCTTCTAACCCTCACTTGATAACTCAGTCTGAACTCAATGATTTGATTTGTGATCTTAATTTATCTAAAAGTCAAGCAGAACTTTTAGCTTAAAGATTAAAAGGATGGAATCTTCTTGATCAGGGTGCGAAAATATGTTTTTTCTGTAAACGTCAACAGTTATTTGAGCATCTATTTTCTAAAGAGGGAGATCTAGTTTATTGTAATGATGTTGATTCTCTACTGGAGGCCTTGGGGCAGCAGCACAATCCTCAGGAGTGGCGTTTGTTCATCGATTCCTCAAAGGTGAGTTTAAAAGCAGTCCTGCTTCACAATGGAAACAAGTACCCATCTGTTCCACTAGCCCATGCTGCTCACATGAAGGAATCGTATGAAAACATGAAACTTCTGCTAACCAGTATCCAGTATGAAAAGTATTCTTGGCATGTCTGTGGAGATCTAAAAGTGATTGTTCTGTTACCTGGGTTACTGCTTGGATACACCAAATTCTGTTGCTTCTTGTGTGAATGGGATATCAGAGATAGACAAAACCACTACATCAAAAAGCAATGGCAAGAAAGAGAAACACTCACACCAGGAAAGAAAAATGTAGTTAGTCAGCCACTGGTTAGTTCTGAGAAAATCTATTTACTGTCATTGCACATTCAACTAGGCTTGATGAAAAATTTTGTAAAAGCGATGGATCATAATGGACATGGATTTCTCTTCTTGAAAAATAAATTTCTGAAAATTAGTGAGGCAAAAGTCAAAGATGGAATATTTGTGGGTCCTCAAATAAGGGAACTGATGAAGGATGCTTTGTTTGAAAGCCAACTGAATGAAACTGAAGCAGCTGCATGGGCATCTTTCAAAAAAGTAGTCACCAACTTTCAGGGAAACTACAAGGCAGAAAACCACAGGCAACTTGTGAGTATGCTTCTTGTGGCCTACAGAGCAATGGGGTGTAATATGTCTTTAAAAATACACTTCAATACTGCTTCATTCTGAAATTTTTCTATTTCCTATCACATATAATATACTTTATATTTTGAGATAAAACTTTCATGTAGGTACATGAACTGGGAAAATCCAGCTTCTAAAAAATCCCTATACAATACTGAGATGTACCGTATTTCGGCATGAAGGCCACTGAAATATATAGGGATGATTATATGTCTACAGGTGGCTTCCCCTCTTAGAGCAATGCATTTTTCTCATATGCCAACACTTCTTGAGAGCTAAAAAGTTGGGGAGAAGAAAGGGTCTTAGGCTCTCCAGGCCAAGTTTTCTTCTGCATAACAATTTCTTCAGATAAATATAGCAAGAGAAAGAAAAGGACCATTGTTTGAGGTCAGTTTACAAACAAGTCCCTTGAAAAATATTTACAATGATGCCTCTCAATGGAAAGTGTGTTTGGTTGAATGGGAAATTTTCTCGTAGTGCTCTATAGAATTTAGTAGTATGAAGAAAACCTTTACCTGGCACACAGATAACTTTTGCTCTTTTTTCAGTGATTTCTGTGAATTAATTGAAAAGTTTTCTACAATACTGTAATTTATCATGGCTTCAACAAGTAGGAAAAGGCAAGTAGTACCGGATGATAAAGTTGAGATGAAAATCTTATTCGAAAATGATTCAGAATAAAGTGTGAGCTCAGATGATGATAGAATGATGTTGAAGATCAATCAGAATCTATTGTGCTGTTATACAATGACAGCAAGAGTTGGATTGGGTTTTAATTGCTTTGAGAATTACCACACTAACCAAAATTATTATGGTAAGGCCCTTATTTTTTTGTATTTTTTGTCTCTTCTCCAGCAACCATGCTTCTTGCACCTTAGCCAGGCCCAATGAGAGGGGAGGAAGGGGGTCTACAGTACCCGGGCCCACAATTCTTCAAGGGGCCTGGCTGAGTATACCGGTATGTTGTATACTTGTATTGTTGACAAAGTGAATGTGCGGGAAAAGACATTAACAAAAATTAGAGTGGCCGAAAATAGAGATCTCAGTGGTTTCCTAGTATTCTTGGTGTTAACATCCATTTATCATGGTCATTTATATGGTATAAATATGTACTATGTATGTATCAATATTTTAGTGCAACCAGCATAAATTATATGGAAGTTTAATTGAGATTAACAATAAAGGTAAGTAATCACTAGCTATTTATTTATATCCTTAGTTATATTTATTTAAGCAACAATATTTTTATTGATAATTACTCATAAGTTAAATACTATATTTACTCATGTACTCTGTACTCATTATATTTGTTTCATTTTTATGTTATACTAACATAATTGCCCATCAAATATGACGGGTATACATGGATTAAGTATTAAATTTAAGGAACTTCCCATTATTCCTCCTTTTCTCTCTTTCTCTCTCCCATCCTCCTCCCCCCATCCTCCCTCTCTCTCTCCTTTTCTGGAAAAATAGACTTCCTAGTCTCAATCTTGCCCTAATTAAGACCATTATCTATTTATCTCTTCCTTTTCTCTGTCTCCCTCCCTCTCCCTCCTCTCTCTCTCCACTCTCTCTTCTCCTTGTCTCTCTCCTTTCTTTCTTACTCTCTCTCCTTTTTTGTCATGTATTAAAACATTCAAAGCATGCATTCCTTACATATAATTATAAGTAATAAATAAATAATATTCCCTCCCTCCCTCTCACCGCCCCTCTCCCCCTTCCTCTGTTTACATAATTTCGCAAAAAATCCTACGATAATTTAAGGCAATCTATGCACTCATATATATTAGACATATGCTGGTAGAGACAACAATTGATTCTCGAAGTTTAACAATGTCGTGTTCAGCAAGGCAACATCCCATTTAAAAGCCGATATTTTCCAAAAATATGTGATTTCAATGTTTAATATGAGGTGTTTTGAATGGTAGGTGGAAAAAGATGAATAGAATAAGAAACTTCATTAATTTTCCTAAAACATAGTTCAAATTAGAAGATTGTACGTTAATTCTTTCTAATTTTAATTTCCAAAAGAATAAAACCTTGAACTTTAAAAAGTCGTTTTTTACGTGTTATCTTACGGGAAATGGAAATCGCCCCCAGGAGTCAAACCTAAGTCTTTTTTCTTATTTTTCTTTCATCATTAAAATTTTTATATTTGAATCAAACATTCCTACGAAATTTCAACCTTCCACCTAATCAGGAAGTTTGTTAAAAATGTGTTAAAAAGTGCCATTGATGATGTCAGCATTATACACAGAACTGGAAAACTATAGGTAAGATTCATTAAATTGTTTTGACTATTTAAAATTAATACGTTATTTTTTCAATAAACATAGTCAATTTTTGTCAAAAATGACTTGTTGCTTTTTAACCCTCATATCTATATGCAGGCACATGCACACACAAACACATACAAGAAGGGCCTGTCATACACTTTGCACCTGGGCCCACATTAGCTCTCGACACCCCTGACCTTAGCTTATGTTTGGAGTCATTATTTGAAGTTTGTTTTCCAACAAATTTACAAGAAAGATATAGAAATCCTGTTATTTGATACAGGAATCCATTCCTGCGAAGTTCATTGAATAGTAGATCTTCAAATAGCTGATCAACTTTATCCATGGGAATTAACAGTACAAGGAGGGTATGCATTCCTGGATTAAATTTTTGGGTACAAAATTTATTAATACAGGAAAACCTCTTTAACTTAATAATGCAGTAGTTCCCAAACTGAAGACTACAAACCCTTGGGAGGTCACATAAGGTTTTCAGAAAGGTCTCATGGACGGAATTTTTTGTTTCATTTTTTAATTTTATGTATGGATGTTTAGAATTAGCATTAATGTTCATGCAAATAAAATAAATATTTATAATATCTTGAAATTAATTATATAAATAATAGAAAAAATTAACCCTTAGGTTGTAAAATTTTATTACCTGATATTCACTTGCTGTATCCTTTCTTAGGTCATCTCTGATTTGAATTATTCCTCTGTTTGGATCAATCTGAAAGAATCTGCTTGCCTTTCCTTTTCCTACTAGTTCATACCGCACCTGAAAGAATTTATATGTTTTAGCAATTAATTTCAGATGAATGATTCTAATCAAAACTTTAAGTTTATCCATGACATCAGATCAAATTAAACCATAAACTAATTGCAATTGTTTAAGATGATGTATTAGATTAACAACTACATAATATATATAAATATTCAGCATTGTAAATATAGGTCCAAAAATTGGTAGCAGGTCATGTTTTACATTTCCCTAGCAATTTTAGAAGCATGGAATGAAAACTTGAGGCAATTATTAAATATTATTTTTATAATTGTCATTACGTATCGTAATTGTGTTAAAATTAAGCCAAAGATAATAATATAGCAATTTGGCAAAATTAGTGAGGATGAATGAATGGGAATAAACTATTTTATTTGACCTGAAGAATTTTCTGACATCAGATACATTTTTCGTATAGTGTCTTTTCAGTTTTGCACTGAGCTTTAAATAAAATACAGGTAAATCCCAATTTACCAAATGCCTAAGGACCATGCCTACTCTGTTTAATCAGAAGTTCCTCTTAATTAACACTAACCATAGTTCATACAAATAAGAGAATAAGTACATACTGAACAAGTATTATCTCAGTGTTATTATATTTGATATTATTAACATTTTAATATTCACATAAACTTTTTGAAATTTGAGGAATATTTTAACCACATTAGTAGCAATGTATTTCTATTCCATATTTTTTATCTAAGTTTACACATATTAGGAGATCTGCAATAAGGCCAAAGTAGGCAATCTGCAGGATTTCACAGCAGGAATGAAAAAACATTAATTTTATGGACTTTTGATGGATTCGAGTATTATGATCTGCAGACGGACAGACAAGCCGAATACATGAGGGATTCTTTTACGAAATATAATATCAAAAAGAGGGTTGAAAAATAATTTGGCCTATGGAAAGGAAATTTACAAATATGCCACTGGTTACACATATAAAACATAAAGTTTAAAATATAACTTTGTATAATCATGCACACATTGTGCAATTTTTAATTTCATTGGAAGTTATTTTTAAATGAAGCACAATAAGGAACATAACACAAATATTCATAGGAAGATTTACTTCAGCAAGATTTTGAATATACTAAGAGAAGCAGCATCAACATTTTTTGTATGGTTCCAAAGATTTTCATCTACAAACATTTTGTCCAAAAGAAATTACATCCAATTTTTAGCATTTTTAAAAATCTGTTTCATTTTGGTGATCCTAGGAAGAGAGAGTGAGAGGAAACCTCAACAAATAAAGGCAATATGAGTATCTATCCATTAGGAATATGGAGGAATAAGAGCATAAGGGTAAGGGGTTAGAATAGGAAGGGTTGGAAGGAAGCCACAAACAATAATGCCAATATGACTAAGAATTTCATAGAGATTAACATACAGTAAACCCCCTCAATTAAACGGACCTCGATTTAGTGGATTACGGATTTAACAGACAAAATCATGGCAAAGGCAATAATGGACACATCCCCAAACAACAGACCAAGTCCATTATTTGGCGAATCAGTCCAGAGATTGTTCACTTCTTCCCCTCAAAATGGCTGTTCACAGTTTCACATGTTTTTTGCACAGGCTGTGTCTCAATGTTGTCCAAGCACGTTCTTGGTGGGATTTACGTCAGAATCTTGCCTTTTAGTGAAGTCAAAATGATGGTTGAATGTGAGAGATCTAGAACAAGAATGTGAAGATGTGTTCTTGTTTCGCGTTCCTGACACAATCATGGCTTAAGTTGAGCCTGCAGCTGGCCTGAAGGTTAAAATTCTTGTAGTGACTATGGCAAAAATTGTGAATTACGATTGCCTTTATCCATAAAACATTTACAGGAGAAAAAAATTCAAAAGTCTCCGATATTAATTTCAATTTTGGCTACAACAGTGCTGTTTTGAGGTCTCAAGATTGCTAGAATGTTCTTGGGGAACAAGACCTATGAGAACGACCTTGAACATTGAGACACAGCCGTAGTAAGCAATTCTGTGGAAGGATAATTCCATCTTCAAAATGGTATGGTATGTAAGGGAAGCGATGTTTAGTTGTGGGCTTAGGCTGCATTCACAGAGCTGGTAATACAAGCAATGCGATTGCAAGCGAATGCTGCGACTCCAGGCTCTAGGGGTTATAAATTATGCCGTTAAGTATCCGTTATAATAATAATCCATTGTATACATGATATGATCTGTACATTGACTCACAGATGGTATTGAATGCCAGTCAGCCGATCGTGGCTTTTGACACTTATGAAGTCCGCGAAGTTTTTTAAGAGTGCCATCGGAGTTCTCAGAAATATTAATTAAATTCCAGTGTTTTGCCACAAATAAATGAAAATAAATAGGTTATTTTATGGCAAAGTCAGTGAATCAATTCAGATATAATCATACCATACAAAATTCGTGATATTTCAGTGTCAACGTATTTTCTTAAAATATCGAAAAAAGTTTTCTGAAGAATTTAAAGGTGATGAGGTTGTTTTAAATTCAATTTTGTATCATATATTCATGCAAATGCGGTATTTTATACATTAATTATCATTACCATTGGTAAAGGAGGTTTTCTCATGTAGGTACAAGTGTGTTTTTGGAATCGAAAAATCCCATTCGCCATTTAACAGACATTCGGCTTAACGGACAACCCTTCTCCCCTATTAGTCCGTTAAATCAAGGATTTACTGCATGTGGAGGAACAATAACAAACATAGTGGGAGATCAGGAGAGGAAGGATGTAGGGGCTGGAAGAAATCCTTATTAAAAATAGCCAATATGGGTGTCTATCGACTAAGAATTTCATAGAGATTAGAAATATGCAGGAATAATAACCTACACATAATGAAAAGGTAGGTAGAAGGAAGAAATCCTAATCAAATATAGGCAATATGGGTATCTATAGATTTGGAATTTCATATAATTTAAAAATATGCATTAAGGATGGTGGTGTGGAGGTTGAAGGGAGGAATCTTCATCAAACATAGGCAATATGGATGTCTATCAACTGGAAATATCATATTGGTGATAAATATGGAAGCATCTCAACCAAGGGATAAAGGTAGAACAAATATAAAAAATAGATTAAAAAATAATTGATTCCAAAATAAAAGTTTAAATTTAAGTAGCTTTATACTTAAGCTGTGATACTTCCATATTTGCCATGGAATTCTCGGTCTACAGAAAACCATAGTGACTATATTTGATAAAGATTTCTTCCAGCACCAACCTCCTCCCCTTCTTCCCCATACCCTCCCATTATCCTGACAACCATACTACTTATATTTGATGGGAAATTTTTCTCAACCCACCTCTTCTTCCACCCTATCTCTCCATTATCTTTAGGGTGTTATACCTCCACATTTAAAATCTATTTGAAAATCCCAATTGATAGATGCCCATATTGACTTTATTTGATGAGAAATTCTTCCTGGCCTCTCCCTACCTCGCCTCTATTACCTACATCATCTCACCTCTGGCTAGGAGTTACAGCAATGGCAATATGATATTTGGCCGAAAATACAATTGAACATAAAATCTTTAGACAAAACTTGAATTAGACAAAATTTCTTTGGAAGAAATATCTGTTGATCAGTGAATCTTTGTATGGATACAGAGAAAAGTCATTGCCATTTGAAAAAAATCCTCCGAGTATTTCTGATCTAGTTAATAATAAAAACAAATACATAAAACTGATTGGATAGTATTCAATCACTACTTAAAAGAACTTATAGGAAAATCAGGAAATTCAGTCCTTAGTAAATATAAAAATATGGAAATTCTACCTGGTTTCCAGGTGGTGTGCCATCAGAATCTGTGGCAAGAAGGGTAGTCACAGTCTTACCAATTGGTGCATCATCATCCAACGTAATTGGCTTTGGAACCATAGTAAAAACTGGAGGAATATCATTTCGGTCCTAAAGGATAAAGAAAATTGCAGTTATTGTCACATTCATATGGAAACTACATATATTTTCTCATAAATTTGTAAGACATTGACGTTTTAATGAGGTGAAATTTGACAATACAAAATAACAGTATGTGGCTTTATTTAAGAACTGAAATAGGATTTTAGCATGCAGGATTCTTCGGCTGATAAGATGCCTGCATTTTAAGACTGATTCTCAGAAAAATTATTAAAAATGGCTATGTAGTACACTAAGTGAGACTTTGTTATTATAAAATGTGAGTTGGTTCCTAAACTCACAAGAACCATCTCTGTATTAAATATGAGGCACAAAACAACAGGGAATTCTCTGATGTCATATTGCATCACCAGTATGAAAAATCACCAGGAGGCCAATGAAAGACTCAAGAAAAAATGTTTGCTTGTGATTTAATTGAAAAAATTTTTGTTTGGCTTATAACTCCTAAGCCAATGCCAAAATTACATTAGGAAACTACTGTTATGAAGTAATCATCTTTCTCCTTAATCATGATAGTGGTATTTTTAGCTGAAATTCATACTGTTAGTTTTTGTTGGCTTATGATTTCTTTCTTCTTCTTTCCTACCATTAATGGAATGCTACAAAGCATTGGTTGCTACGTATCTTGTTATTTCTATGCAAAATATGCAATAGTAAAAGTAATTTTGTGTCGTAAAACTTAACAAGAGCAAAGGCAGCTATTTCTCTCACTAGCAACAAGATTTGTTAGACCTATCCTGTTCTTACACTGACTTTATGACCATAGTTCCAGTAAGACAGGTAATTTTTTGAGCCTTTTTCAGAAAAAGTGTGCCTCATATTTTAGAAAAAATTGTACTTTTGATGAAATTAAAAAAATTCAAAAATCAAAATTATTAATTTAACTCTCAATGCAAATCCCTTTTTCTTTCCGGGGGTGTTGAGATTAATCTCTTGAATAAGTTTATCACCCATTAAATGAACTAATTACATTGAAAGAAATATCCAACTAACAATTTTACTACTTACCTCCACATTGACAATGACTTTGGTTGTAGCTCCTGGCATTGTGTCCGAGTTCTCCAGGGTGCCAACTATGAGAACATACTGAGTTTCTCTCTCATAGTCCAGTCCACGTGTTGTACGGATGACACCTGTTTTGCTGTCAATTTGGAACAGGTCTGTGGGGCCTTGTTTAATTACATATGTAATTTTCTGATTTGTATCTGGATCCTCAGCCTGCAATTAAGTTGTTTTTGCCTAAGATTCTTAAAATTGGTAAATATGTACTAATAACAAGAGAATCCATTTAACTAAAGAGAAATATAAATTAATTTTGGAATGATGCCTTAACAGTTTTTAAACAATCTTATGCACTAAGTTGACTCAACCTTACAGCATAATGTTTCATGTCAATGAATGCAACAATATTTATTTTTTCTATACTGACGGAAAATTAATACAATAAGTACACGGGGCTCTGCCCCTGGTGCCCAACCCCGTGCCTCACTTCACGAAGCATTTTTGCCTGCTCAACGGGCTATGCGCATCAACCCCTCCCTTTGCTCCCTCCAGGTAGGGCAGCACTATGTGCCTGGATTTTGGCTTGCAATTCTCAGTAATGTCATTGGGAATGAGAAGTACTTGTGTAATTATTTACAGACCAACAATTCATTTACTAAACCTACCCATGAACTATTTTTTATTTATTTTATTTTTTAAACAGGTAAAAATTTGCCAATGCAGTCAAAATGACCATGCTCAACTCTAATGTTACAAAATAACGGGTGATATCTTAAAGGTTTAAATCCAACATGGCCCATTGAGCCATCTAAAACTTTAAATGCAGCCTATCAAAATAACTGAGGCATTAAATGCAACCTGCTGAGGTCTATGGAAATGCTAATGCAACCCATTATCAGAAAAAGTGCACACCCTTTCCCTGGGATTGCACAAGCTACCCCCACCCCTTGATCCTCCCATCATCAACCATAATGTCCACCATAAATACCCTCTTCCCTCTTTTTGTGAAGCATCTCAAAACCTTTTTAAAAATATATAGAGATGGCAAACTTGATCTTTATATTTTATAGATAAAATTTAGGATAAATAGAGAAGACAGAAAGGGATAAGTGACATGAGCATTGAAGGATTAAGAATGATAGCAAAAACTGTTATATAAATTGTAATAAACCATTAAGATACAGTATATATTCGTGTATAGGTCGACCCCTCACTTGTTTAATTTTTTTTTGTTTTTTCATCTATCTCATGTATAAGTCGACTCCAGATTTTCAGGTTTAGTAGAACAATTTTTTTTATTCAATGAATGTTGATTCATTAAATTAGATGCTAAGTTCCCTTTAGTCCAATATAACCACATTGTGTAAAAGTATCAGCAAAGCAGTCCGTTATGTTATAACTAATTGTTTCGAGAAATACAATTATTGATTGTTATTATTCTTTTATATATAATTACCCAATGTCTGTCCGTCCCCCCTTTTATCTCTTAAACAGTTTGTCATAAAGAAATGCTGTATATGCCATTATGTGTCTGTCAACTAGGAAACCTTGAGAAAACTATTTTCATTTACATAAGTGTCCCAGATTCTACTCTAGGAGATGATTATATTTTCCTATGTGTTTACACAGGAGTTTCGATTTTTCAATGTGGAAGGTTTTTTTCCATCATTCATTAAAATATGTAAATATGCTGGTACTGTCTGGTATGCAGTACCTACACTTTCAATTTTTGCAGTTTTAATTTCGATTTTTAGCGTGGACTACCATTGCACATATTAAATCCACAAACTTATGCAGAATTGTGGATTTTGAAAGGTAGAAGGTTGGCAGAGGAAATGGCTTACAACAAAATAGAACAAAAGGATGAATACAGAAACCAACCAATATGGAAACTCATGCAGGAAAGAAAGTTCCTTTTTTGTTTTTTATTTCTTTTGAGTTTTATTATAGTATTACCTATTTATTTTTTTATTGAATAGAGTAAGTGAACAAATATCTCATTATATTATTTGTATATGTTGTTCGCTGTCATGTCCTGAGCAACACGAGTTCTGGCAGTTATTTTTTTCCAATTGAAGCACTGGGTAAATTTGTCATCTAAGTGAAATTATGATGTTCATCTGTAGTAAATTTCATGCAGTCTGATTATACACATTGTAATTTTCTAAGAAAACATTTTGGTTACACATTTTTATCTCTTTTTAAACATATGTCATATCTCAACTTTTACTGATCCAATAATCACAGATGTTTTTGTTATGCCTCTGGAAAAATTGGGAATAACAATTACATTAATGATAACTATATGATATTAATCAAACAAATTTAAAAAATTTAATAACATTAATATTTTTCCTATTTTTTTCTGGAGATATGAAAAAGTTGGTCTGCGGAAAACTTTTCCCCTAATTGATTTAGAGGAGGCATCATGCAAACAAAATGTGGAGAAATGTTGAAATTTAATTTCAGATTAGACTTCGTTTCAATAGCATCTTTAGTTCTCATAACACAGATTGTCAGTTAATTTTATGTTTTCAAAGAATATTTTTTATTCTATACAGAAGGTTTGGTAACAATATTAATAATTCTAATTCACTTTATCGATTGTCTTTATAATCTTAAACACTTATCCTAAAGAATGCATACTTTTTCTATTTCACTGATTAATAATTCACTGCAAATAAGACATATTTCCTGATAACAAAACAATGTCTGCACAAGGAAAATTGCTTCATATGGCCAGGCGACTACGTCCAAAATTTAGACTAAAACTGTAGTATTGTTGCATTCCTACTGCAGCTAAGCCTGAAATATAGCCCTTCTGTTTACTTAGATGGAGAATTCTCATTTATGTGGTCACGTAGCATTGTTTACATTGGATCCATTTCCTGCATTTTCCTCATTTGAGCTCGGAAGAAAAATATGCCAAAATGTCTGGTGCTGAATCAGTTGTGCCGAACTGTCCTTAACTCGTGCACACTCCCCCTTAATAATGTTCATTCTTATGGGAAAAACACTTTTGATTTATGTCAATTTGATTTACATCGCACTTTTCAGGAACGCATCCTCGATGTTAATCAAGGTATAAATGTACTTAATTTTACATATAATAAAAAATATTTACCCACTCCATAAGCACATATATGACGAAAATGGCCCAACCCATGAGACAACCTTGTTAAAAACCAATGTGTACAAGTTAACTATAATGAAAGTGAATATATTTCAAATCATATTTGTTATTGGGCTCATTTATAAGCATAAATCCAAATAAAATATGATTTGTTTTTAATAATTCTTTATGCTCCAAAAAAGCTACTAGCTTTAAAAACTCATCATTTTATGACGTCTTCAAGTAAAAAACCTTGGCTGAAATACATAGATAACTCAAGATTTGATCCAAACAGTCAATTCAAAACTTGAGTTATGTGATCCATTCTCCTCAACCACAAGTTGCAAAATTTAAATTTCTGGGCAATCATAAGTATTCAAAATTAAAAAATTAAAATGAATGTGAGACAAAAATAAGCGAGTCATAATTCTCAGTCAATGATTCCAAAATCAACAGCATCTTTTTCAAGCATAAACATAAAAAGCCAATTGTTTTGCCTTATCTCAGAAAAGTAAGTAATATTTAGCCTCCTACTTAACATGCTTATTACTTCGTCTTCATTCAACCTTTATACACATTTTTTTTCTACCTTGGATTATCTGAAACTTAACAAAGATAGCTGATTCCCTGAAGAAATTTGAGCATGAGATTGCACTAACAACTAAGCTCATAAATTTGAGTCAATAGCTATTTAAAAAACATGGCAGTAGTAATATTTGCAATATATAGTTTAATTGTTTAAAAAATATTTAGAATAAAATCAGATACTGTTTTTTATTCATTTCTAATATTTTAAAAATATGCACAACTGCATTTCTTATTAATGATAATGCTTCATAAATTTTATTAACCCTGTGTCCTGACAAGGCAATCTTACCTTCACTTGGGTTACCATGTAATCAGGAACATTTTCAGGGACAGATGAATCATAGCTCAACAGATGATAGGTTGGAACTTCATCATCAATGTCCACAACTTCCACAGTGACTGTAGCAGTGGCAATACGTGGATCAGGTGCTCTATCTTTTGCTGTTACCACAAATCGATATTCCTACAGAATAAAAACGGAAATTAAATAAGTGAATATGCCTCAATATATTTAAGACCAGGATATATTTAATGTTTTGAACATTCTGAATATCTGAGGAAATTGCCACATAAACTAGGCAGTTTATCTCAGATCAGTCTAATTGGCTTGCATTAGCAAAACTAATCTCAAACAAAACAAAAATCACAAAAAACATGTAAAATAATCATGACATTTCTGAGAGACAATTTGTCAATATCATATGAAATGTTATTGTAACAAATTTTTAATAAGCTATTATCCATCAAGTAATTTTTATAACATCATAATGAGTGGTATAAACAACAAATAAAGGATATCAATAAGCATTCAACGAGTATCTAAGAAAAATGTATTTTGAATTAAATGATGTAATTTAAGTTTGATTTAAAATTCCAACAGCAACCTAGATCAAGTAATAGGTGAAGCAAAGATCCTAACCTACGAAGGACCCTCATTCTACCATTAACAGAAAATAGTTCACTCCCCAGGATAAAAGAGAATTAGCTTTAGTATTCATACATTATATGAGGTTATTTCATGGGGAAACAGTGCTTAGGTGTGGAATCCCTTCATGGTTGGCCACTAAATCCAGCAAAATTAAATTATGCTTAGCTATAAAATGTTATGAGATAGATTCTCAATTAACAACATCTCTTGAAAATTTTGAGGACAGGAATGAATGAGAAGGACCAATAAAATAAAATCAACACACACAAAGAAAAAAGTGGCAAGGAACTTATAAGCATAAGAGAATGGGACAAAACATTCCAAAAATTATGGCATGCATCTCACATTCAAGAGGCTCAAAGAAAATAACATGGCAGGAGAAATATGAATGAGAAATTTAAATGGTAATGGAATGAAGATACTGAGTAGAAGATAAACAAAATCATAATGATTAAAAATGAGGAAGGGTCATTTCAAGAATGTCTGATACAAGTGACAAGATATTGGTGAAGATTACTGAATGAATAACAATTAAGATTAAGGTACAGATGCATGAATTAAATATAAAATATGAGTTCAAACTTATTTATTTTATTAAATAAATTATACAATTAATGAAAAAATTAGGAACAGAAAGGGGAAGCACTGCTTGAATCAATTAATAACAAAAAATATATAAGAGACAAGCAAGGAAAAGATAAAGAGATTATTATAGCACGATAATATGATTATATGTTAACCATACCAAGAATACTTATAGAATAAATGACAAAATTCTCTACTTGCCCTTTCACTTTCAAAATCCAAAACTGATTTTGTTCTCACGATACCAGTTGTTTCTTCAATTGTAAATGGCACTTCATCTGGTAAAGAATAATAAACCTCTGCATTCTGCCCCTCATCTGCATCAACTGCTTCCACTTTGCCCAGAAATCTGTTCACCTCATTTGATTCAATGATTCGGAATTCATACGGTTGTTTAACAAACTCTGGGTTCTTGTCGTTAATGTCAGTTACTCGTATGTTAATTGTTGCTGTGCTAGACAACCCTCCTGTATCTTCTGCTTTGACCAACTGTAAATTAAAGTTACACCACTGTTATAATTGGATCCCTACACTGGAAATAGTTATAAAGGAATATATCCCAACTCTAACAAAGTTTAAATAAATCATAAATATATATCTTACTAAAAACTT
This sequence comes from Tanypteryx hageni, assembly GCA_028673005.1. Classification (NCBI taxonomy): domain Eukaryota; kingdom Metazoa; phylum Arthropoda; class Insecta; order Odonata; family Petaluridae; genus Tanypteryx; species Tanypteryx hageni. Next base: position 175,332,083 of record CM054120.1, read on the forward strand.
CAAATGAGCCATGAAAATTACTTTTGAGCTGATTTTCTTTATTTCTTAGAGATTTTCAAGAATTACTCATTAAAAATGCATTAGTTATTGCTTCGGAGCAACTGTGAGAAAGTTAGCCATTACATATTAGAACTTAAGAGGCCATCATAAAAAAGTAAGCACTGCTCAACTAAATACAACAGAAAACAATCAAACATAGGTACTTTCTATATCTGTGAATTGGAAAAACTGAGAGATTTTCAAATAAATGCCATTTATGCATACCAACTGATACCGTGTTAGTTCCTCCCGATCTAGTTTCCGTATCACGGTAATAACTCCAGTTTTGTCACCTATAGCAAATTGCCATAAATCATTGCCTGATACAATAGAATAGGTAACTGGGTCATTTTCTGGGTCAATTGCCTAAAAGTTCAATAAAAGATACAAGTCACTTTTATTAATCATATCATGTTCTCTTTATAACTGTAGATCAAATGAAGACTTAATAGGTAAAATAGTGTCCATTACATCATTACATTAATTCCTAATGAAACATTTTATTAAATAAGCCAAAGAAAATATATTCTATGATATTTCCATTCATTGAGAAATGAAACCATTTACTATTTGATAACTTCAAAATGGAAAACACAACAGCCTAAACCTATGAAAGAATAGAATGAAAATCATCATATCAGAAAATATAAGTGAAATTATCCTTACCATTATTGTTGCTACAGTAGAATTAATCGAAGCCCCCTCACTCACTTGAACTTCATAAACAGACTGAGTGAATACAGGACTTCTTGTATTAGGGCCTGGAATCACAGTTATCTCTACAATGGTTTGACTATATTTCCCTCCCTTATCAGTTGCCTATAAATATTATTAAAGTTTTTATTAGTTGTTCCTGATGGCTTCATTAAAACATGTGCAATCACCAATAATATTTAAAAACTGCTTAAGTACTGAGACAAATTAATATCCTTTACCTGCACAGTTATGCTATACTGCTCATCAGCATTCAGCTTTCCTGATGCTTCTATTACACCAGTTTGTGGATCAATTTTGAATTTCTGTCTGCCGTTATTGGATACATGATAAATACTATATGTTATTTCAGCATTCTCTCCTAAGTCTTTGTCAGTAGCACTAACCTGAAGTTATTAACAAATAAAAAACATGAAAGACATGGAACAATTAAAATAAATTGCTTGAGCCAATGACAAGCATTTTGGTTCAAATTTTCTATCAAGAAATTCCAAAGATTCAACTTAAGTGCTATGATTATCAACTAATTCCATATATGAAATATTTATAATGTAACCAATACCTTCATGACATCTCTTTTCCCTTCACCAGCTTGGACTGTGATAGGAGGAATCATTGGCAACTGAGGAGTATTGTCGTTCACATCATTCAAAACCACAGTAAGAGGTAGTGGAGCACTGGCCGCATTACCTCCCATTTCTCGAGCAACAACCTACATGTGAAAATCATTCAATGCTATATTAGACATGACATGGATATCTTGGATGGATGTGAATTGAGTGGAAAATATTACTTTGCATGCAATAATGTTCCATTAATGTCATTTAAAATTAATCGCCAAAAATAAAAACCTGAGCAAGATAGAGAAAGTCAGGCAAATAGAAAGCATTAAATGTCTGTTTAGAAAGGAAGATTATTAAGTTCATTCATTTAGATCAGCAATAAGATTTGTTAAAACTAAGTAAGTTACCTGAAACCTGAATTTTCCAGGACTAGGAGGATCTCTATCCAAATTTTCTTCATTCACTGCTAAAGTCCCATCATTTTCTATCTTGAAGGAACTTGTTGTCAACTCAAATGAATATGATGGCTTTGGATCATCATCTCTCTGAAAACAGCATTGAAAGAAAATTCAATTAAGCACATGCACAAACAAGCTCAACTTCAGTTTCAACTAATTGATTGCTTATTTTAATGATTACCAAATCTGCATCAGTCACTTTCAGCACTATGGGTTTTCCATCATTATCCAGAACTTTTGTTCCAACTGGAGCATTCTCATTCACTAATCCTTCAATAGCTGTTGGAACTATTTCAGGTGGATGACTGTCAACTGGTTTTACTGTTATTATCAACTTAGCTGTAGCAAATCTTTTGCTTTCAGACATCTCTTCAGCCTACAAAAAATACAATAATGTTAATAGCTACATGAATTAGTAGAAACGCAGAGCAATGAGTTATCCCAGAAACTTGTCAAAACATTGATTTATTATGAACAATAGACAAATATTGCATTAGGGATATATAATATTTTTATAGGATTTGTAAAAAGTTTAAAACATTTTAGTACTTGAAAATTACATTAATCCCTTTGTTAAAGAGCCAGAATGAAAAATCAAATCTCCTAACCCTAAAAACGGTTATATGGCTAAGATGATGCAGTCTCATCCTTGTATTACATTCATACAGATATTTATGATATGAACAGGCTTGAATAATTAAAATAATTCATTTGGATTATTAAACCATTGTATTGTTTTGAACCTCCAAAGTTAGCAAACATATAGAAATTGAATCAATGCAATATAAGATACTCAGATTTAGTCCATTACTATTGATTACAAAACTTTTGTGCTCTCACCTTGACTATCAACTCAAATTTCTTGGCAATCGATGTATCTACTGGTCTTATTTGTTTCACTGCCGCTGTTTGAGAATTGATTTCAAAGTAATCCTTGTAGGTAGATGGCATCCCACTAAGAAAGCTATATTCTATCACAGAACTGATGGAATCTCTATCTACAGCACGTATTTTCACAGGATTGATATTAAGAACTCCAGCCAATATTCCACTAGATACCTAAAATGAAAAATATATTAAAACTAATCAAAAATATCTGTAGCAATTGCTAGCATATCGTGACAGGTATTAACCACAGCAATAACTGATGCTACTAGCATAGCAATTAATAAAAAAGATAATAGAAAGGTTCCCTGAAAATTAAGAGTAATGCAAAATAAAAAATAAAATATGTAGAAAAGACCATAAAGATGTTGAATGGACCAACATAGGTATACAGTGAAACCATGATTTAGCATCACCATTTGTCCACCACTGGCATTGGTGCTAAAGAATGGGTGGCGGTAAATAGAGGTGTATATTTACTCTATGTAATCATAAGATGGAAGTTCTGTTCACAATGCTTTATGGGAAGTATGCGGGGTAGCACTATATAGGGGGGCACAAAATCAAGGTCTGACTGTAACAAGTTTTCTGTTCTTGTCTCAAATCACATATGCTCATAATAGTAAACATAATTTACAATTTTTGCCATAATATTTTGCATTTTATAACATAAAAGTCTATGGAAATGAGTTCTACTTTGCAACAAAAATACACTTAACCCTACATTGAAGGATTCACTTTATGAAATAAAAATCAAGTTGACTTACTGAGGCAACGTATTCAGGGTTGGTACAAACACCATCAGTAAGGGCACAGCCTTGGTGGGCAAACATGGGCTCTTGGTCATCTTCATCCTTCACATCGACTGTCAAAGTGGTTGTAGATGAAAACCGTTCTGTTGAGTTTCTCGCTCGATCCTAGAAAAGAAATGAAAAGTTTTCACTAAAACTATCCAATGCCAATAGCACAAAAATCTTTTAACATCGTAAAGAATGTTGTGCCATTGCTAAATAGAAAAATTAAACAAAGTGAAAAATGTTTATCCAAATTACATTATTATTTTGTATTTTGTTTTTTATATTCATAAAACAGAATAGAATACAAAAAACATAAAAGAGTATTATGTTACATAAAAATTGTCATGGAAATGGTCCGAGATTATAGGGAGGAGGTGGCAATAGGGGAGAAGGCCCTTACTGGGATACTCTGGAAAACCCATTCCATACAAAATTACTCAGAATGCATCCTTCTGACAGTGGCAAGAAATACCATGACTGATGTAGAGAAATTCAGAATGAAGAGCCATGAGCATTGGGGGATCCAGTTAGGCCGTGGAGTTATACTGGACAGCCACACCCCTTCCCCCACAACTTTCCTGTTTAATTCAAAATAATGCAAAGAATAAATAAAGGCAGAAAGACTTGTAATAAGATATTCGAAAATGCCAAGGCCGTCAATTCGGATTTAAGACTGACATTATAATGGCCGTCCCAGCGGGACGCTCACCCATAGGCACTTGTCTACTCGACTTATTGGTAAATCTGCCCCTGCAAGTAGAAGGATGGCACTTGAGAAGTTTTCTGGATTCACTACCGAGTATTAGTACGGGGTAGATTTACCTACATTTTAAATGGGTTTGAGCTTCGTTAAGTCCTCTGAAGAACTGAATTTGGGGTGCTATTCCTATAGAACAAATGTTAAATTGCACAAGGAGGTCTTGGAGCAAATTAGACTAGGGACCCTAAAGCTTACAATCCCACTGTGGATTTTTATAACCTATCTTCATTCCATCCAAAGAGCAGTTGACAATTTGAAATTATTTATAATTCTGAAAACTTATATAAAATAAATTCTTGCCAATTAATCCTTAAAGATACCCTTATGGATCGATAATTTGATGGAAATTTTTTAATTACACTTTCATCGCGAGCTTTTTCATTGATTATTAACTTTTCTTTTGCCTTTTAATTCACTTCTTTCGAGATATTCTTTCGCCCTTTCTTAATTTTTCACTCGGTTCCGCATTACGGTTGAACCGTTAATACATCATATATGTCAATGTCCTCGATGGAATTCGAATACGCGGCCACATGCATCAGAGTAAGGAAGTCTAACTCCAATGTCATTAAGACCAGTTTCTTTTAAGAAACTCAAATGGCATTTAGAAACGCGAAATCATTTTCTCCAACCTCATTTTAAACATCGGAGATGTTGAATAATTTCTGGTCGCCGATCGATTATTTACAATTTATACAGCTTCTTTTCGTACTTAAATAATAAAAACTCTGAGGTGAAACTGGTCGCATTTATGCTTAATATTCCAATTCGAGTTCCTGGCACACATTTTCAATCAATGGCGGCATAACAGCGCATGACCCCATTTCCATAGGAACGGCAACTCTTCCCAGAAGTCTTACACTCGCTGCCAGAAGAAACTTGCGAGCAGGGGAACACTCATTACATTTCTCAAATGAATGGGTTTTCTGTCGAAGGAATGATATAAGAAAAATTTTACGCAACGCAGCGCAGTCCTACTTCATATTTGGGCTTCATTTATCCTCTTATGAAACGTAAAATCCTTGCATGATACAAAAGCACGATAGCTGTAATAAACGTAGCGAGTTTTTTCGATATTTTTTAGAAGGAAGAACGGTATATTTTTAAGTAAACGTTACATCGGGATTAAGCGATTAGTAAAACGTGAAATACTCCGTAAATGTAATCACTGTCATCATCATTTAGCGGCCAAATTTGAACGATTTTGAAATTATAATATACTATCGCAAGAATTCTGCTTAGTTTTCTTTGTCCCTTCGTAAGCAAAAGTTGGAAAGATCATTTCCTGTTATGCGGGTTAACGGTACAGCGAAAAATTCCCCGTGAGTCATTCCACGGAATGTCGACATGAAATGCGAACAGTCTTTCAAACTGTATTAATAGCTGATCCTCCAGAAATTTTGGTCTATACCGGTGTAAGATTGAAAAAATTGTCCGAAAAATTCGAACCCGTTCTAGAACGATACGGTGAACCGAAGTCTTTCGGGAATCCAAATCCTTTCGAACTAACTGGAAGTATTTCCCGTTATAAAAACATCCGGGAAAAACTGCTTCCCACATTTCATGTTTCAAAAAGACGTAAAATCTAAATCTTCCAAACTATTCGGGGAATTACGGGACTGCAAAACATTTATGGACCTCGCATTTTAACTGAAGGGCGGCCTTCCAGATCACCATTGTTTTTATTATAATTTATTTACTTGCTAAACCTTCAATCAGAGTTTTCCTGTTTAATAATCTGTCATAAAGGTAAAGAGGCAATCAAAAGAAAAAACTTTATATCCACTTTATTCCTTGTAAAATATAAACTAGCGGAAAGTAAATTAGATGGGTAGCTTGGCACTACAACTTAGCTGGTGTTCTATGACTTCACCTCGGTAGTGAAAGATTAAAACAAATGAAACGAGTGAGTAAATAGCCGCTGAAGCGGACAGTAAATGGCGGTCTTTTTTTTAATTAGACAGACGGACAAACCGAGAAAACGTGCCCAACGAGATAGAATACTAAATCGATTGGGGAAAAAACGAATTCTCCATTTGCTTTCGTTTAAGAGGAGTTAGCGCGTCAGACGGACGGACAAACCCGAACGCATAAGCGGCTTTGGTTGAAAAAACCTCTAAAAAACCTTGTATGCAAAAGCAAATTACATTCTAAGAAAAATTAGTTGAGTTTTCACAAGAAATAGGCTATATATTTATATCTCGAACGATAAAATCTGCTTCGACTTCCGTTTTCGAGGCTTCGGACCGAAATGGAATTTGGCTCCTAAACTCGACGGTGGATTTTCTGGAATTCAAACTTCCGCACTTACGTTCATCCTACCCCAAGCCAATTTCCTAAACCCGTTACTGGCGGGACAAGTTAAATGAAGTGCGATTGTATAATTAAGAGACAAAAGCATTGTTAACCGTTAGATATTTCCGAAGTAAGCGAATTCTTTTGTTGAGAGCAAACATTACCAGCACAAACCAATAATAGGGAATGTTTAAATAGTAATTTTATCGATAATTGTGTGCGCTTGCAGAATCATCGCGGATAAGGGAAATTGTATTTTTTAATACTATGAATTTTATTCTTAAAAGTCTTCCAAAATAATTAAAAATATTTATATAATAATTTAATTTATAATTGTGTGCACCGTCAGAATCATAGTGGATAAGTAAAGGCTTATTTATTAATAGTAAAAATGTTATTATTAAAAATCTTCCAAAGTAAGGATCCGCAACGATCCAAAATATATGGACATAAGAAAGTAAAAGTTAACGTTCAGTACATATTTATATTAAGTAATTATCCTGAATGAATCTTTAATGAATAAACGAGTTTCGCATAAACAATTTTACATGCATTACAAAAAATACATGCCTGTCGGGCAACGATTGAAATATAGCAATAAGCACATAAAAATCAGTAAAAGCTCAAAAGCGATAAAAAATAATGACTCAAATTTATGAGAGTTATAAGATGAACAGTTATAAATATTAAGAATGAATAAAACTTCGTGATGTTCATCTCCCTTTTCATCTAGGTGTGGATGAGGGCAACAGATGTCCTCCGTTAGTCACGGGCTCGATAACCTACCACTGAGTTTCCCAACATTTTTTAGGCTCGGCACCCTTTTGAAGATAAATTGAATATCATCTCCAACTTGAAACGGGTGTATATTTCTTCATAAGGGTATCACAACGTTTGGCCGCTTTCATTTATTGGTACTACACCATCGGCAATTTAATAGGGGAAAGATATTTGCTCTTATGACCAATCATAATTTCCAAATCGTCGATTTACTTATAAATCAAAGTTTTCGACGGCACCCCTAAAAATAACTCCTAGCGTGCCGCGGCGCCTCGGTTTGGAAACAATGAGAATCGAAAATAAATTATTCACGCAACTTGTATAGCCATTAAAATAAGAATTCCCTATATAGCATTTGGAGAGAGGAAGAGTGGCTTGACAGCTGGCGTAGCGGGCAAGAGTTCGAATCCTGGCAGTGGCCGGTTTTTTCAATCTGGGCTTGCGCCGCCCCGTCTTGTGTGTTGTGAGGCAGCGTGCCCACATAGCGCATTTCGTATGAGTACGCTAATGTCAGAACCGAGTTTCCCTCTTGCCTTCATTGTAAACGCTTGCGAGAATGTGTATTGCGTGGATAGATAGGTAAGGGCAAGGGGACCCATTCTATATTTCAATATCCGCACAAGTGCCTTATAACAGCAAATATGGGAAAGCTATTTATAAAGTTCTCACCAATGAGAAAATCGATGAAAGCAAAATTTCAGGAATTCCAATTGCAGTACTACATAAATGATTACTATAATTAAAAACACCTCCATTCGTATTTTTAATTTCATGTTTATTATTATTTACATAATTTAATTTAATTTCGTGTTTAATTTCCTTGTGTGACCCCACCTGGGCCCGCTCCTTACCGAATGGCCAAATATGCGTGAGCAGTGTTAAGGTGCATTTCCTAGCACGCGTTACGCGCGTCGAGAACTGACGCTACCCAATCAGAGGCCTTGATTGAGGCGTTACGCGCGTTGGCCGCGACGACGCGTTGGAGTTGAGAAAGTTTCAACTTCAACGCGAGTTACGCGTGAAAATCTGAAGATTGCCGTTATGCGAGAAAGAACAAACGAATACCACATTTATTTAGGCGCCTACTGCCGGAAGGCAGCATGGACTCTACGCCTGTGTACGGTATAGATATGAATTCCGTTGAAGAATTCGTTATTAATGAAATCATCATCCCTCCTTTTACAATATAAAGGATTAAAGATATAGGGATAAATATCTCCGGAAGAAAGCATGGAAAGAAATTGGAGATAAGGATCAGACAATGGCAATCACAAAATTGAATATATATATATATAACAACTTACGGAAAAGGAAAGGTAAAATGAATATATGGATGTCAACAAGGTGTTGGGATGAGGAAACCCAGTGAGCACTCACCAATCAGACGACTTCAGGTTGGCGAGGCCCCGGGGATGTCGAAGCGACACACGTAAAATAACACAAAAACACAGAAACATCACAAACGTAAAGCTTTCGGAACTACTCCTTCAGCTACAGAGAGAGAACTGATGGCGGTGACACTGGGTGGAGGCATGGGGGTGGAAGGGTAGTGCGGAAAGGTCGAGGATTGGAGGAAACGGAGGGGGTTGGGGATGGGTAGGGTGTTGACATCCATATATATATATATATATATATATATATATATATATATATATATATATATATATATATATATATATATAACAACTTACGGAAAAGGAAAGGTAAAATGAATATATGGATGTCAACAAGGTGTTGGGATGAGGAAACCCAGTGAGCACTCACCAATCAGACGACTTCAGGTTGGCGAGGCTCCGGGGATGTCGAAGCGACACACGTAAAATAACACAAAAACACAGAAACATCACAAACGTAAAGCTTTCGGAACTACTCCTTCTTCAGCTACAGAGAGAGAACTGATGGCGGTGACACTGGGTGGAGGCATGGGGGTGGAAGGGTAGTACGGAAAGGTCGAGGATTGGAGGAAACGGAGGGGGTTGGGGATGGGTAGGGTGTTGGAAGAAGACAGAAAGGGTGTGAAAAGCTATCGAAGGTTGAGGCCTGGGGGAGTGAAGGAGTTTAGGAGATGGATATGCGAAAGCTCCCACTGACGGAGTTGGGGAGCCGAAGCATTGTCGGGGAGAGCGCGAATGACTCTCACTGTGAAGCAGTTGTTGAACTTTAAATTATGTTTGTTCGCATGAATGGCCACCGGCAGCGGTCGTTTGAGAATGACGCTGTTGCGGTGGCCATTCATGCGGATGTTGAGGGGATTGCTGGTGAGGCCAACATAAAAGGCGGGACATTGGGTGCATCTCAGGAGGTAAATGATATTGCGGGTGGTACAGTTGGTGGTGGAAGTTATGGGGTAGGTGATGTTAGTTGTGGGACTGGAGAAGGAGTTGCAGGGGGGGTTTATTGGGCATGTTAGACATCGTGGTCTACCGCAGGGGTAAGATCCGGCAGGGTGTAAAGGCGTGGATGCTGGGGGTTCTTTCTTCCATAGAATATTTGCCAGATTAGGGGGACGGCGGAAGGAGAGCATCGGTGGTCTGGGAAATGGAATCTGGTGAGGGGAGGATGAGAGGATAAGGTGGGCGGCTTTCAGGATGTTTTTCAGAATTTCGTGGATGCCGGGGAAATACAGGGTGGTTAGGGTGAGTTGGAGGGTGGAATCGGTGGTGGTGTGGGTATTGAGGTGGGAGTTAGGGGTGGCGGGTGCGACTGCCTGCCGGATTTGGTCTCGGATCAGATCCGGCGGGTATCCGCGCTGTAAGAAGGCATGTTCGAGGGTGGAGCAGTACTCGGACAGGGAATCTCTGTCCGAGCAAATTCTCCGCCCTCGTCGGGCTAGGGCGTAGGGAATAGAGGTTTTGGTGTGGAGGGGATGGCAGCTGTTGAACTGGAGATATTGAAGGTTTCCTCATCCCAACACCTTGTTGACATCCATATATATATATATATATATATATATATATATATATATATATATATATATATATATATATATATACACACACACGATTATTTCTATGTATGAATCGCAATATCAATTATGGAATGAGGTTTCCTCCTGATATAAATGAATACACTGTCAGTAAAAACGTGTCAGACACGCTGTAAAAGTGTCCGAGATCGGTATGTGAACTGATTCAGAATCCGTAAGTAATAATAATAAAACGTAACGCAATCTCACCACTCGATCGTCCATTTTTTCACGCGGAATCACAACTTACAACTTAAGACAACAAACGCGCGCGTCATAGCAGTCAATTGTCTACGCGTTCGCCGACGCACACATGTAAACAAGCAGTATCCCCAACGCGTCGTTCGCTACGCGCGTAACGTGTGCATGGAAACGCACCTTTACGCAGTAGTTTCAACTTCACTTACTAATTTTAAGTACAGAAATTTCATTCATTGCTTATGCGTTTTCTCTGGTAAGCCTTAATCATCATTTTGAGTAAATGCACCTTTCCAGCGTTTTTTACTTTATTTTTTATAAAAATACCAATATTATAATTTCATAACTGTGTCTGTTTATAATTAGATGAATCTTCGATATAGTGACTTTGAAGTAGAAATAATGTATAAGCCCAGGTGGGTTTTTTGTAGTTATTAATTTAATTTTTTTGTTTTAACAAAGTACATATGTTTAATGTACTATAATGATAAGTATTATTTGGGATACAAATGAATCACAAAATATCCGGCAGAAACGTAACCCCTACTTTTATCATTGCTCTTATGAGAAAATAGATTTCGCTATACGTTTCTTAATAAGAAACATTTCGCTGCTCTGAGGCGAGAAATCTTTGGCCGCCCCCTCCCCCCTCATGGTCCGCGGGTCTCCGATAATCAAGAATTTTACTAAATCATTAACATCTAAAATTATCACACAATCGTACCAGTGTTTATTTTACGAGTTGTTGGTGCTTGCATACTGCATGTGCTTAAAAAATCACCATACACCAACATTTAAACTCGTAAATAAACCAACGCGACATCATTTGAACTACACAGAGCCCATGTAAATAAGAAAATAGTTTTCATTTTCTCAGAAATTAAGGCATCTATCCGGAATTTCTATATTCTCTGGCAATCGGCTTGAGTCCAAGTTTTCCAATTTAAAATTTCATGGCTCAGATCGCCCTTTAAAAGCCATAACTTTAATCCACTTAAGACAATAGCCTATATGTTACACTAAAATTTATGTAAAAATTAGGATATTTTGTGTTGTGATTATAGCGTCATCATCCAAGCCTTTTAGTAAGTATCCGGATAAAAAAAATTAATTTAAAATTATCACGTCTTCATATGTATACGTCGTTGGCAGTCCAAACATTAAATCAATGCTCATGAAGTATGGAAAATCAATTCCCATTGAAAGGCATTGGAGTCGTTGTATGGTAGTTAATATTTTTCATTGTTGAAGACCAAAAAATTTCATAATTTTACGATTAAAATCAATTTATACGCAAATTCAGCATAGATATGAATTTTGTCTTCAAGATAAATAAACTTCAATCTTTCATCCAGAGAACAGTTTATACCGATTTTGTAAATAATTTTAAAAAGCAATTTTATATAGCCCTGCACAGTTTTCAATGCTTTTCTTATGGGTGTTTCAAATAGGACTTTTGGATCAAAAACTCCCCTTAAATAAAACATTTTCTGGAATTTCGTATTTTTTCCAGAAGCTGTACCCAATGACCTATCTTCCTTCCAATTTCAGCTCTATATATATGTAAGAAGCAGCTATTTATAATGATAAGAAATTTATATGAGATATGTTGACTACATGTGTATATTGGATCTCCGTTCATTGTTTTCTTTCTTTTCCGTAGCCATACGGACTGTGTTAAAGAGTCACAAATGGTACACTGTGTGTTTCCCTTGGGTTTCCCATACCTCCCTCCAGTTTTTGCAAATGTCTCTTTGAGCAGGGTTGCCACCCTTGCTGTAAGACCAAATTTGGCAAGAGGGAACGGTGTCAGTATGAGGCCCCCCCTCGAGCTTGCGCTCTGACGCGATTGCCTCACTTGCTTACTGTCTGAAGCCGGCCCTGAGTAATAAGTCGCAGTTTTCAGGAACGCATGTCCGACGTATAGCAGGGACTTACTGTAATTCATTTTCGAAGTATCACATTCGCGCTTTTATAAATTCGCAATCAAGAGACGCTCTCTCTCTCGAATATTACATAGATAATTCAAGTTAAAAAAATAAAAACATGAAATCATGATGTTGGTTAAGAAATCAAAAGCCGCCTAACAAGGCATTATAGACGAAAATCTTGAAGAAAATAAAATCCTACTTTTAGACGCTCCAAGAGTAAACCAAACCATAAGACATCGTTCCATTTAAATCGTCGGAACTTAAGAATTTTAAAGTTTCACTGTCGCCTTAACTCTAGACTACGACAAGAATATAAGATCGTAACCATCCTGATAAAAAAGATAAAAACGAAATGTAACCCAACTGCGCGAGGCCGCTTTTGTCGTAAACACATTTTTCGCGCTTGGATTCCTCGAATGGTGTTCCACTTTCTTCAAACCAAGGATGGCGCTAGAGTTACAATCTTCGATGGAAAAATTTACCGGAAGACGATGAAAACCTTCCCTTTCTCCGTTACCACGCCTGTACTGTTTACAAAAATCTTCACTGCCAAGAGTAAGGACATCCTAACATGGAATGACACTAGCGCGATGGAATCCATCGCAATTAGGTATGCTGGTCGAGATTTTAAGTTCCGAGACTTGGAGGGTGTGGGCAAATCAAGACTTCGAATGGAAGGACATCTTTCAGAACGGCGAAGAACCTCCGGGGTGTCCACAAATGAGGGAAGGGTAGCGTCGTGGATTTTCCGGAAAATTCAACATCAGCATCCACATACTAACAAACAACGTGGCCATTATATGGAACATTGACAAAACGATGGACGTAGCATCGACACACTTTCCGCTGTTTCATGACGGAAAAATAAGGACATTGTTTTAAGAGCCAGTATAAGTATACAGTAAACCGTTCGCGAATACTACGTTCCTCGGGAGCACCGCAAACCACAAGACCTTGATTGAATGAGAAATAAGGGGCTAGCAGAACGAAGACTATTTTTTATTAGAGATAACATTTTGTGACAAATTTTTAATCCTAAAAGCAGGTACGGTTACTTGATCTTTTATCCAGATATACCGTAGTTAAAGATTTGTCTATCCTTCTTTTATCTTTCTGTCACGCTTGAGAATTCATTATTTTGCAACTGGAAATCAAAGCTGAAACTCGCGACAGTACAGTGAATTGTTATTCCAAAAAATCGAACGTTTCATAGTTTAGAAGAAATCAATATTTGAAATTTGCCATTAAGAGTAACATTGCGTCGTAATTCTAGTCCTGAAATTTGCATCTTAGCAATGGTTAGGATTGAGACGCAAACATGGCACTAGTGCAGGTGTGGATAACATCTCGATGATATCCTTTTCAAGAATGACCCAGTCTCACAATCCTTTTCTTCTACGACGTTAATATTCATAATAATGGGATTTTATGCGAGCATACATTAAAAATATGCCTTTGATTTAACGAAACAACTTTTGGCGATTCTTCGGTCAGTGCTGAGGCATTTTCACATTAGATCGTGGTTCGCGAACTTTCGAAAGATTGTGTCGCGAACGGCAAGGTTTGGTCACGATAAAGGAATCACTAACCATCAAAACCGTGAACAGCAAGGGTTAACTGTACTACTTAATAAATTAGGAAGGATGAGTAATCAACTGTCGTAATTGAAAATCGTTGGTGATTTGTTAATACCATTTGTACTAAATTACGAAATCAAAAATTAGATTATTTTTACTTGTAGCTGGAAATAAACTAAATTATACCTTTGCAAATCCAATTACTTAGTGTCACCAAAATAAAAATTCTAGAGCTCATTTTGTGGTTAGAATTCAGTTGACAAATTACGTGTCTCCGATAAAATAGTTTCGGAACACCAATCTCAGATCAACTGTCATCAGTGGTGATTCACCGATAGTAGACTGCTCCCGGTGATGATGATACATCTCCTTAGGGCAGCGATATCCTGAGCCGTTTTAAAAAGTCAGACATCGGGAGAAAAAAAATCGACGAATAAATCAATCGTGGAACGCGTTTTTTGCCGAATAAAGGTGACACGAGCGTCGGAAGTAATGAGTTTCAGACGAGAAAGGTTACGTGAAGTTTAGGGGTGCCTTCACGCGTGAACCAGATCGCATAAATACCGTGTCAACCACAAGGTCATCTTTTTTCGGTGGTGATAAAATAAAAGGATAATCACGAAGGTTTTCCGGAAACCAAGGGAAATTAACCATAACCAATATTTTTTTCTAAAGAAAGCGAATTCTTCCGTAATATGTTGCAATTTGTTTTTTTTAATATAACGGTTAAGCGTAAATTATTTTTAGTTGCAACATCTTTTCTTCGAATTTGTAGCAGTCGAAAAATTAATCAATTCAAAATAAAATGAAAAAACCGATACAGTTAATACCCGCGCATAGGACGCACTTCTACAACATTTTCGGGCTCAAAAAGGGATGCGTCCTATACAAGGGTACGTAATCCTACCAAAAACGAAAAGAAAAATAAACTCCGATGCATGAATTACAACAAATTTACTTTCGTGTCATATCGTGAATACCAATAAAATTACATATAATTTTGCCATAAAACCGACAATTATGCGCGGAACGATCTATGGAGAGTTTTAATAAAAAGATTTATGAAATTTTAACGCAAATAGCTCTAAGTATATAACGGAAGCACGTTTAAAAATATAAAAAATTTGAACATGTGAAATTCCGTTCGGGACCCCCCCTTTTTTCGCCCAATGGCCGGTAAATCCGCCCCTGCCTATGGACGTCCTAGGTTGCTAGAATCCACATGCGTACACTGAATTTTCCTATAACTTTAGACCAAAAACCTAACCGAGTCTTATATACGGGTGCTTCCTATACACGGATAATTACGGTAGATTGAAAGCTATAAAAGTTATAAAGCGATATAGAGGGTTAAGCCAAAAATCTGAGGTTCCCACTAGGAACTGGACAATATCACAATTGCAAATGTACAGGTATTTTCTCCCTGCGACTTTTCCAGGACGCCATGAGGCTCCGCGAAAAATATTATAATCAGTTTTTCCACATTTGTACTCGTGCGATAGGGCACACCGTTTGTCACGAAGCCCTCGTATCGTCCTTATGAAACAGCCAACGACTTGGGCGACGCGATAACCCACTTCTAGGAAATTTTTGTACTTAAATTTACCTCGAATGCAGATATGTGGAGCACAACTTGAGAATGGAGAGCAGGTTTTGCAAGTGCCAAAGCACATTTTTCTTCGTAAGAACAAGTTTTAAAAATACAATGATACAATTTTGAGTCTATATGCTTTTAAAATATCATGTTTATTACTCGGAGAAAGTAAGAATGGCAACGCTTTACAAAAACATGCGTTTGGAGAAAGCAGAGGACAATTTTAAAAAATAAAAAAGCACCTTTTCTAAGACAATCATTCCAAGAAAGTCAATCTTGTCATTCGAGTATACATTAAATTCAAACTTAAATTTACATAACGAACGGAATAAAATTTGAAGAATTTTTCTACAACGAAACAAAGAAAATACGATAATGTACTCAACTTTGATCGGGCAAATAAAAAAATTGAATAAACTATCATTTTCATGAAATAACAAGCCACTTGAGTATCGGTGCCTCTTTGAATACCCGCAGGTACATTCCTCAACATAGTTAATTATCGCTAATAATATGAACATGTAAAACGTGCGCCAATAAGCGATCGCGGATACCGTGTGGAAAATAGCCTAATAAGCCTAAAAACAAACGTACACAAAAAGGCGAGCTCTCTGCTTACCGAAATAATCACCGTCGTCGTATCGGTCGTCGTCTCGAACGTAGTCGTTTCGAGCGTAACGGATGCATACGTTATAGTTTCGGCCGTAACCGGCTCCAAGGTGGTGGTAGTCGTAGTAGCTTCCTCCGTGGTGGTGGTGTCCGTGCAGAATCCGATCGGCGAGAATGCAATAATCAGCACAAGGGCAAACATCTCCACACGATATATATAGCGGAGCATACGAGGAGGCAGTCCGCGGGACGAGAACTACCGTCGCCGAATGAGTCGCTTCCCGAGGGGTTTGCCGTCCACTGACGATGGACAGGGTCTCACAAAGGGATCGAGAGAAAGGATTTTTGCGTAATTACTCCCAAGGTATTACACACTAGCTCTTCCGCTACCATTCGCAAACTCGGAGCGTGAGAAAATGATAAAGGAAAAAATCCCTTAAATATTTCTCAGACGCGAGAGGCTCGGTTCCTCGTCCGATCCGAACGCACCGCGCACTCGAAACTCTCTCCTATTAAGCGGCGCTGGCGACTTGCGTCAGGTGTTACGGCTTTATCTTCGCACGGTGCAATAACGCAGAGACAATGCCACCATGAGGGGGGCGGGTTGCTTTTATTTTTCTTTTTTAGGCGACGTTGCGCCACGAGGAGAGGGAATAATTATACGACATGGGATATTATATTTATTGAATCTATAAAGTACGACTGTACGCGTTTTTTTTTTCAAAAGATTACCGAGGAATATGTCGATTGCGGGAGTCGAAAATCATAATAACGGGGTAAATAAACATTACGTATAGATCATTAATCTGGTTGCATAACGGCTTGGAGACTTCTGGACGCAGTTATTAGGTGTTAATTACCGGAAGTGGAAATTCGCGCTAATTTTGACATCTAAAAAAGTCCGTGGATAATTAAATCTCCATTTATACGAAAAAATTATTTAATTTCACACGCGCTTAAATGTAGTGAAAGCCGGTAAAATAGAAGAAGACGTTCCACGGCCTCAATAAAGTCGAATAAAGCATACGGAGCGTCGCTCATTTTTCAATGACGCCCTCATCTAATCCAATATTAGTCATAGTTTTTCTGCGATGAAATGAGGACACGGCCCCTATCGGAAGCCCATAACTTTTCAGTTTAACGTGCAATCATGTCTTAGGAAACTTTTAGGAGTTTTAGGCTTTTATAATTTTAATTGAGCTGCAATGAAAATCATCCTCCACAATAAGGGACAATCCTCTACAATGGAGAATAACACTTAATGCGCACAATTAAAGCTATTGTTGCACCTATGGAAGAAGTAACTCGAGACACAAATGTACATTTCTTTAAGTTGAACCTAATGGAATACAAAGAAATGCTCGACTTATATAAAAATGGATCGGTAGAACGTGGGCATCTTGAGCATGATCATTAAACGTAAAAATATTTCCCCAGGGGTAACGAAAAATCAAGTTGCAGACGTTAGATATTACTTTTGAAATTAGGTACCGTTAAATATATCGTGATTACAATTAAATTTCCTCTTGTTTTCCGCAACTATTTCCTCGCAGCTGCTGAACTGCCATGGTGATGAATATTCGTGAATATTATGCGATTAGTATGTTACCCAAAGTAAAAGTAAATTTTATTTAGTTCAAAGTCTTCTTTTGATTTCCAAAGAGAAGCACCTAAACAGTGTTGAGTCCAGACATTGTTGACCGGGAGGGAAAATGAAAACTTCGGGGGTATTTTAAAAATAAACATTAGTTTGAAGTTTGAGCGATATAAATAGCTTTTAATTATAGTTATAAAAATCACATTAAATTCAAATCACATTGTACCAGGTATTATATAATTATAAATCTTACATGACTTTTCAACGGCGTCACTACCACTAGAAAAGTCCTTAGAATGCGTAATACGTGAATATCAAACAGATTATGAAGTCACATGAATATAGTATAGTATAAATCAGAGAACTGAATATATAATCGTATAAGTAAACGCTTCAAATTAACCTGAGTCACCTTAGATTTTTCTTAGCATATGTGTCAATAACTTCATCTATTAATGTCCCTAATGTCCCTCGATGGCAATTTTCATGCAGTTCTGCTGAGTTCCCTGACCCATTCTATTTCTTAACTTCCTCATAAATCTGAATGTGCGTTCAGCACTTGCAGTAGACAACATTGCTTTACGCACAAAATCTTCAGTTCCGCATATCCAATATTGGATTTTAAAATTAATTCCAAAAGGTTCTTATTGTGTTCGCATTCGGCTTCAGTAAAGTACTTAAATGAACGAATATCATTCCACAATGCTTTCGTTTTGTGATTGGTCGAAATTAACACTCGATGTCACTATCGACGAATCATCATCATATTCTCTATTTAATGGACCAATTACCTTTCTTAATATTAAATAAACGAAATAACACTGTAATAATTTTCCCCGGGGGGAGGGAGGATTTTATTCCTCAGGGGGTGACAATCCCCCCCGCCCCCGGGCCTCCCCTTGAATTCAACACTGAACCCAAAAAAGTGAGTCTTGAGTGATCAATTATTATTCTTACATAATACAACGCGGATATTGACGTATGTGCATGAAACAAGTATTTATGATTTCCATGATTTATAAAAGAGCAAAACGTAAAGCGGTTTTAAATAACTTTATATTTTCCGGTCAGTTTCACGCATCTTAATCATTTTTCGCTCAAATGATCGCTACTTCTGAAGTGAAGTATACGAATATTTAAAAAAAATCAAAACCTTTCGAGTTTCTATTTCTAGAAAATTGTGAGTTACTGAGAGAAATAAACGGCAAAGGATCTGCTTAATACTAACACCATGTACAAGCATTTTTAGGCAATTAAAACTCAATTTTCTACTAAAGGAATTCTTTACTGGCATAAATACGAATGTATGAAGTTTCTCAGATTTTTAATAAATATACAATATCAACAATTCAATTTTTTCCATGAGCAGAAAATTTACAATGTGATTTCGTATGGTTAAGCATTTCTAAAAAAAATCACTCCGGCACAGGGACATAACTAGGGGAGGGCCTTGCCCCTTATTATAAGTCCATGCCCCCCTGCCGAACACTATATTTTAAAATATGAATCAATAAAGTATTTTATGTATTTGTTCTAAATAAAAATCCTTTCAATTGTGTGGCAAGTACAATAAAATTGGGCAAAACATTTGTTTTCATTTAGATTTGCCCTTCCAAATATTTTGACAATCATGCCGGCCCCCGATAGTTGGAAGGCTAGTTACGTCTCTACTGCGGCAGAGGAGGGAAAGGACGTTGGAAGTACTACTCATTCCTCTCGATGTAACCATATAAAAAATTTCTGAAAACGCAAGAGCAGCGGTATCCAGCAGAATTGAGATGTTCGCCATACTTGTGGCGAACAGGATACCATATTCGCCACATGATACAAATTCTATGCAGTATTAACGGGGTATAATTTCAAATGGGTTTTACATTGAATTATTCATTACAAACTGTTATTATTATTATTATCTATTATTTATTCGGAAATTGAAAATCATTATTTGTTGTAATGCATTTACTGAAAGCATCGGAAGTAGTGTGCACGCAACTACCTTTAACATTTCATAATAACTTCAAATCGGGCAGGAAAGTAGAGAAAAATATATAACTGAAGAAGAACTTCATGTCGCCACATGCCTGCGGAATATTCGCCGCATGTAGCGAGTGGCGACCGTATCGGACCTCCGTGCTAGTGAGTCACACCCGCCACTTGTTGCCTAGATGGGATTAGGGGAACGGGACAGAGATGACAATACAATAGTGAGGCAATTGCCCTACTTCACTCCATGGTATATACAGCAGCGATTTCAAAACTTTATGCATCTGCATCCCCTGCTTGAGGCAGGCAATCTTAACGCGATCCCCTTAAACCCATCTATCAACCAATAAATATAGAGTGATTTATTAATTTAAAAACATAAATATCTCTTTCATTGGTACAAATATTACTGTATTTAGCCGAATCCAACACGAAGTTTTTTTCCAAATTTCAGCTTGCGAAAATCGAGGGTCGTCCTAAATTCGAGTAAGAAGTGGTATACCGTCAATAAATCGCCGTCAATTCGTCGCGCGTCAATTCGTCACACGACAAACTCGCCGCGGGTCACTACATAGCACGAAAAACTCATCGCTAGTCAATTGATCGCTCGACCAATCCGTCGCGAGACATTGGTTCGTCGGGATACACTTACTGGGTTGGGAGCCATCCTCAGCAATGAATTGACGCGCGATGAGTTTGTCGTGCGATGTATTGACATGCGACGAACTGACCGCGACGAGTTGTCGTAGAACCGTGGGAGGTATGGTTAAGCGTACAAACGATGCTTTTTTTAACAAAAAAAAAACAAGTCTAAATAATTGTAACTGCTGAAATTTTTCATTGCAAACTTACGATCTGGATTTCGATTAATACAGTATTATTTTTAAAAAATACATTTAAAAATTATCTTTTTCTGGGACATAAATTTATAACAAACCATTTCAATTATGAACAAACTATTATGTCTATCCTGAATACGAATGCTCGAAATATACACCAAATACATTCAATGAGAAATTAGGTCATAAAATATTTTTTATTTCTTGGATTCGGGTAAATTCGACAATTTTATTCTAAATACATCCATACATAAAATTAAAAAGATAAAACGAAAACATTCCGTCTCCACGAACTTCAGGAAACATTTCACGGCTATCTTGCAAGCCTTAAAGCCCCGTTTACACGAGGCAACAAGGGTAGGAAGTTGAACGAGCAACACAGCTATACCTCGTGTGAGAGGGGAATTGAATGAATGGGAAGGAGAAGCTTTAAGGGGGAGCTGATGTCAGAGCACCTGCGCAGTAGACTAATTTTGGTTCGGACGAGTCCATCAGCCTTAGTGTAGTACCCTCTCCCTTTCCTTCTTCCCCTCCAGATTATAAAAAATTCCAGTTTACACAGGTGATTAAAGTTGCGCGAGCAGCTGTCTGATTGCAATCTCGCCAGTATAGATAACGCTGCGAGCAGTCTATCAGACAGTGTTATCAACTTCAGTGGCGGCTCGTAGCTAAAATTAGTGGGGGTGCTGCTCCAGAAAATTTTTAACCTTTGTTTTAAAATTGTGTAAAAGGAAAAAAACATGTATAAAAAGAAAATTTATTCAGGAACTTGATAAAATCTTAACAAAAAAACCAAACATTTTTTACTTATTTTAACTTAAATTGTTACAGTTCAAGCTTGATCTATTCATTTAAAAATGAAATCCATAAAAGAACCGAAAAAAATGAATCAAATAGAATAGTTGGAAGCAGAATAATAATCTAATTCTACAATCTTCTACACTTTATCACATTCAAGAATATGGTATACGGTTTTTAAGCACAACACCCGCTGAGTAAAAAAAACTTCCGTCCACCATCACGCCAGAGCCGGCACTGCGAGAGCAACAGTGCTCTCTCTACCTGGCAGTCCCGCCTTCCTCCCCACCCCCCCCTCCTATGTGCGCATGCGCACAACAGTCAAACACCACGTCGCTGGCACTGTGAAGCGCACAGTTCCATACAAAGATTTTTGTATCTTTTTCATAAACTGGGGGATGGCTACTGAAGTACTGACATTAAGCTTAAGGAATATATATTGTACTACAAAAATAAAGAAAGAATTAAAGAAAAAAGGACTCATTATATTAAATGTTATCGATAATATCAAGTGGAAATAGGGGGTGCTGCAGTTCCGCAGTGCCTATACACGAGCCGCCACTGATCAACTTGTAGTGGAAGCAAAGACAGTTGACTAACTATCAGTGTAGACAGGTATCAGCTTGGTCACGGAAGCTTCTCGTGCGGTTCCAGCCAGATTGGAATTTCTTGCTACTGTCTGAGAGCTGGGTGAGGAGAAAACATGGGAGACAAGAAGAAAACATGGTCGAAGGAAGAGACCATTGAACTCATTCAAATGTATGAGTGAAACGTGGAGTTATGGGATGTGAAATCCGCAGAGTACAAAAATCGCTTTTAAAAAAATAAGCGTAACCAAGACTCTTGCCGAAAATTTTCAGACAACCAATGAAGATATTCTCGTAAACACCGAAATTCGATCTTCTGAGAATCCATTCTCTGAATAAGCATTTTCTTCTATTTATTTTCCTTTCTCTATTTTTAATAGTACTATCAATGGCAAACGTAGCGGCACACAGAACCTTTCTTCGCGAACTCATACCGCACTGGACTCGCCACAGAGCACAGTGTACACACAAGCGCGAGAGTTGCTGTGACAACAGCAAGGTCAAGCCGCGTTGAGCTGCTCGCAGACAGTGAGTCGCGCAAGATTTGCCTCCAGTTTAAATACGTCGGTGATTTCCTCGCGCGACAAGTGTCGGGACTTAATCACCAGTGTATCCCGGCCTTAAGTTCGCGCAGTCAATGCTCACGCCTAAACACCACCTACCCTAAAAGCGGTCCCACCTCGAGGACGAGCTCGTCCTATCGTAAAGGTGCCTACAGTTCACTGCAAAAATATAGCGTTTTAGGTATATAAAGCGAAAACAGTTTATATCAGGGGCCTCAAACTCACATCGGTGCGAAGGCCGCATGAAGGTCCTCCACCGAACCCGTGGGCCGCATTAAGGCACCGTACCAAGTCCGCGAGCCGTATACTTTCCCAGTCCTCACACCGTTTCATATTCTTTGGGCATTCATTCTTCCCTTCCACAAGGAATAAATCGCCCCAACCCTATGATGCGGCCCTAAACCCATTCATTAGAAAAATAATAGATCCAGAGTCGAAAGTTCGGTACTTCAGACACGCAAGAAACACACTGGCAGCGGGAAGAATATACTTAGTACTCCACCTGTGCAGAATTTTTATAAGTAAATCAGAATGAGCAAAAAACTGCTTATACGTTAAAAGTGCTGATTTAATGAACTTCTTAAGTTCTTAGATTTACGTGAAACATTTTATATGAAATACATTTTGGCTTTGGCCATCTAGTGTAAAATAGCTTACTTCGCGGGCCGCAGAAATAAACCACGGGGGCCGCATGCTACCCGCGAGTTTGAGATCCCTGGTTTAGACGGTTCAACCAAAGTCGATTCAACCAAAGTTGATTCCAAAGTTCAGAACGAATTGGCGACAACTGATTTACTTGGTGTGGGCGTGCAACTAATTTGCCATTCTATAGAGGAACAGGACATTTTCGAAAAAAGATGAATGAATGGATGACGCCTTTGGACCAGGCAATGGAAATTAAGGCGTATGGACATTTGCGTCACTGCGGTCGGAAACGGGAAACGTAGTTCACGATAGTATGGATAAAGCAAACCTATTAAATCATCACTTTCAGAAAGCTTTTACTCGTGATGACGATGAATGTGAAACCCCTATTCCTATGCGTCAGGGCGATTCGATGGAAGATTTGGTATTCTCGGAAAATGGCATCGCGCTCCACCTTCATTCAATTAAGCCAAATAAATCTCCTGGACCGGAGGAAATTCCCGCGAGTGTAAAGAAAGAATTAGCTGCTGAAATCGAGCCATATTTGAAAATTATATTCGAGAAATCCATTAGAGAAGTAGTTCCTAAAGATTGGAAGGTGGCACATGTTACGCCCATCCATAAGAGTGGCGACAGAGAGAACCCCGAAAATTATAGGCCGATATCCTTAACTTCATTATCGTGCAAGATACTTGAGCACATAGTCTTTAGCTCTGTAATGCGCTATTTAGATAGTCATTCATTGCTTAGCGGATGCCAACACGGATTCCGGAGAGGTAGATCATGCGAAACGCAGCTCGGCCTTTTAATGGACGATTTGTTGCGATGCGGAGAGAAAAATACTCAGGTGGATGCCATATTCATTGATTTCAGGAAGGCGTTCGATAAAGTATCTCATAGGAAATTAATTGCTAAGTTAGGACAATGTGGTATCAATTCGAAAGTTGTCGGTTGGGTGAGAGACTTCCTCTCGAATAGGGAACAGATAGTTGTCATCGATGGGAAATACTCGTCCCCCGTTAAAGTTGCTTCGGGTGTTCCTCAGGGAAGTGTATTGGGCCCTCTGCTCTTCTTAATCTATGTAAATGATATGTGCTCGGTTGTTCGTAGTAAAATTAGGCTTTTCGCCGATGACACCGTTCTATATAAAGAAATAAAAAATCAGGAGGACCATCAGTCTCTGCGTGAAGACTTAAGAGCCATTTCAGCGTGGTGCAAAGAATGGCAAATCGAAATTAATTATACTAAATGTGCCGCAGTCACGTTCTGGAAAAGTAAGAACAAAGATTTAGGTTTCGAATATAAAATAGATGAAATGAGTATTCGACAAGCTGAGTATGTAAAATATTTAGGAGTAACCATTTGTCGAGATCTTTCGTGGGGCATGCACATTCGTCGAGTTACAGGCGCGGTCAACAAGAAACTGGCTTTCATAGGTAGAATAGTACGGAACACTACAGAAAAAGTACGCGAAACATGTTACTTATCACCGGTTAGACCACAAGTGGAATACGCTTCATGCATTTGGGATCCGTACGAGAAGGGACATATAATTCAATTAGAAATAGTGCAGCGCAGAGCAGCCAGATTCGTAAAACAAAAGTACGAACATAAGGAAAGCGTCACCTCATTATTGAGGGATTTGAACTGGGTACCACTGGAGGATCGTAGATTGAATTCAAGGTTGCGGCTTCTGGAGAAATATAGATCGGAACGTCTAAAAAACGAGGTTGTAGGAATAATTGAAGCACCAACGTATATAGGTAGAAACGACCGTGACGATAAGATACGTGAGATCAATTGTAGGACGGAGCGTTATCTAGGCTCGTTCTTTCCGAGGACAATAAGAGATCACAATAGGAAATTTCGAATTGCGTTAGACAATCTTTAGGTAGGATTTGGTGCATTGCACCACCTGCCACCCACCAACTTGGTGAATTGCAGGGTAACTTGTAGATGTAGATGTAGATTAGCTTGTCACATTGGATGATAGCTATCTTTTGAGGATCCAGAGTCTTAAAGGAACCATTTAAGAATTACTGCTCTTCAACTTGAAGAACTATTAGATAAAATATCACCCATTACCCAGCACGACTTAAACTGCAAAAAATTCTCCGTTTCCTAGTCACAGGCGACAGATACTCTTCCCTTTCAGGTTTTAAATAATGGATTTTCAAGCAAAAAGGAAGCCAAAATTTTTATCGTTTTTTCTAAATAAATCGCTTATATATTCGGTTTGTCCGTCCGTTCGGACGATATATCTGGAATCCTGTAACTTGGAGAACCCAAATTTTTAGAATAGGCCGTTCTTTATGAGGGATAGACCAGCGAAACTGCACAGTGCCATACGTTTAAATATTTATTCGCGTAAAAAAGTGAAAATTTTTGTTCGGAAAGAAAGTCACAATGTTGGGTACGAAAAAAGTCACTATTTCGGACTAGGAAAAAAAGTCACGATTTCGGCTTAGGTAATTTTGAAAACGGAACGAAGAAATTTTAAAATACAAGCGAAACTAGTACAGTGCCATACGTTTAAACATTTATTCGCGTAAAAAAGTGAAAATTGTTGTTCGGAAAGAAAGTCACAATGTTGGGTACAAAAAAGTCACAATTTCGGACTACGAAAAAGTCACGATTTCGGCTTAGGTAATTTTGAAAACAGAACGAAGAAATTTTAAAATACAGTCAAACTCGTTTATAACGAGCACGGTTGTAGTGAGCAAATGCTACCTCCAAGATAAGTTTACGAGCATTTACATACAAATATTTCACGTATATAATGAGCACACTTCACGGATATATCGAGCAAACTTTGACCACTTCTCAGTCTCAAACGCGGCGGCGGTCAGCCCCTTCAGTCCTCATAGTGACCCAAGATATGTAACCTTGTGTTCTCGAGTCCAGCCTCTACACCCTATCCCTCGGGGAGGTTAAAGACCGCAGCGTTGTTGTTAAAAAATAATCCCTTCGTCCAAACCAAGAATTCCCAACTTGCAGGTACAGTGGCACTCGCGGAGGTCCTTTGTCCTCTCCTCCTAACCCCCAGCTCTTTTACAGCCAGGAGGTTGTGTTTGGAAGGGGGTAAGGGGCTGAGGGCATATACAATGGCGCCCGCCCCCGTCGCTCAGCCGAATGCACCCAACACCCTTTCCCACGTAAAGATGGGAAATCCCACCTTTAATCCGTCTCCTCATTAACTCTTCCTGGAATTGGTATGCTCGCAGTTTGCAAAGAAAGTTCGTAGCGTTGATCACAAAAATCAGTTGAGATTTTGCCCTTGAACGAGTAACATGTCCGTACATAAAAGGAAGTGTTTGTCTATTCGCGAAAAGGTTGATATTATTCTTGAGTTAGATCGTGGTAAAAAATGTTAAAGTGTGTAAAAAATTTAATTTATCGTCGTCTACGGTTTCAACCTTATGGAAAAACAAAGAAGCGATTTTATCTGCACTAGAGAACAACCTAACAACGAACAAGAAAATGAGGAAGTGTGACTTGGGTACTGTTGATCAAGCACTTCTGAAGTGGTTTAAGAGGTAGAGAAATGCTGGTTTCCCCATCAAGGTACAGGCAGATAAATTTGCAAAACAGTTAGGACACGAGAACTTCACATGCAATAACGGGTGGCTTATTAACTTATTATGTTTTTTATTAAAGTTTTATTGTGACAATTTGATCGCTTCATGTCAATAATATTAGAGATCAAAATTAATTACTACAAATAAATTTCTGAAAATCATCATTAAAATCGCGCCAATAAATTAAAACCGAATTGCTTTGCAATAACGGAAAGTAATGTTGATTCCATTCTTTTCCAATACGGAGACAAGTACGTACAGTTTTTATTTTTACTTTGTTTAAAAAAATATTTGATTAGTAGCTTTTTTAGAGCGGCCGCAAAATTTTTATCACATACAGATACACACACATCATCGGAAAATAGCAAAAACATTCAGGGTACCTAAAAACGTATACTTCCGTTGATATCTCGAATGTGATTGTTCATGAAAACGATACTTTCCTTTGCCAGGAGGAAGTAAATGAACACGTGCGGCGGTATTTTGTTGTTTTCAAAAGTGTGGTTGGTAGGGAAATATTGGGTGGGTGCCACATAAGGGTGAGCGTGGGGGTGGGGTGAACCTTCCAATGCGGGAGGTTTATTGCTAGAGGAGAACTGCTTTGGTTATACCCGAGTATTTTTCTAAAAAATTGATGCCGTGTCCTGGCAGAGAAAGCCACTCTCTCACGTCAACAAACCTCCAGCTACCGAATGTTCAATTAAATTCCTTTTCAAAATTCGCACACCCAAGACACTCCTCTTTTCCACCCTTATTGTGACAATGACCTTAGGCAAAATTGTGACTTTTTTCCGAGCAACAATTGTGACTTTTTTACGCGAATAAATATGGAAACGTATTGCGTTGTTTCAGTATTATTTATTAAGGTTTGATTATTTTATTGTGACCTTAGCCAAAATTGAGACATTTTTCCTCGCTGGAATTTGGACATTTTATGTGAATATTCATATAACCTTACTTTGCTTTCACAGAAAATTTTCACAAAGATTTAAAAAACATATATTTTAATCCCTGTATCTGACTTCATTAAAACAATATCAACGAAAAAATGAGTATTTCTTTATTTTCGTTACCGTCGTCTTATTCTTCGCAACCAAGGTACATACTGCTTCAACTTCAAAACAGCTTCGAAATTTCGTGAATGTCTATAATATTTTTTATTCATTACCACAACCAAGGTATTGTTTAAACCTCAAAACAGCGTCGAAATTAGGTGAATATGTCGATAATTTGTTTACTGTGATTTGTTATTTTTGTTATCGTCGTATTATTCATCGCAACCAAGGTATTGTTTAAACCTCAAAACAGCGTCGAAATTAGGTGAATATGTCGATAATTTGTTTACTGTGATTTGTTATTTTTGTTATCGTCGTATTATTCATCGCAACCAAGGTATTTTTTAAACCTCAAAACAGCGCCGAAATTAGGTGAATATATCGATAA
The DNA here is from genome assembly GCA_028673005.1 of Tanypteryx hageni. Lineage (NCBI taxonomy): Eukaryota > Metazoa > Arthropoda > Insecta > Odonata > Petaluridae > Tanypteryx > Tanypteryx hageni. The sequence continues at coordinate 175,360,281 of CM054120.1, forward strand.
TTTGTTTATTGTAATTTATTTATTTTCGATGTCGTCCTATTATTCATCGCAACTATATCAACATTGTGACTTTTTTATTATTCATCGGCTCTAAGGTATTGTTTAAACTTCCAAACAGCGTCGAAATTCGTCGTATTTTCAACATTGTAACTTTTTCCCCTGTGCCTTTTTTTCCTGTGACTTTAATTCTGACTTTTTTCCTGAGACTTTTTTTACGCCCACCGTCGACCAGGACCCCGCGCCTTGGAGGTTCTGAGCCACACTCGGAAAGATGTAACGTGCGAGAAAATCTCTCTGGATGTGTGCTGCAAGCAAGATTAAAATTGGATGACCTTATATTATCATTGTTGCTTTAGTCCTCAAGCGGAGAACAATCGGAACCCCTGTCTGTGACGATGCTTATCGTTTTCTGATCTGCGTCCCGAGTCTCTCACTCATAACACAAAAATGCACCGATCCCTGTTATTAATTTTCTAGCATTTGGGCTCTGCGTTTCAGTTTCGGACTGCCTTTGGTTGATCATATGCAGTCGTTGGCGAACCATTGACTTGTGCGGCAGCAGGCGATAGCGAGTTCTTGTTCTCTGGTAAATAATTTTTACTGCTAAATGTTGTTATTTGAAAGTCTACTATATTATCAGTTTTTCGAATTTATTAGAATAAAAACGTGTACTATTTAAATACCCAATTTAAATCCGGTAGCCGGACCTACGGTGGGCATTTAAAACCGTACCATAAAGCGTATGCCGCATATCCAGTGAAGTGATTAAGAAAAGGGATGCGGAAACTACTCGACATCAGTAAGAACACTTCCATAAAAACATCGAGTAATCATAAATCTCTGCAAATAATATTAGTGTGTTATTAAAAATATACAACTTTTTGCGTTAGTCTCGCGCCGAGTTAACATATGTTCAAGTGTTGTTCAAGTTTATCGCCCTAGATGCTCATTAGCTAATAATAATATATTTTTACAGGTATGTAAATATCTTGTGTGTTATGATCGTTATTGATAATCAAATCAGTACTGATATTTTCACTCGCAAAGAAAGTTTATTATAATTTTTATAAACTTTAAGTCCGAGTTTACATTAATTTATCAAAATTATTTTGAATGTGATGGTCGAAAATATTGCTTATTTTGTACATAAGCTGCCGAATATTCTGTAATTTTTTATTTTAATCGGCAATAATTTCTACAGAACCTCTCAGTAGAAATGCCGAAGAAAAAATGTACCTTTAATGTAGAGTATTTTTTTTAAAATGGAGATTTATCAAGAAAGGAAGAAATGATAACGAAGTGGAGTGGAAAGTGTGCAACTGCTATTTAAACATTGGTCACGGCGGGAAATCTGACGTAAACGACCAAATTAATACAGAAAAGCATAAGGCCAAATCAACTTCCGTTGGAAATGCAAGCGCATCACAAAATATTACGCAGTACTTTCATGTGAAAAATCCAATGGAGGATCATATTACTGTAGCAAGTGAGTTGACAATGACCTATCACATTGTTAAACATCATCATTCCTTTCGATCAGCTACTTGTAACAATGACCACCTGAAAGAAATTTTTTGTGACTCTGAAATAGCCAGTAAATATTCTTGCAGATGAAGTAAAACTGCAGCTCTCATTAAACATGTTATCGTGTTATTTTGCAGAAATGAATTATTGATAGAATTAAAAATGTCACAGTGTTATGGAATATCCACAGATGCTAGCAATCACAAAACGGGAAAGATTTTCCCCTTAGTTGTTCATTATTTTTGTAATAAAAAGGCATTCAGATTAAAATATTAAAAATTGAATCGCTACCTAATGAAACGTCTGATACCATTGTCGATGTCATCATTAGCACATTTTGCGAGTATGGGGTTGATCTAAAAAAATGCATTGTTTATGGAGCAGATAACGCAAACACAAATTTTGAGGGACTGTTGAGAAAAGGCAAAAGCAATGTCTTTTATAAATTACGCGAAAAAATTAATCGCAATTTACTGGACGTTGGATGTTTAGCACATGTTTTGCATAACGTTATGCCTTTATTTATACTTTATTTATTTCCTCCCCCGTTTGCTTGACTCGACCCCCTCTATATTACAATATAATAATCATTTTAAAAAATAATTTATATAATTTCCTTAAAAGATATTCTAAGGTGAGGCCCATAAATTTATGTTTGCCTAGGGGCCCAGGAGAGGCTTAAGACGGCCCTGACTCGGGGTGCCATAAAAGATGTTTCCATTTCTTTTCCTCCAATTCCTGAGATTATTTTCAACCAACCAGCCGTCACCCCATATCCCCCCCTCCCTCATCATCCTCTGCATTACCATAGCAATGACTGACTTTTCGTCAGTTTCTTTTGGCTTATGCAACTGGAAACATATATCGCTGTGTCGTGTACCGTGTTTACGAGAGCGCCTTTCGGTTGGTAACTGCACAATATTTATTAGTCGAAATATCTCAACGTTCACTCAATCGTATTTCATAAGTGCTGGCGAACTCATTTTCTTATTTCCGACATATTATTGCGAAGCAAAGTGAAGTGTATTAACTAGTGAAATTTCCTTATTTAGAGAGAATCGCTTCATCAGCATTTCATCATCCCCACGCAAATGAAAAAAATTCTAACAGGCAAGTTATAGTTTTTATTTTTCAGTTTTTTGCTCTCTTTCTGAGGCAAAGCGTGTAGCGTATGAAGGAAGCCGTTTTGGGGGTTTCTTGAGATTTTTTTAATACGTAATTTTCATGAAATTATAAGTGCATAATAATCCAAAAAATGAATTTTAATAAAGATCCGAACGCACCAAAATTATGTTACGCTAGCGTGCATTTTTCTAACTTGTTAAAAGTACATGAACGTATGTGTAAGAGTAATTTCCGACAAATGTTTTTCGACTTACGTTAGGTTTCGCGGAACGAATGAAATACGTAAGTCGGAGACTGTCTGTACTGTTTTATGAACGGGGCAAAGAATTATGAAATAGTCGCTATAAGTAATCCGAAAAGGTTCATTTCCTTAGTAATTACCATAAATAAGAATTATAAATCTTGAGAACTAGCTGAAATACAATATTTCTCCAACAACCACAACAAATCTGGGAGCGCCAGAGACGCATTTCGGCTACAAAGCAGTCGTAATTGTTGGTGATTCACCGATAGTGGATTCTGAAAATAATTATTAGGATCTAAAATTCTTTTTTTAAACTACTATCACTGAATCACAACCAATGACAACCAGAAATGCGCATATAGTTTTCCTACATTTTTATGGCTATTGGAGAAACATAATTTATCAACTTGATTTCGGCCATAAGGTGACATCGATAATTCATTCTTGAATGCTAATACGTAAAAATATTTTAAAGAAAGAGTACGTTAAATTATTTAAGTTTACTCTTTCTATTGTGATAGGTTGCGGCAGGGGTGACCGGATGAATTTTGGCGCCCCGGGCGAGACAGCACTCCAGCGGCCCCCATCGTTAATGTCTGTATAGATATTAACAAAGTGCACGTTAATTAATTCACCGCTCTGTAAAAATTGTTGATAATGAAAAATTAAAAGGAATGGCATCATTCCTTGGTATAAAATGGTATCCAGTATTTATTCATTTACAAGTAATACATATATAAATGATCGGGATAGCGCCCCCAAAACTTTGGCGCCCTGGGCAATCGCCCGGCACGCCCGTAGCTCGGGCCGGCCTTGCGCTGCGGTTTTTTTTAATTAAAAATTTTATTAAATAAAATTCTGCATATGAGTATATATGCTAGGTTAGTTTAGTATAGTTTAATAGAACATAATGGTAAAGGTAAGATGCTCTCTCATGTGGACACGAGGTCATATAAATCATCTGTAAAAAACTTCGGAAATATTTCCAAGGCCTATAACACAAAATATATTATTTTGGCAAAACACGTTTTGCAATAGCTAAAAGTGATTATATTAACAAAATATTGAATACTTAATGCATTAGTTTATCGCAAAAAATAGCGTTCTTATAATAAAAACGAAAGATCACCGATCGGACTTCGAAAAAACGAATTCTTCCGTGGTAACCATTTCCCTGGCGACTGCTTCCTCTTCTCTCCCACCCCTCCCCCATTCAGATCTCCTTTCCCATAACGGAAAAGCAATCTTCCCATAACAGGACCAGATTAACCTACCACGCTCTCTACCGAATTACGCGATAACTCCCGTGATCATTTCCTTCCAATTGGGAATCCACGCCGACTCGTTATACTCACCGATGCGACCACGGTGACCAGATATCGCTGGGTTCTTTCGTAGTCGAGACTCCGGTTCACGGTAATTTGGCCCTGGTGAGGAAGATTGATGACGAAGAAGCCGTATCCATCGGCCACCTTCGTCGGGCCGTTCTTTTCGCTGCCCCCGTGCCTCCGGGAACCTTCTTTTTGGTCGGGCGACGGCTCCACTGCATTGCCAGGCATGACGGAGTATTCGACCAGACCGTTAACTCCCGCATCGGCGTCCGTTGCGTTGATGCCTCTGAAGACGGTCGAACCCACGGGTGTCAGCTATCGGAGTAGAGATTGTGATAATAAGCGCTACGGGTGTTTTTTTTAGGGAAGATAATAAGGGGGTTCTGTTCGTAACAGTGCGGAGGTCACTTCCTAAGAAATTTTTCCGGGATGAGGTAACATGTGGAATATTGCCGATTGGAAAGGCACCGGACTCGATTAAACAACCTGGAGTCACGATACATCGTGATCTCTCGTGGGACACCCACATTCACCGATTGATAGGTGCCGCTAACAAAAAACTGACCTTTATAGGTAGAATAGTTCGAAATAGCTCCGAAAAAGTGAAAGAATTATGTTATTTATCCTTGGTTCGACCGCAGGTCGAATATGCTTCAGCTGTGTGGGATCCCTACGACATGAGACTCATTAACGAGATAGAAAAGGTTCAGCGCAGATTTGTAAAGAGAAATTACGATAGTAAACAAAGCGTAACATCATTAATAAAAAGCTGAAATGGACATCGTTAGAGGAACGTAGGCTGCAGGCTAGATTAAAACTACTGGAAAAATTTATGTCGGAGGAACCACCGAATGAGGTAGTAGGACAGAAGCCCGACGTATCTCGGAAGGACAATGAGGATAAGATTCGCGAGATCGATTGTAGAACGGATCGTTTTTCCCTGGGATGATAAGAGAACATAATAGGAAAATATAACGAAGGAAAACTAGGGACCTTTGGTGCACTGCACCTCCTGCCATCCACCAAATGGTGACTTGCAGAGTATCATGTAGATAGAAGGCTCGATCGCATCTGCTTCGTCAAAGCGATTTAATAGAGGGGAATAAAAGTAAGTAAGGTCGTTCATTCTCATCCGTTTCGGGTTCCCTTTTTACCTGCGAGTAAATGTAACGCGATTTCGCAAGGCGGGAATTTTTTCAAGCTGATACTTAACGTACTACTACATGGCTTCGATTTTCTGCGAGTCATCGAAATTGGTCAGAATAGCTTTCAGGTGTAATTTCGAAACGAGCGAAAGAAAGTCGTTAAGTTGCGAGGAAGATCAATCTATTAATCTAGGAAATTATAATGGATGATATAAGCAACGTGTGAAGCCATAAAACGGTTGAGTAAACTAAATGCGCATTTTTTCTGTTTCAAAGCATTTTTCCATTCCCAAGTTGTTAAAGTGAGCCAAATAAATCGTTTTTCGATTTTATTATTTCCAAATTTGATCTTATTATTATTGTTACAATTAGAATATTTTATGAATAGAAATAAATCGCGAGTAACTGATAAGCTAAACGAAAAACGGAATGATTTTGACTTAAGCGATATTACTTGAGCGAAATTACTGCCTGCCCAGGGCATAAAATAAACGGATGGGTTTAAATATAAAAAAATACAACAAGGTTTATAATATCATGTTGCAACGTGTATACGTAGAGAAATTTTATTATGGCTTGAACAAGTATCAAAAATTTCAAGTTGTGCCATCATCTTTCGCCCTGAGTTGTTTACTCGGAATATTACGCGAAAGTCTATGAAAAAACAAACAACGGGTGTTATGTTATCTAATTCTTCTGGGAAGTAATATCGTCTATTCCACGCCGCTTAGGTAACCATTCATTTAGTCCGCATTTTTCGCTATTCCCACCCCTTCGAGAATTTTAGTCCGCCTTCTTTTCTCCATTATTTGCATTAGAATGGGAGGAGTGAATTTAATTGCACGTGCTGGGAAATACTACGAACGCCTCAAATAGCTACTAATGACCGTTACACGTGTAAATACACGTGCCCTTATTTAAATTTAGTATTTCCGCCATATCGCATCTTTTATAACCTGGTCAGATTATAATGGTGCGAAAATTTAAACATCGGCAGATTTCTTTTGATTGAAAAATCATTCGGCTCCTGATATGGGTGTGAGGAAAAAGTACTGATGAGCTGGTCAATATTCGCCTTCTTCCCGAGTGTAAAAACAGAGAGAGTAACTTGAACCAAAATCCCAATTCTGTGGATCATTTTTAGCTTTGATGGAGATTCATTTATTCGTATCAAAATATGAGATAGACTGCGCTGAAAAGGTGGATTAAGGAAAAAAGTAAAAAATAAGAAGTGTGAAAGGTTTGCAGAAAATAAAAGTATATAAACAATTTTCATGAATAAGAAACTAAACAGTATTAAACAAACCCCAGGTATACAATATTATTATTGTCGTTGCTACCTGAATACAATAATGTTGTCAGGTAAAGACTGGTCAAAAAAGCATATAATCCAAAAATATTGGATCCAATATTTATATTATTCCTTGTACTACAGGAAAAAATCTGATGTGGCCACCACATGACTTTCTCCATATCTGTAATATTTCTAAAAATTCCAAATAGGTTACATAAAAATAAATATTTTAAGAAACTGCGAGAAACTTTTAGACTTTACAAAGAACAGAAATAAACTCAAATCATAGCCTTCTGATATTGGATATAGCCACAAAGCTCCAAAAATTAAGAAAAGAAAAAGGAGCGTTACTAAGACGTAACTAAGCGTCAATTGTTAAAAGTAGTCGTCGGTAGGTGGCGTGGTGGTGGCGTGGTGGTGGCAGCTAAAATTATAAGATATCTCTTAAACAATGCATTATATGGAAAATATTTCAAACAAAGGTTGTAGAAAATAAAATTTCCTACAACTTTTATACCAATACATTTTTATATTTATCAAATATTAAAGCAAATATTTCAAAATAACGGATAAGGGACAAGAGTAAACGCCCACTTTCGGTTGACCTATTTTTACCAAAAACTAACGAGTTCCTATGACTTTTATAAAAATGTGAAATATGAAATTTCGCGTAGACCTGATTAATAGTTTTTGAGTTAGAGCACCCACAAAAAGCTACACACAGACATCATCGAGAAAATGGTCAAAACGTGTTCAGGGGACCTCAAAACGTGTATTTCCGTTGAAATCTCGAAGTCGATTTTTTCATGAATACAATACTTTCCCCTATACTACGCATATGGAAAGTAAAAATTAGGATATTTTGTGTTAGAATGATGGCGTCATCATTCGTGCCTATTAGTACGTACCCGGATAAAAAATTAATTAAAAATTATCACGTCATCATATTTATGCGTCGTTGGCTGAAATCAAATGGATTATAATGAAGTCCAAGCATGAAATTAATGCTCTTGAAGTATGAAAAATCAATTCCCATTGAAGGATACTGGAGTTGTTGCTATGGTTGTTAGTATTTTTCATTGTTTAAAACCTATCAACTTTTCATAATTTTATCGTTAAAATCAAATTTTTACACCAATTCAGCATGGATTAAAATTTTTTCTTCAAGAATATAATTAACTCTGAAGATGCCTGCAAAGGGACCAAGGACAGAAGTAAGCTTCTATATTTCTTAGATAACTTCAGTCTTTCATCCACAGTACTGTGCATGTCCCTACTTTGTATCTTAATTGTAAATAATTTGAAAAAGCAATTTTATATAGCTCTGCACCGTTTTCAATGCTATTCTTATGGGTGTTTTAAATTGGACATTGGGATCATAAATAACCCTTAAATATAACTTTTTCTGAATTTTGGATTTTCCCCCGAGATTATACCCAATGAGACATATCATCATGCAAAATTTCAGCTCTGTAGCACTTCTAGAAGTACATACCTTAGGTTTTATATGATATATATATATATATATATATACATATATCATTATATATCGACGTTTATGTTTAGGCACTTCTAAATGAGCTGGAGATTCGAAATTTTTTCATAGGTAGGATTTTGTGCAAAACAGATTTAAAAAACGAAAATCTTGAAAAAGTGCAACAATGCGGCCACTAAAAATTCGCTATTGTTTAAACAAATTTTCAAGGTTTATGTATTTCCAAATGCGCTACGGAGCTGAAATTATTTTTATAGGTAGGATATGTAAAAAAACGAAATAAGGATAATACAAATTTTGATATTTTAATTTGTTTGGCGGTTAAAAATTCTTAAAATTTAAACAAATTGGTCAATGTTTAGATATTACGGGGTGAGTTAGAGAGCTGAAATTTTCAAGTTATTTAGAGTTTAGTCTATTTAAACGAATAAACATTTCAAAGTATCTATAAAATTCTTATTGCGGCCGTTAAAAATTATTTAAATTTAAACAATTAGATAAATGTTATTTCACTTCTAAATGTGCTACAAATTTAAAATTTGGCATAAATGTGAAGCATTATTAACACAATGTGGAAAACGTATAATATTCATAAAATTTCAAAAATTAGCAATTGTTTTACACCATTATTGTTCCATAAGGAAAAAATGAAATTTGGTCCCTAGAAGAAATCTTTTGAATTAAAGAAATATTTCCCATGATGAAATACCTCTCTAAAAAATTAATGTTTTTTCAAGGTGAGATGAAATGCTTGCAGTACGCAAGCACCTTCTACTAGTTATATATAGACGTTTCTTACATAGGAGGAGGAGGAAGAGGAGGATGCTAATGTTTAGGCACTTCCAGAAGAGCTGGAGATTAGAAATTTTTTTCTTAGGTAGCATTTTGTGCAAAACCGACTAGAAAATCTTGAAAAAGTGCAACAATGCGGCCGCTAAAAATTCGCAATTGCTTAAACAAATTCTCAAGGTTTATGTATTTCCGAATGTTCTACAGAGCTGAAATTTTTTTAGAGATAGGAATTGTAAAAAAACGAAATAGGGATTATACAAATTTTGATATTTTAATTTGTTTGGCAGTTAAAAATTCTTAAAGTTTAAACAAATAGGTAAATGTTTAGATACTACGGTGCGAGTTAGAGAGCTGAAATTTTTAAGTTAACTAGAGTTTAGTCTATTTAAACGAATAAATTGATAAGAGCTATTCGGTGTCTTGAGATGCTGCGCTTGGCCCATTCGTAGACGGGAAATCCTTTGCACGGAACTCTTACGTAGAAGTTTATTAGCCATTCAATGATTTGCGATCACAAGGAAAACAATGAATGGTCGATGAGTAATAGCGGCATAAAAAAACAAAAAAAAATATTTATGATGCTATTCTGCTACTTAATAGCACAATTTTGCGCAGGAAATAACGTTTAAGGTTAAAGAGTTGAGATATGACAAATGACCATTCCTCTTTATTTATGCTAATTAACTGGTCTAAAAAGTCACCATTGCCGTTTCCGGGACACCGGAAAATAAATAAACCACCGATGGCAATGGATAGAAAGACCTCATCCTTAGAGAGGAAAGATTTATGCGTTTAGTCATTCGCCGCCCACCTCGCATCCTTTACGCCATCCTACGCATTCAAATTCATCCTCCCACCCAAATCTTATTCCTCCACTCCCACTGCATTACCCGCATAGCAAGCCATCTTACAAACTTAACGGGCTGGTGATTCACAAACGCACACTCGCTCTCCCCTCGCAATCCCTCCTTTGGTCGAGCGCCTTACAACATCGACGGTCGATTTTCGCATGGCTTGGCACGCACCGCCGGCCTCCCAAGGAACGCAAGAGTTAATAAGGAAGGGATCGCGACAAATTTCAGCGTGTCCTCCGAGGAAGAGCCGTTCACATACCTCCGATACTGTAGTGTGGTATGGGGTTCCGACGAATTGCGGCGCGTTATCGTTGACATCTGAGACTCTCACGATGACTGGGATGGTGCGTTTCTTCTGCGTCGCTCTTACGGTGCACGCTAGCTGTGGACGAAGCGAAGGAGAATGCGATGAGTTAACGAAACCAACAGCATGATTAATAGCAGTCGCAGGAATGAGAGGGGACACGTGTGCAACGGAAAGGCGAGTATCGTCTTTCCTAGACGCGTGACATAAACAATCCTCGCATGGTGAGAGAATTCTTTCATGCACGATACACAGCGTCAAATTTGAAATATGTGAGATATGCTACACCACACTTGGTGCTTCCTAGGGCATGATGCAGGCGTTAATGAATATACATATAAAACCAAATAGACCTCCCACCTCACAATCGCGAAAGATTGTACGCTCTCATCCTAAAAACATGAATTCCATGCGGGCGAAGAGGATTAATTTATAATTAACGTTTTTCTAACGTGCACTATGCCGTCACAGGGATAAACTGCAACCAATTCAATGGTGAGCGAATAAAATACTTGGCAACAAAAACAGCATACGCTTATGATTTATTCGTGCAAAATTTCTAATATATCCTCCAACATAACAGATAGAATAAAGAAAAGATGTTGAAAAGATCATGGAGAAATATACAAAAACTTGTAAACCAATTAAGAATCGGATTTCTATATAAAATTAGAATGTCGTGCGGGTACAATAATTTAAATTTGTTTGAAGGTACTCATTAGACAATTACATCTTACATTATAGGTAAGCATTCTTTCATAATGAACAAAATTTATTAAAGTATGTTTTAATGCAGAAAAAAGTCCGTCTTTAAGATGAAAAGTTTAAAGCGGAAAGTGTTGCAAGTCAGAACAAAATGAAATCTGAGACATATGCGTATATTATTACTCATTCATATGCCGGAGCTGTCCAAAACTACGACCGGAAATATTCGATAGGGAGCAATGATTTGCACGTCCGGACGACTAATCGCCATCGTTATCCAGGGACAACTACGTTTGAAATCGCGTCGAGTGACGCGAACACGCCACGAACCTCGCAAATACATCGCACAAATCAGGCCCCGCGGCGTCAGTCACATTACGTCGATCGCCATGTTCTAGCAGCCATTCCAGCAGAAATATTAAGTATCTTACCTGGAAGACTATGTGGGAGAGACTGTTGGCGTCACGGTCGAGGGGTTGGAGAAGCTGAAGCCTTTTGCCGTTGAGAGCGAAAATTTCCTGCCCTCTGGCGAAGGTGAGGGCCAGGCCAACTTCCCCGGAGAATGGATCCCCGACCACTGGAAGCTCCTCGGGGGTCGTAGACTGGCTCACCTCTGATTGAAAGAATATAAATCACCACCATAAATGTACGTACATAAGGGAGAGGACGTTTTATTTGACGTTTATGCCGTGCCAGTACGATAGAGTACGTCTACGTATCATAACTTGCTATTTTTATTATAAGGAATCCCCATTCTTATTCTTCGACAATGTATTCAACTACTTGTTAGTTCAGACAAGCTATTGCTGAAACATCATCGACATATAATTAAAGCAGTCCAAACCTGCAGACATTTTAAAAATTAAATTCAATATAAATGGCAAACTTTAATTAGAAAAACAAACATACATCGACTGATAAGAACTCCTTATTTAACATTTTTGTTTACTTGGCTACTATCGAGTTAAATGTTTTCATTAATCAAAATCGACTGAGAGGGTGTAGAATGAGAAAATTCGCATACCAAAAAGTTCTAGAATTTGTTTCAAATACGAAACTTCCGAATCTTCAACAAGTTACTCAATTACCACTTCTACTAAGAACATCGTGGCCTAATTTGAGCACGGCCACTAAGTAAGTACATTGCCTCATGCATTTGTGAAGTTCGAAAGTTTATTTAAATTTAACGAAGCGTATACAATGATTTAACATCAACGCAATAAAGACTGGAATTTTAAGTTGCTTTAATCAAACATATTATGAAGACTATTACTAATTTTACCGCCATATAGCATTACTCTGAATTGGATTCGGAAACTTCCGAAAAGGAGAGAGACAGAGACTGCGACGCCGTATTATAAGTTTCTCAACAAAAAGGATCTAAGGATGGATTGAATAGGGGAGAGATCGCTTCCACAGCCCCTCTCTACGATCCGCAACTGGTAAAACAGAAAAAATAAATAAAGGTTTTAATAACGTTACAGTTTTAGAAATAAGTAAGGTTCATCGGCTAATAAAAATAAAAATTTCTGAAGTGGAAAAGCGATTAACAAAAAATGAGAATATAATTCACTTCAAAAAATATCGCGGGAATTTTATCTCTAGGGTAATATTAACCGTATTATAGGGAAAAATGCGGACAACAGTTGTTTGGGAAAACAGTTATCTCCGCGAACTACCCACGTTCATTTCCGTCGGAATTCTATCTACGCATCGAAAACGCGGAAACATAAACTCTGAAAATCTCAAGCCTTATCGGCAACCTATCCGGAAATAGTGAAATATCCGCATCTATTATGATGATATTCATTATAATACGATAAAAAGATTAAATCAATTTTTATCTTAACAAGTCCTTAGAACCGAAGCAAAATAATCTTCCAGATAATTAAACGACGAATCTGAAAGCAAGCAATAACGTGAAACTTACTGATCGATTTGGAATATAGCATACTCGGAATGTAACCATATGCTAAGTTAACGCTGGAAAAATGATGCCATAGTCAAGGTGTAAGCAACATCAAAGTTAATTTCTAAGCAATTGGTAATTGATGGAAAGTTAAATTTTTCACTATTTGTGTGACCTTTAATGGCATTTATAACACAGTAGAAGGAATGTTTTTGAAAAATCGGGAAGCGCCAGGAGGACCCTTTTTTGGAGGAATGGGAGAGCGTCAGAGGGGCCCTTTTTTGGAGGAATGGGAGAGCGTCAGAGGGGCCCTTTTTTGGAGGAATGGGAGAGCGTCAGGAGGGGCCCTTTTTGGAGGAATGGGAAAGAGTCAGGAGTGCCTTTTTTGGAGGAATGGGAGAGCGTCAGGAGGGCTTTTTCTGTAATGTTCGTATCACACGGCAATAGCCATTAAATTAGAAGCCTAACATGTTTAAGAATATGAATATGTGTACATTTTTAATTAATTTTTTCAACAATTACTCTGTCACATAATTATGTTACTAATTTTAAAAAGAACTTTAAGTTTGCAATTTTAAATAAACGCGCTTTTTCATATTGCGTCGGCAAATGAAATTTCCATATTTAAATCTCTTTGCGCTGGTAATGCCATATTTAATGGTAAGTTCAAAGACATACGATACTGGAAAATACATCAGCCATTATATAATCATGGTCATACTCTTTCATTTAATAAAGGTTACTTGTCCACGTATTTTAGAATAACAAAATGACTGAAATGTGACTATGATATCGGGACAAACGTTCCTTAATAGCAGGCATGTCAAACTCGAAGAGGCATCAGGGCCGTATTGCAGCGATGGATGTTATATAAGGGCCACATTAGGATCACAGTCGTTTAAAGAGGGCCAAAGTTGAAAAATACACTATCTAGAAGGTTGGATTTCTGTTTTGCAGTTAAATGCTAATTTAGAAAACGTGTTTTATTGTACCTCAATCACTATGAAAATTCTGTCTTCCTTTCACAAAAATCCAGTATTTATATTAAAACTCGAACGATTTGGTTAAAACAAAAATTATCATTCAGGCCGCAGTAAGGAAGTGCAATGGCCACCAGTTTCACACGCCTGCCCTACAGGCTTCGGATAATCGAGTTATATTTAAAAAATGCTAAATCGATCGTTCATACCATATGAACTTCAACAAAACCTTGGTCTCAATAATAACATTCACATTCAAAAAGGTATATAAAAATCATCCATAATGGATGACGGAAAAATTGAAACCATAATCTTGGCTGACATTTTTAACGACTACGTGATATTGCGAAGTGTGTCTGAGACTTTATGGTTGAAAGCACGAAATATTACTTTAATTAGGATCACAGATGCAAAGTAACGATGAAAACATGAATATAAATTTAGGGAACTAAAGAATACAGAGCTTTACAGAACGTCTATTCTCCAAAACAATTAGCGAAGATGATTGCAAGAATCTAATTTACTTGAACCATGCAGAACCCTCAACAGCCTGCAAGGCATCACTCAGATTTAGAGGTAATTTACCTTAAACTGAAAGAAGAGTTTGGCAAAGCAGAAGTTTACGTGATTTTCAGCAATAAAAGTAGCCATCGAATCAACGTATTAATCGCACGTGTCGCTTGATAAGCATAATTAAGTTTGCATAATTACCCCTTCGATAGTTATCGATAATGGACTTGACGGTTTTCGCCCTTTGCCACAGGTTACTGGAGGAAGAACTATAGTGTGTTAATACATATCATAGTCATATCTTTGTCGTGCAAATTCTAACCTTTTTTCCAATCCTCATTTTAAGTATAAACTTGCCTCAAACAAAACTTCCCGAGAGGGAAGACTTGTCGCACGCACAAGAGAACTTGCGGCGGGGTTTTTTCCGCACTTCTTCATCGCTTCGAACTCGTCATTAACCTCTTCCAATATGAAGAGGCACGACCTAATCGAGAGACGACTTAACGCCCTCTCTCATTCTCCCTTTCTCTGTCACACACCTCTCACTTCCGCCCTCTCGCTTTGGGGCGCAACACGAGCGACGTGCTCTACGACTCCGAGAGATTTTCTTGGACGTCCAATGGTTATCAAGTAATTATCTTTTCATATTTCTACTCTTTACGGAATAGTCTTTTCGTGAATTATCGTCCTTGAGCTGATATCTATGAGTAGGCACGTGCAAAAATCTTTCCATTGCATCGAAGTCGAAAAACGACTTCTGGAGAAGATGGCGCAAATATATCAAAGTTAATATTTCAATGGATCGAAATTTTAGGTACATAAATTTTTCCGGGTAATTTATTAAGTAATGGGCATTACAATCTTTACGAAAGCAAAATGGCGGCCGCGGATCATGAAATACATGCCTTAATAATGAAGTATGTACACGAAAACATGGGCGATTAGGAAAACATATATGTAACACTCGGAAAGTTTCGGAATCAGGGCAATGGTGAATAATTCTGAAAATAAAATGGGCAGAGAGAGTACAAAAATAGTATGAAGCGCCAAGGAAAATATGGGAAGAAGAGATAGGAAATACTGGTGACTGGGAAGAAGAACGCGGATGGGATTAGGCATTTCCTGAGGAAAAACTCCTTGATAAAAATGTGATAGAAGGAAAAGATGAAGGCAAAAGAGGAAGAGGGAAAGGTTTTCAGCTGATAGACAAAGTGAAAGGGGAGAAAGTTACCTAGAGTGGAAGAAGGTTGCGGAGAATGGGAGAATGTGCATAACCCGGTTTTACGTATATTAACGGACCTGAGGGCAGAATACTAATGCCGATGGATGATGAAATAATTAAGATAACTTTCAGGAAGCCTGCGACCTTGCGACGGGAAATATATGGAAAAGACGTTAAGGTGCAGATATACATATACTTATATTTGAATTCTAAAGCGAAGGTTTAAAGGATTTGAAATTTTTTTCCCTTGAAAGGAGGCTAACGATGCCAAAGGAAATACACGGTAAATCACCGAGATTGAGGTGAGGTCTAAACTAATACAAATGTACTATAATTTAAGATATCGTTAAAAATATATGCATAAAAAGTTCATTAAAAATAGCATTACAACCACGCGCGTAAAATAAAAATAACATTTAACCAACAAAAGGAAGTCTCTTCAACGATATAAATTAATTTCTATTAATACCATATTTCATATTTTTCATAAATTAGGTGCTCCATTGACGATGACTATAATTTTTTTGCGGAATCAGAAGTTTCCACAGATTTTCAATTACGTTCCACAAATTATTACGTTTTAATTGATATATCGCGTCAGTTTCCATGACGAAGCGGGCGGTTTTGAGCGCAAAAGGGACCGATGGAATAGCAACTGGTCGGCGGACGCCCAAGCACACATTCGCCACATTTATACAAGTCGACATCTTTATTTTACGATGATGCGTTTGCCAGCGAATAGAAATAAATTAATTCTTTAAGTAAATACAAGGGCACCGACTCTAACGAAATGACAAAAATTCGTTAGGTAAGCACTTCTAGAATTAACAGTCACAAGTGAATCGTCAAAAATGTTATGTTAAGAATTAACGTTAAGGTGAGCAATGCTAGAATCTGGATACTGCTGTTACAGGCAGGTGCGACCCGAGGAATTTTCACGCCCCGGGCTCTGTACAAATTATTGATAACGAAATAATAAAAGGAATTCCATCAATATTCAAGCCAGTTTCGTATTATAAATTGGTATCCAACATTTATTCGCCTGCAAGACCGTATTATCCATTAGGCACAATAGGCACGGCGTCTAAGGCCTACGAAACATTTTGTGAACTAAAATAAAATTTATTCGAAAATTTGAAAAGCGAGCGATAAAATCAAAATTCATATCTACTTAAATTAAATATATTTATCTTAGGTACAAGTTACTATTGTATTATTACATTTATTCATTGTAAATTTAATTCTGTGACAAGATTTCAAATTTTGTAAGCTTTTAAGGAATATGGTTACAATATTAGCAAAAGGGAATACATTAAATGCAGTTTTCAATTTTTATTTGACATTTTGCTCGGAGTGTCATAACTAGGGGTCACAAAACCACAAATTTTTCATAATATGTACAATAATTTTTAACAATAAAAAAAATATTTCTAAAAGAAATCACAGATATTGAAAAGAAATTTAAATAATTAAATAATAACTTTTTAATATATAATCACAATAAACTCAAACAACAAGTAATTGTTATATAAAGAAAGATTTTCAGTTTAGTCAACATTGCCTTTAAATATAATCACAAACAATGATAAGAAAAAGAAAATAAAAATTACATTTATATAGTTGGTATCATAGTTATTATTCAACCAATATTTAACAACCCAAAAATACTTTTTGAGTTATACCTTCCACAACTTAATACGAGTAGTATAAACTTAAATGTTTTATGTACAAAAGAAAATTAAGAAATTTTAAACTATGTCAACTTTGCGGCTTTTCCTAGTGAAAATTCGCTAATTATATAATCGAACGACATTTCTCGCAATAAATCACTTTCAATGGAATGGAGAGACAGAGAACATAATTTTTTTTGTATAATAGTGGACCGAAGATAATTTTTGATACGGTTCAGTTTTGAAAACGAACGTTCTCCTTCAGAACTTGTACCAAAAATTGAAAGATATATTCAAAATGCAATATTAACATTTGGAAAACTTGTGACTAGCTTGTTCTCTATTTGTGCAGCGATCAATTCGGTCACAGATTTCCTGTCAGCATACATTCGTGAGAATAATAAAAATTTGTCAACAAATGCCTCTTCGAGATCTGACGGATATTTTCAATGAACGCCCTTGCTTTGCGAATAACTTATCGGGGGGCATAGATTTGTCAACAAGGAAATTAAATCTTTCTTTAAGTGTTACATATGCTGCTCCGCTTTTACTCATTTCTGTTATGAGTCTATCTATTATAGGATAAAAACAGTGTGTTCTAAACTTGTCGCTAGGATTCAGATTTAACTTCTGATCGGAATCATTTGTAATTTCATCAAAAAATCTATTTCTTGTTCGTATACATTCTATGGTTTCTTTATGTTCCGATGGTGTAAGTTCTTTTGCCAAGGCCTCAAACTTGTGAAATTTATTTCGCGTACCATGAAAATATGATAAAAGACTTTCATAAAGTTTCATTATGGTGCACAACTCGATTCCAGACTCCTGTAAGGCTGTATTGATAATATTGATATTTCGGAGAATGTCTTTCCAAATTACACACATCAAGGCTGTCTCAAAACATTCAAGTTTCTTAACGAGTGCTTTTTCTTCATGAATAGCTGCTGGCGGTTGTCGTTCGCTTTCAATTATATCCAACAATGCTTGTCGAATTCCAAAATAGTTCTCATAAAAAGCTTTGGTGGCATCGCTTCCAGCAGACCATCTCGTTTCTGACAAACTGTGTACAATATTGTTTATTTTCTTCATATTTTAGTTTCATTTTTGACTATCTCTGTGGTGATGCTGCAAAGAATGTATAAATTGACTATAGAATTCCAAAAAAATTCACTGATGCTGAGCAACACTCTGCAGCTGCTGCTCCAATCAAATTTAGACAATGGGCAGCGCATGGAACCCATTCGGCTAAGTGTTAATTTCACGAGAACTTGCTTGAACGCCAAAATATATGCCAGTCATATGCTAGCGTTATAATATTATTGTGACCTGCAGTTTTCAATATCTATATCATGAAGTTTGAGAGTACTCAATAAAAGACCGAATACATATTTTCCATCATGTTGTTCAATAGGAATAGACTTAAGAAATCGCTCAACCACATTTCCGTTTTATAGTACATAGCGTAAGACCACTGTATAATATCAGGAGTTGAATCTATACTAATTCCATAATACTTAGCATCCTTAATTTCAGATATTATCTGCGACATTACTTTGGATCCTAATACATCAATGAACTCATCACACGTAGTCGAAGAAAGGTAGGAAACATTTCCTTTTCCTGGATTTAATAATAAGGGTGGGGTTGCTATTGATGAAAAGAGTAACACCATCACTAGAGTTGGCAGGAAGATCAAATTACCAGCTAAGTATTTTAGTTCCCAGATTTCTCTTATTTATTCTACTACGAATTAAGTGAGACGTAATTAGAAGCTGGGAAGGCTCTGTTAACGCAAAAACTTATATCACAATGAATAATTTCAGAAAAAGACTATTCTAAATTTAAATACAATAGCAGGCAATTTGTCTGCTCACAAACTAACTCTTATTGATAATCATAATAGTCATCAATCTAATATCCTTTTCTATAAACTAAACAAACTCTCTTGTCTACATTTATTATGCCTATAAGTAATATTTTATAAAATTATAATTCGGGGCCTACGAAGGCAAACGTGCCTGGGGCTTACGAAGGCAAGTGTGCCTAGGGCCTACGAAGGTCTTAAAACGGCCTTGCCTGCAAGTAATGATCGAGAGCAGCGGCCGGGCTCGATCGTACCTCGGACCGGCCCTGGTTACAGGTAATATAAGTTATATCTTTGCCATTGCACATCGTACAGAACCACAATCTGTAGCGAAAATACTGGATCATAAGGATAGTAGGATAGTAGGTAAAAGCGAAGAAAAAGTCAAAGAGACATGTTACTTTTCTTTAGTTAGACCGCTGCTAGAGTATGCGTCGAGCATATGGGATCCGTACGAGAAAGGTTTAATCGCCGAGTTAGAGAAAGTGCAGCGAAAAGCTGCTAGATTCGTCAAAAATTGTTATGATAGAAATATAAGCGTTACAGGCTTGATGCAGGACTTAGGATGGGAATCACTAGCTGAGCGTCGATCACGTGCTAGGTTAAAACTTCTTGAAAGATTTAGAACGAGTACTTTCTCCAGCGACGTCAAAGAAATAATAAGAACTCCCACCTATATCGGTAGAATGGACCATCCTCGTAAAATAAGAGAGATAGCCTGTAGGACAGAGAGATACAAAGGCTCATTTTTCCCTAGAACGATAGCTGAGCAGAATAAAACTTGCGATCAAAAGTAACCACGCGTAGGGGCGTAAACCAAGGCCTAATTTTGGAGTTTTCCCCTTGGTGTAAATACACCCCCTGCCACACACCCTTGCGGTGGCTTGCAGGGTAAACTGTAGATGTAGATGTAGATAAGCGAAGCATGGAATGAACCAGGAACGTTGGAGGGATACTTGCACGCTAAGATCAAACTCGTGACACGCGTATGTCATTTCCTGATATTTTACTTATATTCCTTCTCGCCCCTATTTTCAAGGGCAAATAGGGAACACAAGAGCCATCCAACCTACGTGTGCTTTAAACGTCACATTATTATAGATGTGGACCTTCTGCTACTCGCCATTTGCACCTGATGGCATCTTTTTTGCTAGACAAAAAATCACAAGATACGGTGCAATACTTGAAATAATGATAATTGGAAAATAGCGTTACGGTTTCTAAAGGTAAGCTAGATCAGGAGTAAATGCATCGACGAGTTGCCTACCCATCATTAAGTGAATTAACCCATTATTCGGCGACGTCCAAGAAACACGATTTCGCTCTTTCTCTAACGCTAAAACATTCCTTTACGATCGCATTTTATTTATCTTATTTATACATTCTAATACGTAAACAGCACCGAGGCCTTTGCAGTGGATATATAATAATAAATTATAAATGGCGACAAAAACAAAAAATGAATACAGTAAGAATTGGGTCAAAATAAAAGTAAAAAACAAACTAATTTGTAGTTTGGACAGCGAGGCTCTAAAATTGGACGGAAACGTGAAAATGTCTACGGCGAGGTTCTTAGCTGTGAGGATGTAATAGGAAGAAGGAATGCGAAGCGAGAGATGGAAAGGCGAAATTTAGGAAAGCGGAAAAGGCTTAAAAGGCGGTTTGAAGACGAGATATTATGGCGTTACTTATGCATTGAATCAAAACACGGCTACAATTTTACACACGCGTGGAATGCGAAATAAAACACGGCAAGCGCTACCGAAAACCAGAGAAAAATCAAAAAGAAAACCATGTCGCTTGAAGGCGACGCTTCTAAATAAAAAGTTAAGGATTCAATCGCGATGGTGAATTTAACCAAAAATTCATTTTAATCCAATCGGAAGGGAAAGGTATGAGAAAAGCGTAGACACCGATCTTTTGAGGGGGAAACAAACGAAGGACGAAATAGGAAGAACACAATCAACCAAAGAACCGCAATGCAGCGTACAAGTCATTCTATGAATGCGCTGTGGGAGTAGCGGGCATAATGCCATAAAAACAGCGCCGTGGCGAGGGCGTTGACTTCGGAAATTTTACGGGTGGATTCCGAAATGACTAAAGCGTAACTTGAAGCGCGACTCGCGTGAGCACACGGTACTTGAATGATATAAATCGGGTACCGTAAATGAAAAGAAATTATTCCGATACTAATTGTGCCCATACTTTTAATATCTTCGTTTTTCAACGACTAAATGAAATTTTACGAGATTTTTTCGAATTTTAACAATATTTTCAGTCTAATAATTTTGATAGATACACAATCCTCATAGAGACAGAGTCAACGTAGAGCCTTTCTTTTTGTCGCGCGCCAAAATAACAAAAAATGGCTTTCCTTATTTAACTTACACGCCAATTTTAAATACATCCAAAAATATATAATTTTATGGTTTAAACATGAGCATTTATTCTCAGACTGGGAGCTTATAAAACGATAGATTGGTTATGTAAAATTCAATTTATCATTTAAAAAGGCTCAATGTCCCAGATTATTTATGGCGGAACGGAAATAGGAGCATAAAGCACCTTGTTCTCGGATAAAATGTCATTAATAGTCAGTTATTGTATCAACATAACTGCTATCTCACCAGGAATTGCCTTTTATATTGTGTTAAAAATGGAAAAATATAAAGTAAATAGAGTTTAAATAATCTTTTCTGTTGCGTGTCAACCAAAATCGCCTTGCGTGCTATAGATTTGCCATCCGTGGCGTCGAATGTATGGCGCCCAAAGGGAGGTAGAGATTTCGGTGTCCTTATAAGCTTTTCGAAAAAAGCCTCAGTAAGCTGCTCGCAGGAATATTTTAGAATTCGAACGTGTAATATACCTGCCTCCCTACTCGTTGAGCAAAAATGTTGATAATTAATAACAAATATTATTTACGCTTGAAAATTGAAGAATTTGGGCCATTTATAGGTAAATCCAAGCATCGTGGAAAATCGCTCATGATTCAAACACGTAATATATGTTTACTCATTTGATCAACGAGGTATGCAGTACTTCTGCTGCCACGGAGAACAATTTTCACTACAAAACTATTTTCAAGCAATTTTCTATTTAAATTTACTGTCGTAGCTGTAGACCAGAGGTCTCAAATTCACAACGCTGCACAACGCATTAAGGAAAAGTACCAATTCCGCGGCCCTCATACTTTCCCAATCCTCAAATCGTTTCATATTCTTTGGGCATTCACTCTTCCCTTCCATAAAGAATAAATCGCCCCGACCACATGATGCGGCCTTAAACCCATTAATTAGAAAAATAATAGATCCGGTGTCGAGGTTCGGTACTTCGGACTCGCAAGAAACACACTGGCAGCGGGAAGAACATACTTAGTAGTCCACATGTGCAGAATTTTTATAAGTAAATCAGAATAAGCAAAAAACTGCTTATACGTTGAAAGTGCAGATTTAATATATGTACTTCTTCAAGTTCTTAGATTTACGTGAAACATTTTATAAGAAATACATTTGAGATTTGGCCGTGTCACTTCGTGGGGTGCAGAAACATACCACGGGGGCAGCCTGTTTGAGACCGCTGCTGTAGACCTTATGTTCACATTAATTTCTATTTTTTATTAATGGAAAACAGTTCAAACCACTCATTAATATACCTGTCGATAAAGTCTCCTATTTCCTTGCGTATAAATGGAACCACGACAGAATATGGACGAATGGACGATATAGTATTCTCTGAGGTCGGAATAGCAAGGCAATTAAGTTCCATCAGACCTAATAAAGCCACTGGCCCCGAAGAAATTCCTGCTTGCGTTTTAAAGGACTTAGCTGAAGAAATAGCACCTTTCCTTCGGATAATATTCGAGAAATCCGTTTCCCGCTGAGAGGTCCCTAACGACTGGAATTCAGCGCACGTTACCCCAATTCATAACAGCGGCGACAAGGAGAACCCAGAAAATTACCGACCGATTTCCTTAACTTCGATATCGTGCAAGATTCTCGAGCATATACTTGATAGCAACATAATGCGATTTCTTGATAGTAATTCATTGTTAGATGATTTTCAACACGACTTCAGAAAAGGTAGGTCTTGGGATACTCAGCTCGGTATTTTTGTGAATTGTATACTGAGAAGCGGAGAAAATAATTGGCAGGTCGATGCCATCTTCTTATATTTTAGGAAGTTAATAACGAAATTAGAAACCTCAGGCGTTAATTCTAAAATTGTTAGTTGGATCCGCGAATTTTTAAATCATAGTTAGCAGAAACTTGTTATATATGGCAAATCCTGGAACTTAGTGGAGGTTGTCTCTGGCGTTCCACAGGGTAGTGTAATTTGTCCGTTATTATTTCTAATTTATATAAAAGATATCAGCTCAGTAGTCAGAAGTAAAATTAGGCTTTTCGCGGACGACACCGTCATTTACAGAGAAATAAGCAATCCGGAAGACCATCAGTATCTCCGAAATGCTCTAGAAGCCATTTCCGCATGGTGTAAGGAATGGCAGTTAGAGATCAACCAAAAGAAATGCTACGTCATCAATTTCTGGAGAACCAAGAATATCTCGTTGGATGTTAATTATTCGTTGGATGGAACAGAGATTCCAGTTTCAGACTCGATTAAATATCTTGGAGTCACGATCCATCGTGATCTCTCGTGGGACACCCACATTCGCCGATTGAAGGTGCCGCTAACAAAAAGCTGGCCTTTATAGGTAGAATAGTTCGAAATAGCTTTGAAAAAGTGAAAGAATTATGATATTTATCATTGGTTTGACCGCAGGTCGAATATACGTCAGCTGTGTGGGATCCCTAAGAAATGAGACTCATTAACGAGATAGAAAAGGTTCAGCGCAGATTTGTAAAGAGAAATTACGATAGTAAACAAAGCGTAACATCATTAATAAAAATCTGAAATGGACAGCGCTAGAGGAACGTAGGCTGCCGGCTAGATTTAATCAAATGAAAAAATTTATGTAGGATAGACTACTGAATGAGGTAGTAGGACTTATCAGAAGCCCGACGTATCTCGGAAGGTAGGACAGCGAGAATAAGTTTCGCGAGATCGATTGTAGAACGGAGCGATATAGAGGATCGTTTTTCCCTAGGATGATAAGAGAACATAATAGGAAAAGATAACATAGGAAAATTAGGTCGCTATGGTGCACTGAACTCCCTGCCATCCATCAAAAAGGTGGCTTGCAGGGTATCATGTAGATGCATATTAATCTCAACTTGTCTTTCTCTTCCACTCTAAGACTACATGCGCTCCCATCACAAGCACTCCACGACTGTTTGACATCGCATCAAAATATGAATTGCGACCCGTCGCACCCTTTACGGAGCATTATATCAATGACCTAACGCGAAATTGGTGCTGCATGTTACTATGAACTTCCTCCTTATCTCTCGTATTACGTGCACCACCCCACGATCCCCCCGATTGGACACCACTCTCCACTCATCGGATTTCCCAGCTCGAGGACCCTCAGCCCGCGGTAAGGAGTCAGGGGCAACCCCAATCGTTCTACCGGCTACCGCACCCAGGCGAACCCGGGCCGCCAATTTGGCGCGGCGAGTTTTCAGGGATGACCCCGCACCCCCCCCCCCCCCCCACACGAACCAAGGCTGTCTCGGACCTTTCCACCCTCTGAAAGAGGTCCGAAACCACCCTCTCCAGCTCCGTGATTCGAGCCCTCATGGCCTCGCAACCATCGTCGCACAAGAAGGAGGAAACGGGAGTCCTCGGTGAAACCATCCTAAATTTTTATCTAATTTATATACTAACGCAAAAGAGTCTTACAATATAAAAACAAAAGCTGAAATGGGAGAACGCTAAAGATTCTGGTCTATGTTTTAGCATGGTGAAGCTCTTCGTGAAGCATATGCGAAAGGGTTAAACGCAGGTGAAAGGCGTAAACCACGCAAGCAAGAATTTGATGGAATAAAGTGATCCGAAGATCCTATGCAGACAGGCATAAGCTGTAAAGTTGGGAATAATTTTGAAACTAGAAAAAAGTCTGCTATGACCGGGAATCGAATCGTTAGGGCAGTTTGATACTAGCCTGGCTAGTTCCGTCCCAACCAAGAAAACATCCGCGTTCAGAAACGAGAAAATTGATCTGCTACGATAGTCCAGTGGTAGAATATCCGCCCGGCAAGTGGAAGACCCGGGTACAATTCCCGGTCATAGCAGACTTTTATCTCGTTTTAAAATTATTCCCAACACAAGCATGGTTAGATCATGCACAGGAGTTGGTAATACACAACAACGAAAATATATAAATACTATGGAGTGTAAAAATAAAATAACCTTACAAATACAAATACAATAACTACTATGATATAAATATTATTTTCTAAAGGGGAGAATGAAATTTCTAACAAAAAAACTACGAGACTTGAGAGTTAGCTATTACGGTAGAGAAACAAAACTATAACGTAAATTTTATAACAAAACAAATTAGGTAACTTAAACGAATGTTAAATAAAATTTCCCGAAGGATAACAAATAGAATAAAGTAAATGTTAGTTGTACTTAATACTACAGTTACAGCTACTCTAATGCTACTGCTACTCTAGTCGCTCGAAGATTCGTAGGAGCTTGCAAGAGCAAGTTAGTTTGAAAATGTTCGTATCTAAGGCTAAATCTATGTAGTCCTCCACAAAGGAAAAAGGAATGTATTTTCCTTCCAATGGCACACGTAAACCCACAGCCCGTCCTATGCGATTTTCATTCGATTCGCGAATTTGATTTATCGAGCCAATAAGCCCTTCATTATATAGGTTGGCCCGCCGGAGATGTCGCCCCAATCGCAAAATGCAAACGTCGGTGCGATACTCAGGCCTGCTCCAACAATTCTCTCGAATCAATAGCTCGAAAGGAAGGCGTCCATCATTCTTTTAACGCTCCATCGAACATCCATTCCCTCTCTCACAACGGACCGCATCAATTCCCATCGCCGAAAAAAGGGAAGAGGACAACAAAAAAACCAAGCGCCAAACCGCGAAACCGAAAAGCTCCTTTTCATCGCCTCCGATTGACAGGTTCTCCCCATTCGGGCGGTTTTCGCAAATAGTTACGATTCCCACGAGTAGCTTCCGTAATCCAACGAGTCGCGATGGAGGAATTCCGCCGCCGAGAATCCTAGCTTGTGTCTGTCGTCGATGTGGAGACGAAAAGCCGGGGAGAAACCTCGGAGAGAGGGAGGGAGGAGTGGATAAGGAGAGAGGGAGGAAGAGAGAGAGGGTAAGGAGACAAACCGGAAGGGGGACAGCGGGGGCGGCGTTTGGAGTTGCGGTCAGTGACATTTCCCTCCTCGTGGTAGCTGCCTCACTCCTGCTAGCAGTGGCCGGTGGCACACTGGGGCCTCGGCTGCCCACTCCAGCCCCTTTCACCACCTCTCCCTTCCCATCCCTCGGCCGCCTACTCCAGCCCCTTTCACCACCTCTCCCTTCCCATCCCTCGTCCCGGCCATTCCGATCCACCTGTTCTCTGCCGAGTCCATCTTATGGAGTGAACGGCACATTCCAAAGGATACGCTCAAACGGCGCCAATAACTCGCTTCGAATGAAATGAATCGCGCGCATTTTTTTTATTTTAGTCGATTGGATCCGTTATCTAACATCTTCGCTGAATAATAATAAACGTAGGCGGAAGGATGTTTTCACAGTGTGACTTTTTAATCGTGAGGCTACGGAAAAATACTCCGATTTATAATTAAACCCTTACTGTGGCACCCCAAAATCTGAGTAAAAATTGAGCATTTTAAGTTACACAAATGGCTATTGGTGCTTATTTTTTAAACTGCGAATAACACTACAGAAACTTTTCTCTCCTTTGTCAAGCTATCCAGTTCTTGTCATACTTTCGCTACATTTCTGCTTCAGTTTCTCATCCTTCTTCAAAAGTTCATTTAGAAATACTCTTACTTTATTAAGTAAGTTGCCTTAAAACCGATTATATTTAGTTAATATTTTGTACCTCGTTAAAGAAAAATGATGCCGAATTGAAAACCAGGAATTCCAGGTTTTATTTTCAAACGAAAGCCACAAGCAAACACAAGATAGTGAATTGTGATGAGTAAAAATAAAACGAATCGAAATCTGCCTGTTTCCGCCAAAAGGGATAGCCCATCGTAACCCTTTCCTTCGACCGCTTTTGAAGGCTCCTGGAGATAAAAACTGACCTCTGAAACAAGGGTCCTGCAGTTGGAATATATTTTGAGGATGGCCACAGAGTACACCAAAGACTCCACTTTTGAAATTTTCAACTCTACTGTGCATTGGTAGACGCTTTAGAATCTTTTGAAGATCAAGCGAATAAATCTATTCTTTGTAAAATAACTATTTCAGACAGAAGTATATATATAAATTGTTTTAAGTTATAAAAAAACAAGCCATGACAGTCCAGCAATAAGGAAAGGTACGTGAAATTACACTTAATAAACAAGATGCACTTTAATATAGTTCTAAAATTAAACTAGCTATCCTCATTTTACATCTGAATAAGACCATATAGCCCAGGGGTGCTCGGTCATTAATTTCTTAGGATCTACCGTTTTATCCCCTTTCTTAACGTAATTTACCAGCAATAAATAATCAAAGACTTATAATATCCCTTTTTAGACTTTTTTATTTAAAATAATGTAGGACTTAAGTATAATATAAATTAATCAATCAAATTCATTAAATAATATTAATGAGAAAAGGACACTGTTTGTTTGTCACAATATATTTATGCATAGGATGAATTACATTACTAGTCGAGGAGCCAGAAAGGGACAAGAACTTATCAACGAAATCGAGGATCCTAGCAAAACCAGCAGTCTCAGCCGCTAAACCCCAGAGCCAAACGCTTTGTTTGATTAAAAATACATACAGTCATTGTGATCGGCAGCATATAATCATAGCCCTATATCAGAGCTATCCACCAAAAACGAGTAAGCGATCGATCGGTCGATCGCGTTCGACGTCTTGAGCACTTTCATCGAATATTAAAGTCAACAAAATTGCACAGAATTCATAAAAATGACTCGAGGAAAACATATTAGAATGCAGTCAATATTATTAATTACCTATAGAGGCTTAAAAATACTTACGTGTTCCTCGGCTTTCCTCGATATCGAGTATGATACTTGACTGCTCCGTCTCCACCTCACATAAGCCTAGAAAATATCGAAAAATTATTGTAAAATCGTTTATCCAAATATTCAAAAATTAAATTAAAACGATACCATAGAAATTCTTGTATACATTGTGAGTCGTAACTAATATCTATCTGATGGTTGAATTTTCTATTTCACGTTCTAATGAAACTCCCTATGGTCCAAAACACCCCAGACAAAACTCCCTGGGGTGAAAAACTGTTTTCAAGAATTCCGAGGACATCAATGAGTCATGCAAGCCGAAATTATTTCCTGGCGATTTCATATCAGTAAATATGAACAGTGCATAGCGAAAAATTGTGAACTCTTCACAATTAAACATTGAGATGTGCGTAGGAAACTCGAATGAACCCATTTGTAAACACCAAAAAATATTATTCTAACAAATACATTCGTAGAATTTTAATGCTTAAACACGAATCACTATTGCGTATTTTTCAAAGAAACGCTTTCAAAATTACGAAGCTGAAGAAAGATCAAATTCTGATGAAAAAAATGGATCGATCAAACGTTTAAGATAAATTTGAATCAAGTCAAGTTTTCCATATCCAATAAAAAACGATGGATCATGATGGTGAGCGTAAATTCAAGTATTTCATTTTGGCTCACCAGGTTTGGCTGAAGCATGGTGAAAGAGTATAGTGAACAGCAGCAGGGTGGAGAGTGCACCCGAATGGCTTCTCCTGGTGGTCATTGCCGCTGTCACCTGCAAAACATACGAAGGTCAAAGTGTCAAGATATATTCGTTTCACAAAAATAAAATAAATTTCAAATCGACAAGAGAAGTGCAATCCACAAAGCAGACAAAAGGCAAAGGCATTTACCCAAAAATTCAAGATACTATAGGTGATGGATTATATATATATATATATATGTGTGTGTGTGTATGTGTAATAAAATATTCCATTGTTTTTCCTTATATGCATCTGAATCTTTGAGTCACCTGAACAAGTAACAAGCTGATTTTCTTATTTATTTATATATTTCCAAAAACGGCACAAATGTTAACTACATTGAAACGTATAACAGTATAATAATATAACAATAAAATAGACTAGAATAAATAAAAAATATGATAAATACAATGACAACAATATTAACAATAATAATAATGATTATAACAAAACAGCATCAGAAATTAGGGAGATGAAGAACTACATAGTAGGTGGTTGATTACGGAAAGAAATGGGTGAAAAATGTTTAGATTCGAAAGAGAAGCCAGTAAGGAATCATACGCAAACGGGAGGCGGTAAAAGAGAGCTTTGGGAGAAGGAAAGTCGAAATTTCGGTAAATGAAAAATATTTTGAAGTCGAATGGAGCGAAATGGAAAACGAAGAGAAAAATCTAGTTGTTTAGTTTCTGAAGAAAATAGATTTCTAAAAATTCTGCTAGATAACTTTATATAAAGTTTACAAAAAACTGCGATCAGGAAAAAAATCATTAATCTTCGACGTCCGCTCCGCTCCATCCCCCCCCCCCCCCCCGGCATCCCCAAAATTCAAAGTTGACGCGGAACAAATAGCATTCTGACTTAAATCTTCCCAGAACATATCAGCTTCGTCTCTTTTACCATGAACTTAAAATTTCAATTCAAATGAGTGCGAAGGGAGACGGACTGGCAAACTGTGCGACATGCTGATACAATGAGCCCGTGGTTCCCAAACTGTAGTCCGCGGTACGCTGGAGTGTCGCAGCTGACTGCTTGGGGTATCGTGAAAAATGTTGTTTATGTAAATAATTTAATTATTTGAAAATTTTGGTAGGCCATTAGGACGATAGCCATTTCCGTCATAAATTGATGATAACGTAGTGCTAACAAAAAAGGCACACAAACGTCGCGATATCCGCATGCATAAATATGCAACCTTGTTTCAAGGTAAGGGTGCTGCGAAATTCTGTTATCTTTGGAAGGGTGTCGCGCCTACGAAAATATTGGGTAACACGGCAATGAGAACTTCCTTTCAAACAAAGACACGGCAAGTAAATTAGCCAAAATCCGAGGAGTAACTCTGTTTCTCCCTTTGGTGAAAGGGTGGTATCAAATTCATCGGTGTTTCTTAACCGGTGGTCTGCCCGTGATTTCTCGCGGGCTCACGAATTAAGTAGGATTAGACGTTTATTTATATCTAAAACTTATTTGATCCCGCGCACAGCTCTGATTAATATTTCTAAAAAAACGAGACTGAATGAAAAATGTATGAACTTTATATGGGGAGTAGGTCCGCAGAAATTTGGGACTTCGTAGGGGTCTGCGGTTCCAACAAGATTGAGAAACACTGACATACATCAATATCTACATGTTCCCTTGTGGTTGGTAGGGGGTGAAATGCACAAAAATTCCCAAGCAATTTTCTCTCGCAAGTCTGTCTCTCTCGAACGCTGATTGTCCCAGGGCAAACTTGACTACAGGGCGGTGGTTGCGAATACACCAGGGGTGGACCTAGCTGTATAGCTTACAATTAGCAAGGGTAATAAGGAAACTAAAGTATTTACTAACACCTATTTATGCAAAATAATACCGTGTCATTATAATAAATATATAGGGTATATCATACTCTGCTTAGATATTTTTAAAACATTTCTAGAATGCCAATAAGATAAAATAAATTAATTGAGATATTTTAATGAAGATTGATCATCTACCTTAGGAATACCCCAGCGGGCCGCGTTGGAAGTTGCCAATACTTGGGCGGGCCGCATAAGAAATTAAAGCGGAAGCCATCTACAGATTCTGATATATCATATGAATGAAAATAACTTCTACATAAGTATTTTACGTTTAACTTTTCAAAATTAAAGGTTTTATTATCATAATTTGACCAGAGTAATACGAATTCGTGTGTTAAATTTTAAGGATCGCTTTATCATCATAGCATCTCGGGACAAATAAGATGCTTTCGGGGCCGTATGAGGCCCGCCTGTCCTAGGGAAAAACAAGCCATGACATCGCTATGTCCCACAATCGATCTCGCGTATTTTATCTTCATGATCGTGTCTCCCAAAGTACGCGGGCGTTTAAACTATTCCTACAACCTCCTCTGCTAAAATCATCCGACCTAAATTTACCCAGAAGCTTTACCTTGTAGGAAGAAAGATTAAGGAGGAATTCTCTACAAACCGACCTACCAGTAGGGTAACTAAAATTATCTCACGTCCTTCGTATATATCCTTCGTCCACGTTTAACGGGAGAATAAAGCCGAATTTGGGACGGAATTATACAGCAGAATACGCGCACTAAAATGACAACTTACACACATGTGCTAAAGTTTATCACATTTAACAGAATTTATCATAATTGAGCTAAAAATCACTTCTATAGAAATACAAAAGCGTAATATTTTGTGTGAGGGAAGCACTATATATATATATAACAATCGTTATTGCGCCCGTTAAAAATGATTTAAATTTAAACAATTAGATAAATGTTATGTCACTTCTAATTGTCGTATAAATTTGAAATTTGGCAGAAATGTGTGGCATTATTAACCCAATGTGGGAAAAGTATAATATTCCTAAAATTTCAAAAATTATTGATTGTTTTACTCCATTATTGTTCCATAGTGAAAAAACGAAAACCCGTCCAGAGAACAAACCTTTAGAATTAAAGAAATATTTCTCATGATGAAAAATCTCTCTTAAAAATTAATGTTTTTTTCAAGGTGAGATGAAATGCTTGCAGTATGCAAGCACCATCTACTAGTATGTTATATCCTCCTCCTGTGTAAGAAACGTTTGTATATAATGATAACATATAGGAGGATACTAATGTTTAGGCACTTCCAGATAAGCTGGAGATTTGAAATTTTTTTCTTAGGTAGGATTTTGTGCAATACTTACTAGAAAAAACGAAAATCTTGAAAAAGTGTAACAATGCGGCCGCTAAAAATTTGCAATTGTTTAAACAAATTTTCAAGGTTTATGTATTTTCGAATGTGCTACGGAGCTGAAATTTCTTTTAGAGGTAGGATTTGTAAAAACGAAACAGGGATTATAGAAATCTTGATATTTTAATTTGTGTTGCCGTTAAAAAATTTTAAAGTTTAAACAAATAGAT
The DNA here is from genome assembly GCA_028673005.1 of Tanypteryx hageni. Classification (NCBI taxonomy): domain Eukaryota; kingdom Metazoa; phylum Arthropoda; class Insecta; order Odonata; family Petaluridae; genus Tanypteryx; species Tanypteryx hageni. The sequence goes on from CM054120.1 coordinate 175,392,468, forward strand.
AACTTTTTAGGTACTACGGGATGAACTAGGATACTGAAAATTTCAAGTTATTTACAGAGTAGTGGATTTGCACAAACAAACACTTTAATCTCTCCATAAATGTATTGCGGCGGCCGTTAAAAATTTTTAAAATTTAAATAATTGGAAAGATATTATTTTACTTCTAAAAGTGCTACAACTTTAAAATTTGGCAGAAATGTGTAGCATAATGGAGAAAGTATAAAATTCTTAAAATTGCAAAGTTTGGGGATTGTTTTAATGTATTATTTTTACACAAGGGAAAAACGAAAATCGCTGTGGAGGTGAAATCTTTAGAATTAAAAAATATTTGTAATGATGAAATATGAAAAATGAATGTTTTTTATGTTGAGATGATATGCTTGCAGAATGCAAGCACCTTCTACTAGTATGTGAGTGTATATATATATATATATATATATATATATATATATATATATATATATATATATAGCTAAATTATTCAGGTACTCATTGAATCGTTGTCAAACTGGATGGCAACAGTACGTGATAAACATTTGCAAAGGCGTGAAGGTTGTAAACCTATTTTAATTTCATTATAAACAAGGCCATATTGTAAATGACTTCTCTCAAAACAGACCAACTTTGGATTTATTGTATGCTAATTGAATACAAGGCGCAACTATAAACGCATCTTCGATTTGAGAAATTAATCGTCATTCAAATTGAAAGAATTCCATCGTTTCGGGTAACAGCAGGAAGGCTTATGTATCAGATAAAAATAATTTTGAATGACGACAACCGATGTGCGTGGATTTATGATGGATTCCCGCGCAACAAATCGTTCACTTAATAATGAATGCCATCGTCCAAATAATAGCAACTTAGAATAATACGACGTAGGCGCCAATATCTACAACGATTTGTCACTGTTCTTAAAACGCGGAAGACGTCGACTGTAATCATTTTCATTCGACCCAGTTTTCTCGAAGGATGGGAAAATAACCCAGAGACAAAGAATATAGGACGCCAACAATCCCTTTTAAAAACTTTTTTCCCACAATTCTTGCGTGAGTTCCCTGCTGGGAATGAGACACGCAATATCGTCTACCATTTTCCCCAATCTCGGCTCGCTACCTGGGCACGAGACAAACCTAGGGAAAAGAGTCGAAGAAATCCAGGAAATTTCAAAGGATGCTCGAGAACCATACGGAAAAAGTTAGAAAATTATTAGCTCAAATTGGTAATTCGGTTACAGCTTCGCATTTTAAGTTGGCTGATATGACCAGCAAGGTTAATATCCCCAGTATTAAATTTTGCCCTTATTCTTAAAATTGAAAACGAATTTACGTAGTCACTTCGACGGTCTACCTATCCGGGTCCAACTCGGGGCTTAAAATATTTCCCGAAAATACTTTTATTACAGTGTATAACCATTGGAAAACATATTTTTTACACTTTAGAATTGCCCAGATGGTTATTATTTTTACTGCTAGCGGATATTTACAGTAAATTTAAAAATTACAATTCTAGCGAAACTTTTGGTGCCAGAAGACAACTCTTTTCATTTTATTACGATTCTCAATGAAGTTCAATGAAAATGCGCAATCGCAAAGTGCTTCCCTGAAGGTAATTCAACTCGCTTACTTCTAAGCCCCTTGTGAGATAGAAAACAAATTATGTGAAACAATCTTCGATGAATCGAGTTTCCATGAAACGCGTTATTTTTTATCGGGTACATTTTTCTCAGGAGCAATTTTAGCAAAAGCTGATGATCATCCAAATGATGGTGTAAGAAGGTGCTTTTTAGCCTCAATCTCGCCCAAATAAAGACGCCAATCAATCAAACATTCCAGTCTTTTGTCAATGTCACACGAAATAAGGGAACTGCTAACTTTACTAGTAGGCACAAATCAAATGATTCTCCATTATTTACATTTTTGCTACACGAGCTCCCTATTAAGAATAATTTTGTGATATTTAAAGATGCGGAACGCTTTCATTTTATTATAATGTAAAATAATTTTACTTACGCATAAAATTCAAGTATAGAGTAATTTTTGTATTCAGAAGAGATTTTGACTGTGTACTAATTGTCATCGACAACTGAAGTACTATAATCCAGTGCATTTCTCTTTTCAATATAATAAACTTTCTGATTTTTATTTCAGACATGATTTATCAGATTTTTTAAAATAAAAAATTATTTTTGAGCTCATCGTATGAATGGTATACTTAATATGAAATAAATAACTATTCTAGCGACAAAAATGCCGAGTTTCATGAATGCCCGTCTTTCTCATACAATCGATAAGCAAATGACATGAATGGAAAAGATAGAAGTAGGGAAATGATGTGAATAATAACCATGGATACTTTCGCATTAGGCTTCAGCCAAATTAAATCCATAACAGCGAATTTAATACAAAGTAATAAGATAAAAAAACATTTCAGCATAATTTAATGAAATTTAATATTTAACAAAAATATAAAAATTGAAGACAGTCATGAGCATTCCAACTGTCTTGAGAAAAAAATATTTTGAGCGACCTACGACAGATGGTTAAATCAGGAAAAACGGGGAGGGGGATGAATTCGGAGAAACACGACAAAGCTTTTAAAAGATTTCTCATTTCGTTGGCAGACGAAATTGTATTGGAAACTCGAGCGAAGAAATATCAAAAGCCTGCTCTTGAATTCCAACGAATTGCAATGAAATCGTTCGATTTTATATTCCAACCTCCTTTTCCCTCACGAAAGTTACCTATTTACCCAGTTTTGCAATTTTATGCTTGATTTTTCATCGCACTGTAAACGCACAGAGATAGTAAATGAGGAAGAAAGACGCACAGACACAGGGCTCTGTTGAAAATGCCAAATAGGGCGATTGTGCAGTTCAGCCAGTTTTCACAACTCTCTCCGATCCATCCGCCAAAGGAAAAGCGACCCAACTCGCCTCAAGAGAGCGATGGGGCATCAAGTAACGCGTCATTCGCAACGGCTCTGGGAGGATATTGGTTTTCGCCATTTCATGCCTATCTTCGAGGACATTATCAAAGGAGAAGAAAATGAATATTTTTTCGAAATCCAAGGACTGCCGACAAAAAACGGAGGATTTCCAAAGCCCAGGTTCCTCTTCTGCAGGGAGTGGGAACAAAAACTGTTATAAAACAAAAGAGGCAATCACGAAGCAAAGATTTCGATTCCGCGTTGTCTGTTTGCCCTTCGTGCTTGAGATCGTAGACTCCATCTGCGAATCCTTCGAAGTTTGTTTTTGCCCAACGCCCATAATACCCATCCAACATCAACCGGTTTCAGGTTACACGAAAAGATGTTTAGGAATCGCACCCGATGAATACGTCCCAAATCTTGTCATCGTCTCTTGGACTCCTGTGATTGTTTCCTGACCTTACCGTACCCGAGAATGAAACCAAGCGTATGCATTACCGTCGCGATACATATTTTCATTCTTCACATCGCTTCCAACGATCAAAACGGAACGAACCCGAGCAAGGTGAAATCCACCAGACCTCGACCGAATGCGAATTATATACCAGAAGCGGCGAATTCCATCCTTTTAAACGTAAGGACTCTATCGGGAAAACGTACGTTCCCTTCACCCATCGCCGCACCATTTTAAAACAAACATTCCCCGAGGTTACTTCTCACGACTACAAACGTGGCAACACTGCGAGGCGTGGAATGGACGAAAGAAATACTAGACAGCAATACTTGTCGGAAAAAACCGGCGAACAGAACGAGGGGTAATATTTTCTAAACGAAATTGGCGTCGTTGAAAAAATACGACGATAATCAATGCGGGGAATTGATAATAAAAGTGGGAGCAATGAGGGGGAATTCGGTAAAGAAGTCGAAAGGGGAAAAAAAGGAAGGGAAAAAACACGTGGCCGGATGAGTGAGTGCGAGGATAAGTGTCGTGGAGGACGAGGAGGAAAATAAGGGGAGAGGAAAGAGATGGAAGAAGGGGAGAGGAAAGAGATGGGATAAGGGGAGAGGAAAGAGATGGAAGAAGGGGAGAGGAAAGAGATGGAAGAAGGGGAGAGGAAAGAGATGGAAGAAGGGGCGAGGAAAGAGATGGGATAAGGGGAGAGGAAAGAGATGGGATAAGGGGAGAGGAAAGAGATGGAAGAAGGGGCGAGGAAAGAGATGGGATAAGGGGAGAGGAAAGAGATGGGATAAGGGGAGAGGAAAGAGATGGAAGATGGGGCGAGGAAAGAGATGGAAGAAGGGGAGAGGAAAGAGATGGAAGAAGGGGCGAGGAAAGAGATGGAAGAAGGGGAGAGGAAAGAGATGGGATAAGGGGAGAGGACGGAGATGGAAGAAGGGGCGAGGAAAGAGATGGAAGAAGGGGCGAGGAAAGAGATGGAAGAAGAGGAGAGGAAAGAGATGGGATAAGGGGAGAGGAAAGAGATGGAAGAAGGGGCGAGGAAAGAGATGGGATAAGGGGAGAGGAAAGAGATGGAAGAAGGGGAGAGGGAAGAGATGGAAGAAGGGGCGAGGAAAGAGATGGAAGAAGAGGAGAGGAAAGAGATGGGATAAGGGGAGAGGAAAGAGATGGAAGAAGGGGCGAGGAAAGAGATGGGATAAGGGGAGAGGAAAGAGATGGAAGAAGGGGCGAGGAAAGAGATGGGATAAGGGGAGAGGAAAGAGATGGAAGAAGGGGAGAGGGAAGAGATGGAAGAAGGGGAGAGGAAAGAGATGGGAGAAGGGGAGAGGAAAGAGATGGAAGAAGGGGAGAGGAAAGAGATGGAAGAAGGGGCGAGGAAAGAGATGGAAGAAGGGGCGAGGAAAGAGATGGGATAAGGGGAGAGGAAAGAGATGGAAGAAGGGGCGAGGAAAGAGATGGGATAAGGGGAGAGGAAAGAGATGGAAGAAGGGGAGAGGGAAGAGATGGAAGAAGGGGCGAGGAAAGAGATGGAAGAAGGGGAGAGGAAAGAGATGGGATAAGGGGAGAGGAAAGAGATGGAAGAAGTGGCGAGGAAAGAGATGGAAGAAGGGGAGAGGAAAGAGATTGGATAAGGGGAGAGGAAAGAGATGGAAGAAGGGGCGAGGAAAGAGATTGGATAAGGGGAGAGGAAAGAGATGGAAGAAGGGGCGAAGAAAGAGATGGAAGAAGGGGAGAGGAAAGAGATGGAAGAAGGGGCGAGGAAAGAGATTGGATAAGGGGAGAGGAAAGAGATGGAAGAAGGGGCGAAGAAAGAGATGGAAGAAGGGGAGAGGAAAGAGATGGAAGAAGGGGCGAAGAAAGAGATGGAAGAAGGGGAGAGGAAAGAGATGGAAGAAGGGGCGAAGAAAGAGATGGAAGAAGGGGAGAGGAAAGAGATGGAAGAAGGGGCGAGGAAAGAGATGGGATAAGGGGGAGAGGAAAGAGATGGAAGAAGGGGCGAGGAAAGAGATGGAAGAAGGGGAGAGGAAAGAGATGGGATAAGGGCAGAGGAAAGAGATGGAAGAAGGGGCGAGGAAAGAGATGGAAGAAAGGGGAGAGGAAAGAGATGGAAGAAGGGGCGAGGAAAGAGATGGAAGAAGGAGAGAGGAAAGAGATGGGATAAGGGGAGAGGACGGAGATGGAAGAAGGGGCGAGGAAAGAGACGGGATAAGGGGAGAGGAAAGAGATGGAAGAAGGGGAGAGGAAAGAGATGGAAGAAGAGGAGAGGAAAGAGATGGGATAAGGGGAGAGGAAAGAGACGGAAGAAGGGGCGAGGAAAGAGATGGAAGAAGGGGAGAGGACGGAGATGGAAGAAGAGGCGAGGAAAGAGATGGGATAAGGGGAGAGGAAAGAGATGGGATAAGGGGAGAGGAAAGAGATGGAAGAAGGGGAGAGGAAAGAGATGGGTTAAGGGGAGAGGAAAGAGATGGAAGAAGGGGAGAGGAAAGAGATGGAAGAAGGGGCGAAGAAAGAGATGGGATAAGGGGAGAGGAAAGAGATGGAAGAAGGGGCGAGGAAAGAGATGGAAGAAGGGGCGAGGAAAGAGATGGGATAAGGGGAGAGGAAAGAGATGGAAGAAGGGGAGAGGAAAGAGATGGAAGAAGGGGCGAGGAAAGAGATGGGATAAGGGGAGAGGAAAGAGATGGGATAAGGGGAGAGGAAAGAGATGGAAGAAGGGGAGAGGAAAGAGATGGAAGAAGGGGAGAGGAAAGAGATGGAAGAAGGGGCGAGGAAAGAGATGGGATAAGGGGAGAGGAAAGAGATGGAAGAAGGGGAGAGGAAAGAGATGGGATAAGGGGAGAGGAAAGAGATGGAAGAAGGGGAGAGGAAAGAGATGGAAGAAAGGGAGAGGAAAGAGATGGGATAAGGGGAGAGGAAAGAGATGGAAGAAGGGGGAGGAAAGAGATGGAAGAAGGGGAGAGGAAAGAGATGGGATAAGGGGAGAGGAAAGAGATGGAAGAAGGGGCGAGGAAAGAGATGGGATAAGGGGAGAGGAAAGAGATGGAAGAAGGGGAGAGGAAAGAGATGGGATAAGGGGAGAGGAAAGTGATGGAAGAAGGGGAGAGGAAAGAGATGGAAGAAAGGGAGAGGAAAGAGATGGGATAAGGGGAGAGGAAAGAGATGGAAGAAGGGGGAGGAAAGAGATGGAAGAAGGGGAGAGGAAAGAGATGGGATAAGGGGAGAGGAAAGAGATGGAAGAAGGGGCGAGGAAAGAGATTGGATAAGGGGAGAGGAAAGAGATGGAAGAAGGGGCGAGGAAAGAGATTGGATAAGGGGAGAGGAAAGTGATGGAAGAAGGGGAGAGGAAAGAGATGGAAGAAGGGGCGAGGAAAGAGATGGGATAAGGGGCGAGGAAAGAGATGGGATAAGGGGAGAGGAAAGAGATGGAAGAAGGGGAGAGGAAAGAGATGGGATAAGGGGAGAGGAAAGAGATGGAAGAAGGGGGAGGAAAGAGATGGAAGAAGGGGAGAGGACGGAGATGGAAGAAGGGGCGAGGAAAGAGATGGGATAAGGGGAGAGGAACGAGATGGGATAAGGGGAGAGGAAAGAGATGGAAGAAGGGGAGAGGAAAGAGATGGGATAAGGGGAGAGGAAAGAGATGGAAGAAGGGGAGAGGAAAGAGATGGAAGAAGGGGCGAAGAAAGAGATGGGATAAGGGGAGAGGAAAGAGATGGAAGAAGGGGCGAGGAAAGAGATGGAAGAAGGGGCGAGGAAAGAGATGGGATAAGGGGAGAGGAAAGAGATGGAAGAAGGGGAGAGGAAAGAGATGGAAGAAGGGGCGAGGAAAGAGATGGGATAAGGGGAGAGGAAAGAGATGGAAGAAGGGGAGAGGAAAGAGATGGGATAAGGGGAGAGGAAAGAGATGGAAGAAGGGGAGAGGAAAGAGATGGAAGAAGGGGAGAGGAAAGAGATGGGATAAGGGGAGAGGAAAGAGATGGAAGAAGGGGGAGGAAAGAGATGGAAGAAGGGGAGAGGAAAGAGATGGGATAAGGGTAGAGGAAAGAGATGGAAGAAGGGGCGAGGAAAGAGATTGGATAAGGGGAGAGGAAAGAGATGGAAGAAGGGGCGAGGAAAGAGATTGGATAAGGGGAGAGGAAAGTGATGGAAGAAGGGGCGAGGAAAGAGATTGGATAAGGGGAGAGGAAAGAGATGGAAGAAGGGGAGAGGAAAGAGATGGAAGAAGGGGCGAGGAAAGAGATTGGATAAGGGGAGAGGAAAGAGATGGAAGAAGGGGCGAGGAAAGAGATTGGATAAGGGGAGAGGAAAGTGATGGAAGAAGGGGCGAGGAAAGAGATTGGATAAGGGGAGAGGAAAGAGATGGAAGAAGGGGAGAGGAAAGAGATGGAAGAAGGGGCGAGGAAAGAGATTGGATAAGGGGAGAGGAAAGAGATGGAAGAAGGGGCGAGGAAAGAGATGGAAGAAGGGGAGAGGAAAGAGATTGGATAAGGGGAGAGGAAAGAGATGGAAGAAGGGGCGAGGAAAGAGATGGAAGAAGGGGAGAGGAAAGAGATGGAAGAAGGGGCGAGGAAAGAGATGGAAGAAGGGGCGAGGAAAGAGATTGGATAAGGGGCGAGGAAAGAGATGGAAGAAGGGGAGAGGAAAGAGATGGGATAAGGGCAGAGGAAAGAGATGGAAGAAGGGGCGAGGAAAGAGATGGAAGAAGGGGAGAGGAAAGAGATGGAAGAAGGGGCGAGGAAAGAGATGGAAGAAGGAGAGAGGAAAGAGATGGGATAAGGGGAGAGGAAAGAGATGGAAGAAGGGGGAGGAAAGAGATGGAAGAAGGGGAGAGGACGGAGATGGAAGAAGGGGCGAGGAAAGAGATGGGATAAGGGGAGAGGAAAGAGATGGAAGAAGGGGAGAGGAAAGAGATGGAAGAAGGGGAGAGGAAAGAGATGGGATAAGGGGAGAGGAAAGAGATGGAAGAAGGGGAGAGGACGGAGATGGAAGAAGGGGAGAGGAAAGAGATGGAAGAAGGGGAGAGGAAAGAGATGGGATAAGGGGAGAGGAAAGAGACGGAAGAAGGGGCGAGGAAAGAGATGGAAGAAGGGGAGAGGAAAGAGATGGAAGAAGGGGAGAGGAAAGAGATGGAAGAAGGGGAGAGGAAAGAGATGGGATAAGGGGAGAGGAAAGAGATGGAAGAAGGGGAGAGGACGGAGATGGAAGAAGGGGAGAGGAAAGAGATGGAAGAAGGGGAGAGGAAAGAGATGGGATAAGGGGAGAGGAAAGAGATGGAAGAAGGGGAGAGGACGGAGATGGAAGAAGGGGAGAGGAAAGAGATGGAAGAAGGGGAGAGGAAAGAGATGGAAGAAGGGGAGAGGAAAGAGATGGAAGAAGGGGAGAGGAAAGAGATGGGATAAGGGGAGAGGAAGGAGATGGAAGAAGGGGAGAGGAAAGAGATGGGATAAGGGGAGAGGAAAGAGATGGAAGAAGGGGAGAGGAAAGAGATGGAAGAAGGGGAGAGGAAAGAGATGGAAGAAGGGGCGAGGAAAGAGATGGGATAAGGGGAGAGGAAGGAGATGGAAGAAGGGGAGAGGAAAGAGATGGGATAAGGGGAGAGGAAAGAGATGGGATAAGGGGAGAGGAAAGAGATGGAAGAAGGGGAGAGGAAAGAGATGGGATAAGGGGAGAGGAAAGAGATGGTAGAAGGGGAGAGGAAAGAGATGGAAGAAGGGGAGAGGAAAGAGATGGAAGAAGGGGCGAGGAAAGAGATGGGATAAGGGGAGAGGAAGGAGATGGAAGAAGGGGAGAGGAAAGAGATGGGATAAGGAGAGAGGAAAGAGATGGGATAAGGGGAGAGGAAAGAGATGGAAGAAGGGGAGAGGAAAGAGATGGGATAAGGGGAGAGGAAAGAGATGGAAGAAGGGGAGAGGAAAGAGATGGAAGAAGGGGAGAGGAAAGAGATGGAAGAAGGGGCGAGGAAAGAGATGGGATAAGGGGAGAGGAAGGAGATGGAAGAAGGGGAGAGGAAAGAGATGGGATAAGGGGAGAGGAAAGAGATGGGATAAGGGGAGAGGAAAGAGATGGAAGAAGGGGAGAGGAAAGAGATGGGATAAGGGGAGAGGAAAGAGATGGAAGAAGGGGAGAGGAAAGAGATGGAAGAAGGGGCGAGGAAAGAGATGGAAGAAGGGGCGAGGAAAGAGATGGGATAAGGGGAGAGGAAAGAGATGGAAGAAGGGGAGAGGAAAGAGATGGAAGAAGGGGCGAGGAAAGAGATGGGATAAGGGGAGAGGAAGGAGATGGAAGAAGGGGAGAGGAAAGAGATGGGTTAAGGGGAGAGGAAAGAGATGGAAGAACGGGAGAGGAAAGAGATGGAAGAAGGGGAGAGGAAAGAGATGGAAGAAGGGGAGAGGAAAGAGATGGAAGAAGGGGAGAGGAAAGAGATGGAAGAAGGGGCGAGGAAAGAGATGGGATAAGGGGAGAGGAAGGAGATGGAAGAAGGGGAGAGGAAAGAGATGGGATAAGGGGAGAGGAAAGAGATGGGATAAGGGGAGAGGAAAGAGATGGAAGAAGGGGAGAGGAAAGAGATGGGATAAGGGGAGAGGAAAGAGATGGAAGAAGGGGAGAGGAAAGAGATGGAAGAAGGGGGAGAGGAAAGAGATGGAAGAAGGGGCGAGGAAAGAGATGGGATAAGGGGAGAGGAAGGAGATGGAAGAAGGGGAGAGGAAAGAGATGGGATAAGGGGAGAGGAAAGAGATGGGATAAGGGGAGAGGAAAGAGATGGAAGAAGGGGAGAGGAAAGAGATGGGAGAAGGGGAGAGGAAAGAGATGGAAGAAGGGGAGAGGAAAGAGATGGAAGAAGGGGCGAGGAAAGAGATGGAAGAAGGGGCGAGGGAAAGAGATGGGATAAGGGGAGAGGAAAGAGATGGAAGAAGGGGAGAGGAAAGAGATGGAAGAAGGGGCGAGGAAAGAGATGGGATAAGGGGAGAGGAAGGAGATGGAAGAAGGGGAGAGGAAAGAGATGGGTTAAGGGGAGAGGAAAGAGATGGAAGAACGGGAGAGGAAAGAGATGGAAGAAGGGGCGAAGAAAGAGATGGGATAAGGGGAGAGGAAGGAGATGGAAGAAGGGGAGAGGAAAGAGATGGGATAAGGGGCGAGGAAAGAGATGGAAAAGGGGCTAGGAAAGAGATGGGATAAGGGGAGAGGAAAGAGATGGAAGCAGGGGATAGGAAAGAGATGGAAGAAGGGACGAAGAAAGAGATGGGATAAGGGGAGAGGAAAGAGATGGAAGAAGGGGCGAGGAAAGAGATGGAAGAAGGGGCGAGGAAAGAGATGGGATAAGGGGAGAGGAAAGAGATGGAAGAAGGGGAGAGGGAAGAGATGGAAGAAGGGGCGAGGAAAGAGATGGAAGAAGGGGCGAGGAAAGAGATGGGATAAGGGGAGAGGAAAGAGATGGAAGAAGGGGAGAGGAAAGAGATGGAAGAAGGGGCGAGGGAAGAGATGGGATAAGGGGAGAGGAAAGAGATGGAAGAAGGGGCGAGGAAAGAGATGGAAGAAGAGGAGAGGAAAGAGATGGAAGAAGGAGCGAGGAAAGAGATGGGATAAGGGGAGAGGACGGAGATGGAAGAACGGGAGAGGAAAGAGATGGAAGAAGGGGAGAGGACGGAGATGGAAGAAGGGGCGAGGAAAGAGATAGGATAAGGGGAGAGGAAAGAAATGGAAGAAGGGGAAAGGAAAAAGATGGAAGAAGGCGCAAGGAAATAGATGGAAGAATGGGAAAGGAAAGAGATGGAAGAAGTGGCGAGGAAAGAGATAGGATAAGGGGAGAGGACGGAGATGGAAGAACGGGAGAGGAAAGAGATGGGATAAGGGGAGAGGAAAGAGATGGACGAAGGGGCGAGGAAAGAGATGAGATAAGGGGCGAGGAAAGAGATGGGATAAGTTGAAAGGAAAGAGATGGAAGATTGGGCGAGGAAGGTGATGGAAGAAACGAGAGGAAATAGATGAAGGAGAGAGAGGAAAGTGATTGAAGAAATGGAAAGGAAAAAAATGGAAGGGGTGAGGATAGAGAAGGATGACGAAGAGGCGAAAGAGATGGAAGAAAATGAGAGGAAAGAGTTGCAAGAAGAGGAGTGTAAGAAATGGAAGAGGAGAGGAAAGAGATGGTAGAAATACAGAGAAAAGAGATGAAAGAAGGGAAGTGGAAAAAGATGGAAGAAGGGGAAGAAAGAGTTGGAAGAGGAGGAGAAGAAAGAGATGGAAAAAAGGGAGAGGAAAGATGGAAGATAAGGCGTGGAAAGAGATGAAAGAGGTGGAGAGGAATGAGATGGAAGAAGGGGAAGGGCAAGAGAATCAAAAAGGGGAGAGGCAAGAGATGAAGGGAAGAAGAAAGAGATGTAGGAGCAGAGGATAGAGATGGAAAAAGAGGAGACGTAAGAGGTAGAAGAAGAGCAGAGGAAAGAAATGGAAGAAGAGGAGAGGACAGAAATGGAAGAATAGGAGAGGAAATAGACTGAAGAAATGTAGAGGAATGAAATGGAAAAAAATGTGAGAGGAAAGAGATGGAAGAAAGGGAGAGGAAACAGATGGAGGAAGAGGAGAGGAAAGATGAATGAAATGGAGAGCAGAGAGATTGAAGAAATGGAGAGGAATGTAAGGAATGAAGATGAGAGGAAAGAGATGGAAGAAAGGGAGAGGAAACAGATGGAGGAAGCGGAGTGGAAAGATGAATGAAATGGAGAGGAGAGAGATTGAAGAAATGGAGAGGAATGTAAGGAAAGAAGGTGAGAGGAAAGTGATGGAAAATGGGGAGAGCAAGGAGATGGAAGAAGAGGAGACGAAAGATGTGCAAGAAGAGGAGAAGAAAGAGAGAAGAAGAGGAGAGGAAAGAGATGGAAGGGCAGGGAATTGAATAAGTAGAAAAGTGAAGGATGGATTCGTGAGGGAAGAAGCGGAGGAGAGGGATATCGGAGGAAGGGAGGAAAGGAATATCGCAGGGAGGGAGGGGAATACTTGTGCGGAAGGGAGGGTGCGGAGGAATAGTAGGGGAGTGGCGGAAGATAGGAATGCGGCAGCGGAAAACAGGAACCCCTCCTTCCCTCTCCACTCATCCTGTGTTCCCTTTTCATTGTCGTTCCACTTCTGAATAAGTTTTAAGGAAAGGGGTTTTGGAGGCACGGTGTTTGTGTGAACTACACAAACCGACAGCGTTCCTTCTCTTTCATTCTATTCTTGTGCATAGAAAGAACATCGTTGTTCGAGCTTCTGCAGAGTTTATGGAAATGGTAGCACAATGGTAGACCTTGTCCAAACACCCTCGGCTATTGATTTGACTTTAAATTTTGGAATATTAAATCCTGAAAGGGAATCGTTCTCGAAAATTTTCCCTAAAAAACAGCTCATGAATGTTAAAAGAACTTCAGATTCAAAGAGAAATGTACCACTTTAAACTTGATAATCGATGGATGAAAATACTTGTAGTCTGGCTTATGATTTGAACGTTATATTTTCAAAATAAATCGTGTCATCGATCGCGAACGCCTGAACCAAGAAAAACGACGCAAGATATCGCATATAGGAAAACATAATAACTACATAGTTGGATTAATTTACGATAAGAATATTCGGACGTCAAATCTCCAGTAAGCTTTCTCTGTGGTAATAAAATTATATCGTATACTTATACTTCTTTCAAGCACTGTTTATTACAACTTATTTGCAGAATATAGTACTAGGTAATGTTGAATCTAATAACCAGTGTTAGCGATAGCATTCTTGTGTTAAAAATTATATTCTTCGTAAAAAATATTTCGCATCATGGTGTGGCAAGGCAACAAAACATGCAGCTTTCAGTGAAGTGTGAAATCCCTATTACGAAAGACATCTAAACTCCAAACACAGCTTAGGTTATGAAGGTGTGTTCAAAAAATTATCATTAAGTATTACTCCTACGCTCACTGTAATGGTCAAAATATCCAAGTGGATTTTACTCAGGTAAAGGCTACTTTAGCAAATGACTAATGACACAGTATTGTCAACAACGTCAAATTATCAGAAATTCAAACAACGCCGGTACTCTTAATGGAAACTTCTTAAAAGTTTCATTTTTCTGAGGAGATTAAAAAATTTATAGGGCGGCTAAAAGTTGTTTCGAGTTCAAAACATTTCTTTTCAAACTTATGAAATACAGGAAATATTAGAAATTAAATTTTTTTGGAACAAAATTATGGAGAATCTGGCGCATTCGTCTAATTCCCCAAAAATTCATCATGATTTTCTTCCTTGATATTTCTGTTTTATCTCCAACTTAAGAAAAACGATAATACAACTGAAAAATGTGCAACTGTTATATCGGCAAAAAATTGTTCCTTTTTCCATAGAAATTCGAGACGATTTTTCTCGAGAAATAGTATTTATATATGAGTGACAAATACTTTTTTGATCTTGTTCATTCATCCTTAATTCTTTTACCCTAAACCCTATTTCCAGAAACGCAGTATGCGTTAAATTTCATCATATATATTGACATACTAGATGAAATCCGGGTAAGGCGAGGTCGAAAACACTACAAGTTTATGGTCACCTTTTGTGGAATGCCGATACGAATGGAAACAATAAAAGTATTAAAGACTTCTCAATCACTCCCGACAGGTGAACTCAACAAGGAATATCTACGAAGTCAACTCGATGGGTTTTTTTACTCAGGTTTACTACAAGAATACCCAATATGTTACCATATTATATAAACTCAAAAATATGCGCTTTCGATATTACATTTACTATATAAAGACATCGAAAAAATAAACTGTAAAATAACTATTTTCGTATTACAACGAGGAAACAATACAAGGATCGCCATTTTGGTCGGTAATCACCCCGTTATCCTCAGAAAAGCTTCGGTAATTTACCGTATAAATATAGATGGAGCTTCATAATTACACTAATAAATGAGTCCTGTCACTAACATTTCGCGATACCAATGCGCATTCTCTAACAAAAAGGATAAATGTGGCCATTGTTTAATTACTGCCTGTGCGACATACAACACTCATGAGTCAAAATATCGTCTATTAGAGTTACAAAGCGAGGAAAATAATAAAAGAAACAATGATCGCCAATGTCCTTCATACCCTTTAATAGGTCTCCTTGAAGAATCTATTGTTTGCGAAAACCTCGCGTCGAAGGCAACACCCCAACTCACGGTCACAAACAACAAAAGACGCCAGAAAACATAGACACAAAAATCTCCCGAGAGAGTTTAATTAAAGGAAGCTGTCTTGAAGGAGGGAGAGGACACCGAAGGAAGGAGTGGACACCGAAGGAGAGAGAGGATAAGTTTCGTGTTGGCCAATCTCTCAATCCCCAACCTCTTTCACCAGAGAAGGAAAGGAACCACGTTCCCAATGGGAAAAGGTGAAGTAAGACTCGAGAAAGTAGAAAATCTTCCTCCGGGCGCTGGTGCGTTGAGGATAAAAGCTTCGACAACGATGCCTTTTAAACGGAGGTTCTCCTCCACGCCTCAACAACTCCACACGTCTCCTTTCTTATTCCTCCCCTCTTCCTCTTTCCCCACCCCTCTCTTCCTCTCTCCTCGCCCCCTCTCTCTCCCACAACGGACGAGGAGGGCGGATACCGCCGCCATCGCCACCACCATCACCATCTGCGAGATTTTCCACCTTGCATCCTTCCCGGGCCAATGCACGCGAAAGGGTTTGCGGGTGGGAATAAGGCAGCGGGCCATTCACAAAACAACGTCGGAAGTTGCAACCGACGGAGGAGTCGGGTTACGAGGCGATTCACGCTACGGTGGTGGTGGCGGTCGCCGAATCCCAGATCCTCCTAGACCCGAGGAAACTAATTTCGACGGCACCGCGTGTCCTTGAAATCCAACTTAAAATCGTCTCTCCGAGGAGCTAATGATGTTTAGCGGCTTTTCCATATTTCTCCACGGGAAAACATCTTTAGAAAGGAAGGCGACTCTTAAGGGAATGGTATTTCGACCGAGGAAAAATCACCATCTAATAAT
This sequence comes from Tanypteryx hageni, assembly GCA_028673005.1. Taxonomy (NCBI): domain Eukaryota; kingdom Metazoa; phylum Arthropoda; class Insecta; order Odonata; family Petaluridae; genus Tanypteryx; species Tanypteryx hageni. The sequence continues at coordinate 175,407,857 of CM054120.1, forward strand.
TACTGTGAGTTGCTCGGAGGAGAGCTTCATTGTATAACCATTTATCCGAGGATTAATTTGTCTTCGCACTCCCTTCGGTAACAAAGAGAGATATTCGCTGGGGACTAATCGGCATAAGGCAGAAAATAAATTCCAGAATAAGCACTTACGTATAAGAAAATTGAAAAATTAAGCGCTTGTCTTCGATATCTCCAACAGCCATAACAAGGTTATAAAAAACGTTTTATAACCTTTTTTATGGCTATTGGAGATACCTAAGACGAGTACTTTATTATTCAGTTTTTGTTACTTAAATGCTTCCTCTGGAAAGAGATATATGACGACAAAAGTAAGTTCTCTTCTGGAACTCATAGGATGTAACGAATGGGATGACAAATAACGCGAAATATTAACGTTTTATACCTTGTAAATAATAAAAATCTTTATATTTTACGTTAGAAAAAGGTTTATATAACTCCCATATAAATAAATTAAATATGTTTTCCTAAACGGTTTCTAACTCGCTACTTAGCAAAATTGTTTTGCCTTCGGTCATATACACGGCAGCAAAATAACATTCAACTAAGAATCTGTGTCTTCAACTTAACCACGGTGATATTACCAACTAAAGGATTATCGAAATGGTTTTTAGAATAAATTCATTCAATTACCGGTGATTGCTAAGGTCGGTTATTTACAAATCTTTAATCCAATTACTGTTGGAGAGGTAAAAACTAAATTATGCTGCCACACATTCATTTATGTCGGAGCTTGGGAACGAGGTTGGTGTAGTAAAAACTGAACTTCGATTTTAGTAAGTCTAATCGGGATATTATATATATATATATATATATATATATATATATATATATATATATATATATATCACTAAACCCTATTTTATACACGATTAGATTTGGACAAGCTTGTTTCAGAGCACGATGTACAAGTTTTTTATGGCGAAAAAATATAATTCAAATTCACAACACCGGAAGCTTGGCCGACGATGCGTACACCGGCTGCATTCAAAAAATTAAAACGCGAAAGTAATATCGTGATATAATGTTGAGGTTTCCTCTTCTATTATGGTATATTTATTAAAATTACTTACGCAGCAATGAATACACCTACGTTGTGATGCAAAATCATAGATAAATAAATGAATCTACCGCCAAAACTTCTAGAAAAAAGTCCACGCAAGCGATGTCTAGGAACTGGGACTAGAAACAAAATCCCGTCTCTCTCCTTCGTGCTCCGAGTACGTTGATATTTAAAAAGAATTCAACGAATTAACAAAAGGTATTTCTAATAAAAATATATAAAATAGCTGCGATTAATTAAACGCCAACAAATAAAATTTGCACGAAATACGTCGCAGTGAAAGCACCATATTACGGTCAAATCAGGAAAGTGCTTCAAAAAACGAATTTTGATTTTTTTCAGGAAGTATCATGCACGAATAAACGATCTATCCGATGAAAATCTCCGGAAATGAAAAAAAAAATTAGGAAGCTAAACCGTCGGTCGCAACAATATCACCGCAGAGATTGTCATTCTCCCACATATTTTTGGAAGCGAATGAAAATCGGAACCGTAATTAACGATATATCACACTCGAATCTGGATCGATTTCCCCAACAAGTACACCTATTCAGAGCTGTGGTCCGATAAAAGAGAAAGGCTTTGATCGAGTGCGGAATTTTGTGAAACTAAATACTGGCTTTGGAGGGGAAAAAATTTCAAGCGCGATTCAGTCGGCGAGAGCTCAACAAAGGGCATTAGGGAAAGCGGTTTTTGAGTGCTAGGCGATGAAAGCAAAACTTGGACCATCGATAACCATCCGAGAGAGCAGAAAGTTGTAAATGTATGCGATTAATGTACCATTCCTTTTCCAAATGCTTTCATCATTTCCATGCTTTGTGAACTCATCCAGGGAAAAAACACGGAAATGGATGAATTTCTCTCAAATTTGACTTCGAATTAATTCATAAATGTCACTGAGAATGTTAACTATAATAATCGCTACCTCAATAGGCCATTACCGTATCTGCTTTCTTCATAAGACGTGGTACACAGTTTATCCTATTAAGGAAAATTATAACCTTCAAATTGTAAATGTATAAATCCGATATCAAATTACGTTAAGCGTGGAATTAGGATGTTACAGTATCTGGAGAATTAACTTGTGCCTTCGGTGGTCCATAATAGACTAGGTGAGCCTGAAATCTATCCAAAGGTAGAACAATTATGAATGAATGTGCAATGAATGGTTTCAATGTACTTAATGGCTGACATAAAAACCGGTTTTCAAACTTTTTTCTGTGAAATTATACAGACACCTCGCCTGGCTAATGCATTTTTACTTTCTCCTACACGAAGTATTAAGAGAAAGTACTGTGACCGTAAACATCAACTGCGGGATTTTGACGAATATGCACATTTTAGGTTCCGGTGTCCGAAAAAGTGGGTTTCTGGAATACCCTGTAATAATCTCCTCTTTCTTTCGCACAGGTCTCTAGAACTAAATGGTATTTAGGACTAATATTTCAATGAACCGTATCGGGCAATAATGGAGGGTAACCTCTTCTCGTAGATTTTCACAAAATTTGGGTACATTAAAAATGGCTAATACGATAGGATATTTACGCTTAAATTCATCTATAGTCTATTTCATATGACTTGGCGAGTCAGATTTCGGCCGTACTCGGGACCACTCGTATGTCTCAGCTACTAAGAGGTGAGGTAGTGCCTCCTAGCAGAAAGCTCATGCTAGACGTTGAAAACTCTTCACCGGAACACACGTAACGTTTGGCGGGCATTTAAAGGGAAATCGCGAATGTGGCAACACAGCAGACTCGAACACGATGTTACCACTACTGTCGGTGCCAAAAGTACGTAGACTCGAGTTTGAGGCTCAATATCTCAAAAACGGCTTCATGGATTTTGATAGGAGGCATATCAGCGTGTAGCATATTTAATTTCCCGTTGAATGAGTGTAGCGGTGATTTTTTTGGATTTTTGAAGGTGACGTTTTTGGGGTGAGAGTGAAAAAAAGACCTCTTTTTGGAGCCCTGAGACGGAAGGCGTCACTTTGCCGGTTCATAATTGCGAAGCGGTTAGTCTGATTGCAGTTAAATTTTAATAGGATGTGAGTTATTGTGTTATTATTACGTGTGCAAAACGTCAAATTTCTAGGTTAATTTGTTTACATCCTTTTATTTAATATATAATTATATTCTATACATCTACATCTACCGAATTTTTTTTTCCGAACCCGAACCGAAACCGATAACCGTTATTTATTTCGTTCCATTTTTTCGGTTCGTGTAAAAAATGGGAGCGAAAGAAGGGGTTTTCCTTCTGCTTTAATATGAGTCTTATTTGAAAATCTCATTTTTCAACGCCAATTAAGGCAAAGGCTAATGGTTTAGTTGAGAATACATGCTCCTAAGCCTTTGTAGAAATACATCTTTGTGATGAAATCCGTCGGTTCAATGGTGAGATCAATACATTAAGAGAGGGTCAAGGAATGTCCTGCTAAGGTTTCCCAGAACCCTGTTAAACGAGGCTAGTGGAAAGGAACTTAGTGATACATACTTTGAAGACAGCCGCTAATCGTCTTGGTGCCCTCCCCCTGAGTCCATCCCGTGGAGTGTTTCGGGTAAATATGTTTCACGATTCTTAACTTGGATTTCGCTTAAAGTTGGAGGTTATCGTCCCCATAAACTGCCATTCCTTTTCCATATGCACTGAACTCTTATATTCTGGTTGTCTCTCTCTAAAATTTATCCAGGTGGGATCACTCGGCAGTCGTGCTTTTGAGGTATTCTTACTCCTGTTAAATGTTACTGTGTGTACATATTTGTCGTCATAGCAAAATTTATGTAATTATATATTGTATGGTACTTTTCTTTAATATTAACATCTAAATTATTGTATTTAAAAAATAGTTAAGTACCTCTTCTTTGGGAATAATTTTGAAACGAGAAAAAAGTCTGCCTTTTTTGAACAACTCTATATGAATTGCATTCTACATTCATATGTGAATCAATATTATTGTACCTGTTCAAATACGTGCATGAGTAGTGTTGGAGTAAATTCATTATTATAATGAAAGTATCTCCTTATATTGGAATATGGCATAATGGAATTGTAAAATACAATAAATGTGTACTTATGAAATAATAACAACGGTTTTTCATCAAATTAAAGACTAAAAAAATAACAATTTTAATAGCTTTTATACGAGCTAAAATGGAAAAAATTAATTTAAATTCCTATAGAACAGTATTAGACGGGGTTGTATAAATGGAGCCGATTACAAATTGAATAACGGAAAATGTACGAAGGGAATTCATACAATGTTTTACTGTACGTTATATGGTGAGAGGGGGCGCTTTCACGATGTTACTTGCGTATATCTAGTTTTGTCTTCTTGACTTTCGATAGTGAAGATGTATTTGATTTAAATAAAAAACAACATTAATTAATAAATATTATTTTGGAATTCTCTTGAAATTTTCCGCTGAAAATTCAGTCGGAGCGAAAAAACCGGTTCGAACCGTTTCAATGTCGGTTGCTGGAGCGAAACCGAAACCGAACCGAAACTTTTTGTTTCGTGTGAACCGGAACGAAAAACGAAGCGAAAAATATTTCGGTTCGATGCCCTGATTCAAATCCCATGCAGAGTAAATTTCTTCTATTACACAATAAGTAATATGAAGTTACTAGTGGTACCCGCAAAAACTTTTGCGAAGTTAGTAAGAAATCAGCATGTTTAAAAGTAATAATAGCCCATTTCTCCTATTAAAACTAGACAAATGACATTTTGAATTCCATGTTTATTTTTATAATTTATATATGCCATTTCAATTGCTTCTCCTTTACGAAAAATGTAACATTCCTGTATTGAAATAAAGAAAGAAATTTTTTTCTTTTGGTCAAACGTTAAAAATGCCCACAGTCCACACGCAGTTTACAGAATAATAATAATAATCTGTAATTATTAACGTTTCAATCTATGTATTAAGTTTAACGTTGCTACAACTATAATTTCGATGCTTCTTAAAAAAAACCTCGAAGCGAATAACGCAATTCTTTCGTCTATTTTAAGGTTTAATAGACGCTAATTGAATCCGAGGCAACAATGTGGGTCGCCTTTGCAACACCCGGAATGAGTACGAAAAAGCCATAAAATTTAGAAAAGAAACACGTTTCTGACAAATTCTTCCGAGTAACATCTAAAAAACGCAAGAATAAGATATTTTATAGTTTTAGCTGTCGAATAAAGCAAAAAAGGAGAAATTCGGTCCATATTTACGAATTTTAATGAGTGAAGGTAATAAACCTTGCAACTTGAAAAATCGAAACTCCTGTGTAAACATATGGGAAAATATAATTGCCTCCTGGAGTCGAACCTGGGACACTTCCGTAAACGAAAATAGTTTCCCTGGGGTCTCCTACTTGGCAGTAACAAAATGGCATTTACGGCATTTCTCTATGGCAAGCTGTTCAAGAGGTAAAAGGGGGGACAGATATTGAGTAATTATACATAAAAGAAAATTGATGAACGAGAAACAGTATGGGTGTCTTTCTATAATTATCTCAAATAAATTGAATTTTAAGCTTGCAAAATATTTACGGTCGTAAGGTAATTGGTCTCAAGAAGAATATGATCTGTTAAAAATATGAACCAATACAAAAGCATTGATTAAATGTATCTAATGACAATTTATAGGCAATATCTATGCCATTTGCATATCGAACGGATACCAGGAAATGTTTTAAAGTCATAAATCTAGAAGCTGTGCAAAAAATTGTAATTTTACTTTACTTCGAATAATAGCCCAAATAAGAGCCTTGAATAAAAAACACCGAAAAATTATGATTCATTTAGCGTCTATTTTCAGATACGCATCAAATTGATCCACAAATTTGTTTCTAAAACGAAAGTGAGAATTTGAGATGACATATACATATTCTAAATACATATCGATTGAAAGTGGTAATGCAACTGGTATGTCCTAGTAATAAAAATAATAAACACAATTAAAACGTATATAAACAACAAAAGTCGTGTAGCTTGTCCTGTTAGATTATAACATTTTTATCTTATCATGAAGAAGAATCAAAGCTTAAATAACTGAAATATACACGTAAACGAGGTTTTGAAAGAATTCAAACGCAACCTTTTAAAAATAAAAAACACTTAATGAATTGTTTTACTAAAAGTGTTAACTTTTTAAAAATGTAAATGATTCAAGATCCTAAATGCATTATTAATTATCTTAAGTTATTCGTTAATAACAGTACTTATATATATACTGCGCAATTAATGTCGAAACCTTTCACCGCGTCACACGCCACATCCGGACCGCGATTTTTGTCCCGTTGCTGACCTCATGCGCAGGAAAGTTCGAAATTCGTCCACCTGATGAACACACCTAGTCTTTCCACCATGGGGTTGAGCGAACCCCAGTGTATGAAGCACGTCAATCAGCTCCCTTGATTCAAACTTACGGTGTAGGTAGACAGACAGCACACAACAACGTCGATATGTACGATCGTGGTCTAACCATACAAATAATTGAGTTAGCCGTAGATATAACTGTTTTTAGGTCAGCTGAAATAACTTTCATATTTCTATTTAATAGTAGCTCATTAACGAATGCTAATAATGATTCAGGAATATCTTCTTCTCCTCCCACAGATATTTCTTCAGCTGTAGGATAGCTACTTAAATCACAGACTTTTGACAGTATTTCTTCCCTAACAAATGCAGCAACAGCGGCGAGAAATATCAATTTTTTCCTTTTTCGGAAACGCCTTTGTTTTTACACCACTGCCCATTGATTAGATTTTTTGTGCTACCTCCCTTTCACACCTATTGGGACACTATTGTCCCATCAGATTTTCTGGTTCGTCTACTGGGATGAATGCATCCCAAAACTGCCTGTAATGTAGCAGGATCCGTCCTTTATAAGCAGTAGAAGGTACAAGGTTGAATTTAGCGCCGACAAAAGAAGAACGAAACTAGTTGTGCGAATATCGCCGTTTGTGTCTACACGTGAGAGCGGGCTGAATGTTTTTTATTCATTCAGGTGAGTAAATATTATTTTTGTCTACAAAATGTTTGTTTATAATACTTCTAATCACTTTATGGCATGATACTGCATATGGAAGCCAGTATTTCATCACATTCATTACATAAACTTTCGATGTGTGGTTTGGGACAAATATGTCCCACTAGGGATTTATGCTGGTACAGCTTTGTCCCAGTAGGCATGAGTTAGTTGTAATGGGCACTAAATTGAAAATGATTCTCATTTATTTACAATCCAGTATGACGTGTTTTGAGTGAAAATTGGTGATTCTATTTTTTAGAATGGACCGTTTGAAAAAGGAACAAATTGTCTAACACAAATAAGCGTCTGAAATTACACAAAACCATAAAACGAAAAATTCAGATGACAAACCGATCAGAAATCATGACTTTGGTAGGTACTAGCTTTGTTATGTGTTACAATTGCCTACCCAACTTCTCCTCATATTGGTCCACTCATCCATCAATGGGTAATCAATCTATAGAAGCAGTGTTTTAAAGAGATAGGTGCAAACTGCTTTTATCTAAGCTTTATATGAATGAGTAAGAGAAACCCGAAAATGCTGGTAAGCTTTATTATGTTGAAGACCTGATTGAATGTCTGAAGAAAACATTTTCAGAATGTAGGCAGGACAGTGTTTTACAGAGTATTGATGACTCCATGACAAAATTGAAAGGGAGGTTCAGCCTCAAGCAGTACCTCCCAATGAAACCCGTCAAACGCGGAATCAAGATATGGATGCAATGCGATTCTTTCACGGGTTTACATTCGATATGAATGTTTATGTTGGTAAATAACTAAATGCCACAACTGGTACTCTTTGTGAACGTGTTGTTAACACTCTAGCGTCAACAATCAAGGAGCGTGACGTCACACTCAAATTTGACCGAATTTTTACAAGTGTTCACTTGATAGACACCATTAAATAAGCGGCTGTAGGAACATGTATTTCCAACAGAAAATACATGCCAAAGTTTACTGGGCAGTTAATGCGTGGAGAGGCAATTTTAAACGGAAACTTGTCAGGCACACTAGCAATGAAATGGCGTGACACTAAGGACGTAATTTCGCTTAGCAACTGCCATGACAATACTATGGGTGAAGTGATGAGAAAGCAAAAAAATGGAACAAAAATAGCTACAGGTTGTCCTGATGCGATAAAGTTTTGCCGACAGAGCAAAAGGGTGTTGATCTAGCAGACCAAATGACAGGTGTGTACGATCTTGATAGAAAATCTGCTAAATGGTGGAGAAAAATTGTCTATCGCCTACTGTTAGTAGCAGCAGTAAATGCATGGATTATATATAAAGAGCTCCATTGCCACCACAACGAACCATTTTTAGATTTTCTAGTTGAGGTTTTAGAAGAACTAATCAGACATGGACAACTGCAGTCTCCTGTAAGGCGTCGTCTGGGGTGTGGTAAGAAGTCACGGCGTGCTAAATCCTTGCAAAATGTAGGTTTACACATGCCTGTGGAAGGGCAGAAACGACGGCGATGTGCTGGGTGTTCTCCAAAAGGATTAGAGAAACGCACAAAAACACTATGTAAGGGTTGTAATATATCAGACTGCAAAGATTGTTTCACCCCATGTCACTCATAGATAAGTGTTCCTGCAATGCAAAGATGCATTCGTTACTATTACTCCCATGCTCATTTGAAGTAAAAAGAAGAAATAAAATATATATTTTATTTGTATAAGACACACTATTTTTATTTATGTAAGCCACAGAATGCATTACAGAAACTAGTAAATGAAACAACCCCGATTTAAGCCTCTAAATAGTAGGGAGTATTTAAAAATAACGGAGACTGCATTTATGTCTCATAAAATGATATACATTCCCGTAAATATTGTCTTATTATCAAATGAATATGGCAGATTATAGGAGAAACGTATATACTGAATAAGTGCCTCAGCTAAAGTAACCGTACGTCAGAATTTTCCAAATGATCACAATCATCACAAGTGATGTCTGGATCATTCAGAGCACCATTCACCTACTTAATGATTCAAATTATAAAATCGAAATCTTACTCGCTGGCACCTTCTATCTTCTTAACCATAATCATTACTGAGTTGTCGATATCATGAGAAACTGCAGCACAGACCTCAACTGATGATATACAACAGAGGTCGGCAACCTTTTCTGCATGGCGTGCCGCATATTCGTAGTTGTGAATGCTTCTGAGGATCGCAATGAATGTCGCAAGAGCTTCGGCGGGCAGGATGAGTGTTTACAACCGAAGTTATCTAGAGATTTTGTGGTTTCATAATTAAAAATCGAGCCTAAATAATTTCCTAGCTTTAAAACTTCGTCATAAAGGTTTTTAAACCGTAATCTTACTGAAAAAATACAAAATTTTGTGTTAAGTTTTACCGATCACTTCTTCATCAGGGCTTCACAGACTGCTCTCCGGGGTCGCATCCGGCCGTAAGTTGCCGACTACTGATATACAACATTATTTGACATTGTCCTGCGAATCCTTGATTTTCTCTATTTGCTGATTCACATTCCTGTAAGATAAGAGAGCATATGCCTTCGCTGTAGATAGTGCGCTAAAATCACTCGGAGAAAGGAGACTATTAGCTCAGGCAGGGCCGGCCCGATCTACCGGTGAGCCGGGCGGCTTCCCGGGGCGCCAAAGTTTTGGAGGCGCTATCCCGATCATCTATACATTACTTGCAAGTGAATACATATTGGATACCAATTTATATCGAGAAACAGGCTGGAATCTTGATGGCATTCCTTTCAATTTTTCATTATCAATAATTTTTACCGCGCGATGAATAAATTAACATGTACTTTGTAAATATCACAACAAACATTAACGGAGGGGGGCGCTGGAGTACTATCTCGCCCGGGGTGCCAAAATTCCTCGGGCCGCCCCAGTGCTCAGGCCTCCGATTCAGATGAAGCTAATCCATCCTGGCCAGGGGAAAGAGATCTCCCTTAGAAAAAGCTATCTGTTGTCAAACGTCTTTGACCCGACGTATCTGTTCTAGTGAGGACCATATTTCAAGGCAATTCTCGACCAACTGCCGATTTTATCCACTGTGTGATTGATAAGACATTCCTGGAGTTTTATATGGTTGTATGTATGTTCTCCCATACTTTTTCAATGATTTAGCCAAACCTTCAGTACTTTTTCTCCTCCTTTCCTCCGTCCGCTATAGTTAGACTTAACTCGACATAAAAAAGTGTAATTAAAGAATTAAAACCGGACTGGGGAACTATACATAAAATATGACTTCAAAAGAGACAAACCGAAATTTCTACGTTGCGGGAAATTTTCTTACCTTTCCAAAACCGTTAAATTTGATTTCCAAACTTCAAACAAGAAGTAGAGAAATCGGAACGGAAATGGACCAGAATATCAGTGCGCCCAAAAAAATTAAAGACGACTTCCAATCGAAAGATAAATTGAATATCTGCCAATTTGCCGAAGACACCGCTTCACGTGGGCCGTATAACGTGATATTTTGTTACGTTCATCGTAAGCTGCTATAAAGCGATCGAAGTGGTAAATAAAATGGAAAGAGGATACCTTTCGCGTCTTTTGGTGGTCAGCTTTAACCACCTTGTTGCAAAAGCGTTACCAAATCAAAATAATTGCGGCACACTTCATATTGGAAAGAAATGCAGCCGCAGAAATAGAATACCGTTAAAAAACGTAGGTATTAAGTGAACATACAAACACGTATTCCTTAAATCACTAACAAGAAACTCATTAAATAATGATGATTAATTTTTACTCTTTTAAGCAACTAAGACTCTCCTTAAGTATGCTGCACGAAAAAAACGGTTACATGCATCAAATAATAAACACTCCGCGTAAAAGACCCTTTTTTGAGGAAATTCCTCTATATAGGTAAACAATTACTTCTGAAAATCACTTTGTGTGGTGTCACTGCACTTAATTTGTACCCAAATGCATACTTAAAGATTACTATTTCTGAGTCGAAATAGTTAATCATTTACTAAAAACAGACAATCTTCAAATTAAAATTATTTGGAAATTGCCTTTCCAGCTAATTATACGTACTCTAAATAAATTTGTTTTTCATTTCCCCTAATACTTTAACCCTAGAATACTAATCATACGTCCAAATGACGTACTCTTTTTTTGAACAAGAATAACTCCTTTTCTGGGAATCCGATTAGCTCCTTCCTCAAGCAGTGCTTCAACCCGTTTGTTGCCTATCGGGAACCAGGCCGGTCGCCAGTTCCACGCAGTGTTGCCGTTTTAGCGTTTCTCGCGCTAAATTTAGCGTATTTTTGTTTTCTACCGTTTTTTTTTTACATTTAGCGCTTTTTTTTATTTTAGCGCCAAATTGGATGCCTTTTTTCCATGTAATTTATGAAGCGTTTGAACCTACCTTCAATGAGGAGAAGAAAATTGAATTCCAAATCAAACAGATTGCATTGATCTACAGTCTGAGAACGTCGGGGGTGGTTATCCAGCGTAACCGAGGCATATTTAAAAAAATGGAATGGGCAAAGCAGGATAAATGAAAAATTTCCTCGTTACACCCCTTGCATAGATTTTCCATGCTGTTAGACACTCAATATGGAAATTGTCCTGAAGGTCACCGATTAAATAAGAAAAGCGGTGCAGCTATATCGCAAACGTACACTGAAATTCTGCGGCCCCCAATGGGATTTTAAAATCCTATGCGATGTGATCCTTTAATGGTTCCCTGCCCTAAAATTAACGATGAAATGGCTCCTTTGATGTTAGTTAAGTCAGAAAAGTTGTTTCCTGCTATAAATATAAGAAATTAAATGTTTTTAAATTTCTTGGCCAGTGTACTTCAGCAGCAAAGAATTTCGGTCAAAGTGTTGCCCCTATATTTACAATTCATTGTTAACCACCTAACTTTATTATCATTTTTATTACCTTTAGGTTTCTCATCCATGTCTTTATTAAACAATAATTTTTACAACTAAAATTATGAGTTTTTTAAATATTGTTTTGTATTCCTTGGACTTCGGCGCCGGATGGTCGCCCTGCTCGCCTTTCATCATGTATCAATGCTTTAGTATTTTGTATATTCAGAGATATGTAAAAAATAAAAATTTGATTTTTGAATTAAATAGATGCGTATATCCGATAATATACCGTAGAGAAATTTAGATTCGTTCTCTTAAACCTATTTCGTTTCAAATCCTGAGTGCCTGTGATGATTGTAAGTAATCTTTAAAAAGAAATTTTAAAATGCAAATGAAAACTGTTTACTACTATTTTCAGATAGTTTCGTGTCCATTTAACACCACTATAAGAGTGTAGAATATTTACTGATGCACATGGGCAGCATAAATTAGGAAAAATATATAAACGGGGATTTTTCTATCTAGCGCTTTTTTAGCGATATTTACTATAATTTTAGCGCCTATCTAGCGCCTTTTGAGGTTGGATTTAGCGCTATTTACAAATCTGCGATGGCAACACTGCTTCCACGCTTCTCTTCCGCCCGTACATCTGCTTCATCGTTGAGTCACTACGTCAATCTTACGTAGGTTTAGTATTAAGCGAAAATTTTGTACGTCGATTTGACGTGTTTAGTAAAATGCCATAATCTTAGGACTTCGATCTTACATATTTAGTAAAATGCCATAATCTTAGGACTTCGATCTTACATATTTAGTAAAATGAGACTTTTCATAAGACGTGTTAACGTATGTTAAGGGAGTTTAGACAATTTGACACACGATTAGTGAAATGAGTAAATTTCACAACTGAATGGATGGTCTATCTTCGTATTCCCGAATGTCTAGTTAATATTTTGCGCGTTTCTTTTTAGGAAAAATGGAGAAAACTACATTATTCTGACCCAGAAGAAATTCTACGCATAATGAGCAATATTTCCGACGAAGAAAGTGGTACAGAAGGTATTTTAAAAAATGATAAAAAAACATCCTTCCATCTGTTTCACAAAGATTTTACGACGCTGCCATACAAACCAAAAGAAAACAAGCTAATCGCTCTTGTTTCATCTGTTCATAACGACTGCTATCAATGAAATTACCAAGAAACAAAAAATCGTCCTCAGTTACAACTCGACGAAGGGCAGACACCTTTGTATTCCGTCCTACCAGTTTTATTAACTTATGTTCATTTTTTCGTAGAACCAAAATTTTGCAAGTATTTACAGAAAGTTCGTTTTTTATTTACAGTGAAGTGAGACCATTGCAATCAATGCATTGATTGGGTTATGTCTATAATTTATGTAATTTTTATTATTGAATTTTACAAGAATTCCTTATAAAAATTTTCCTGATTGATATTTAGATGAACTTGATACGAAATTCACAACGACTAAAACTTCAGGGTTAGTTTTGTCAAGATTTTTTCAATTTTATCCTTTATTTAAGACGTTATTGTTTTAAGCTAATTAAATTCAAATCTGCAATTTTTTAGTTTTATGCACTTTTATCATTAAATACATATTTTGTCATTGCAATATATTGTATATATTTCATACATGATTCTTTTAAGAAGGTAATGAAATTTAAATTTATATTTTACAATTATCTATATTTGATAGAAGTAGCAGTTAAATTTCGTGTCAGCCCTGGGTTTAAATGGATAAGAAACGCAAAGGAGCAGAAAAACTTCGTGAAAAGAAAAAGGAACTTTTTCTCTTAGAGGCAGAGAAATGCTCCAAGTTGATTGACATATTTAAATTCAATGCTACTTCTTCATCTGAATTGGATAATCAGAAAGAAGTAAATGGAATTCAAGACCCAGCTACTGAAAACTCCCAAACTGATCATCACTCTGCAAACTCACTACAGGTTGAAACTGAAGAAAACTCTTGTCAAGAGAATGATATAATAAAGGTGAAATACAATTAGAGGGTTTTGTAACCCTCTAATTGTTTGGCTAAAGGAGTATTTCACCTTTATTAATCTTAGCCAAAGTTATTGAGCTACTATCAATTAAGAGAATGATATGTGCAATGGGGCAACCGCAGATTCTATCTCTAACAATAAGTCTTGTGAAACATGGATTGAGATACTTCCTGAAGATGATTGTCATCTTTTTATTAGACCAAAAGAAAGTGAAAGGCCATACTTATTTCAGTTGCATCTAAAACAACCATAAAACAGTTGTTATCCCTTTTCCATTTTTAAATGTATTTTGGAGAAAAAATGGATCAAAACGCTGTTGGCTATCATGCAGTACATCTAATAAGGCTCTCTATTGCACAGTGTGTCTTGCTTACAGCAAGGAAGATGAAACCAATGCATTTATAAAGGAGATGAATAACCGAAGGGAAGTCCACCAACGTATAAATGAACAAGAGCTTAGCAAATATCACAATTAGAGTACAAAAGCTCACATTCTAAGTTATAACTGCAAAGACATTGTACATCTGTTGATCACAAATCAAGTGCAGTAGAAAAGAGAAGTAAAAAATAATAGGCAGGTAATGGAAAGAATTATTGAAGTTGACAAACTATTTGGTAAACGAGGGCTAAGCTACAAAGGCAGCTCAGTTGAGAGTGCATTTGCATATGCAAACTTTGATTATTTAAAATAAACCTTAAACAGAATGTAGCCTCACTATATACGAGCTTATATATGAGCTTACATTATATGTCTCATGATAAAAATATAGGGGAATATTCTACTCAGATGTGTGGGCCGAGGTCAGAAGGTTTGCCCGGGCCGATTTTTGCTCCCAATCCGCCCCTGATATTTAGTACAGTGATGTAAATTCGGTTTCGTCTCCGTTTCCCATGAAAAGACGTCAAGTCTATGACATGACATGCAGACTTTTTTGGTTATTATTTTATTTCAATTTTGTTAAATTTTTCACACTTGTATCAACCGCCCACAGCTGTTTTGAGCGTGCCAGCAACACGAATCAGTGTAGAGAGGGCATTTTTGGGGCTAATAATATCTTGAGACATATAGAGATAGCCTCAGTGATAATTTATTGGAGGGCATTTTAGTAATTAGATCGAATTTTGGTTGCTTGGAGTAAATTTTACTGTTCGTACATATTTGTCATCTTAAGAAAAATTTTGTAATTATATATTGTATGATATTTGTAATATTAATATCTAAATTTCTATATTATATATATATATATATATATATATATATATATATATATATATATATATATATATATATAATGTTAAACAAGTTATTAACTATGAGAAATATTATATGGAAATATTATTTAGTGAAATATTGTTTGGTAAAAAGGAAAATATTTATTTGTATGTGTAGAGTGTGTAATTATTAAGAAACTAAAGACCGGAACCAAAGGGAAAATTGGCACCTACAGACCTGTAGGACCAGATCAGGTTTCCTCCCTGAAATATGTAATGAATTCTTTTGTAATTTGTAATAATTTATCAGTACTTAATCCAACTTATATAAATGTATTCCTAATAAAAGTAGCTCTTCTTTGAACAATTCTCTATGAATTATATTCTACATTCAAATGTGAATTAATATTATTGTACCTGTTCAAGTACGTGCATGGGTACTGTTGGAGTAAATTGATTATGATAATGAGAATATCTGCCTATATTGGAATCTGAAATATTGGAATTGTAAAATCAAATAAATGTTGACTTTTGAAAGAATGACAACGGTTTTACATCAAACTAAATGCTTTAAAAATAACATTTTTAATAATTTTTATATGTGTGCTAACAAGTAGGGATGTACACGGGTTTCCCGTGGTACAGAAGTGCTTTTCGTCAAATTCGCCGGAGTATAATCATATACTAATATCTTTGCTTTGAAATCAGAAAATTATTTTTCATCCAATTCCTTCCAAATTTATAATGACCGAAAAGTTTCACTTTGTAACTGTGGCACTTCAATTAACATACTTTATTCTAGGATATTTTGGAAAAAATTCCATTTACTCAAAAATGGCTATAAGAATTTTGGTTAAAATCCATCCAATCAGCTTGATGTCACAAATAATACTAACTAAGCCATATGTTCCAAAAATTATTAATATCGATCAGTAGCATTAAAATATACGCTAACCTACGGTTAACTTTTATTTCTAAGCGTTTTTCTTTTATAAGCATACAGTCGACCAAACGTATATACGTATATGAGAAAGTTTGTGCAATGTATATTGCGCCGTTTATTCGTTTGTGAATTTAGAGTCCAATAACCTTCGGTCAGGTACCAGTTAATGCAATATAACATTGTTCATATGAGTTTTTAATATTCGCATATCGACATTTCCTATAAGGACGCTTTTTCATGGAACGTATTTGCATCGTTATGCGAGGGATTTCTGTACATAAATCAGTTCCTAGAGGCGTAAATTTAAATAATTCAAATATATTACTTATATTAGCCAATAATGTTCCTGAGATAAGCAACAGTTTTCCTTTAGTTCTTTGCACGCTCACGAAATGAAAAAGCATTTGCATTCAACCATCCAAAAATTAGGGCCGATAATTTAATTTCTACTAAAATTTCGCTAAAGTCATGGATGAATATACTAATATTGTGACTCCAGTATTAAAGCTAACAGGTTTAATAAAACTCTATATCACTTGGAAGAAATCAAGTTTCAATGTCTAGTGTAAAATTCATTAAGGTGGATTTCGGATTTCGATAATTCCGAACTGCGCGGAGTAAATAAAATAGTAAGTCACAAGAGATGTCTTTCTATAAACACTAAGGAAAATCGCTATAACATGCAGTCACTAAATGCTAACATCTAGTTCTTGCAATGTGCATACGGTTTACTCAGTGCCAAAATGAATTTATCCGACTAATGCTAAGCTCGCTAAATGAAGGGCAAAACACGTTCGAACTCAAGTTTTCAGCGAAAAAGGCTATTATTACCGTTGGAAAATAAGTATTAGAGATAAATGGAGGAAATGAAACTTATACTACTCGAACAATGGCGGGTAAGGAGAAAATGATCCTTTAAAAGAATATTGGAAAAATTTAAATGATCTATTAGAGTCCATTCTCAGAAAAACAGCTTGTTAAGAAAAATAGTCACTAGGAGAATATTCATCTTATATTATCGATAACAACAATCGCTTTTTAAGCATAGTATTCTCGATCCTATTTCTGCAAAATCCTTTTCTACTAAACTGGCTAGTAAGAAGCCGACATATTGAACACACCTCTTCAGTTCTTCCGCATCGCCAAATTTCGCCGTGGCCTCGAATTATACGCACTGCAACCCTGGTCAAACTAATAGGCTTCTAAAAAAGGTGACGCGGTTGAAGAAGGAAAAGAAACCGCCCGTCCATTAGCGAGAGTTCCTCTTCATGAACCCCGCACCAACGGTAATACACTTTGAGGGAGGAATCGCATTCAAAACCGCAATCGGCTGGCAGGAGAGAGTACGCGGAGTGTGCCACAACTTTCCCTCTTTGGCACCGCGTCAAACGACGACGTACCACACAGTGTTGCCAATCTAGCAAATTTTAGCTAGATCTAGCTACTTTTCATTCACACTAGCCCCTAAAAAAAGGCCCTAGCAACTTCTTACAAATCTAGCGAATCAACAAAAAAATCTAGCTATTTCTAGCGACTACCCAAAAAAACTTGTTTAAGTTGGAAATATATAATCCCAAATAAATGTTTGCTAGATTTTGCGTATTCGTATCATATAATGGTTTGGAAACAACAATAGGAAATCTACATTTTGTTCTTACCCATTATATGCATTGTAATGCTGAGATTAAAAGATTTATTCGGACAGAGGAGATCACCAACCAAGTCCGCAATAGCAGATAATTTCGACACTGTTTTAGTGTTAAAATTGGAGTATGCCCTGCTAGATACCTCCCATGCAATTCTTATGGGGTATAACTGGAGTAGTGTTGGGAAAAAGACTTTAGAAATAAAATTTTTAATTATCCATATAAACTGGTTCAAACGAAGGTTCCATCTTCTGGTTAGTGTATAAAAGACAATAATAGCTTTAAAAATAGTGTAGCTATATGCATGCACACAGAAACATTACTCTTATTATATGGAGACACCTTTCGGTTAGTTTCTTTACGCAGCCATGAATATCAATAGTAATCATATATTCTAGCTACTTTATCGCTACCAAGAAGATGAAATCTAGCTCCCAAATGCTAAAAATGTGGCAACACTGGTACCACATCCCGGATGTGGGCATCGCGCGATATTTTTGGCGCCGGGTGTCGAAGTAAGGAACCGATGAGAGGCGACGCTTAAAAGCCTCCGCCGAATGTCGATCCACCTGTCGGTGATGGTCTTTTTAAAAAGCGTGGGTTATCCTCGCGAGACCACTTTCCTTAGAGCGGTGGGTGGAGACGACTCTGCCAACAACACCTGCGCCTCGTAGTCCGAAGGTTTTCTTGTACGCCACTCCGACCTCTCCTCCGTCTTCCCCTCCGACCTCCGCCTCCCTGCCACCTCTCCAGCTTCCCCACCTTATACGCCCCGTGCCCACGCCAGAAAGAGAGACGGCCCTCGAGAAGTCATTCTCTCGGAGATATCCCCTCCTGGTGGCCCCATCTTGATCGCTCATCTATCGTACGCGACATAGCTCCGCGAGACGAGATTAAAAAGTTCCTGCCTTTATCACGGCCACCTTTAGCGAGCATTGAGTTATTCGACGTGCGTCGCCCGCTACGCGTGCAATTACCGCCGTGACATCACGTTTAAATGGGCTTGAATCAAGTAGGGAAAAAACCTTTTCCGTGATGCATTATGGGTAAAATAGATCTCAATGGTTAAAAAACAAAAAGGTTTTTCCGTTGTCGACAATCCGCTTATGGGTAAAATAATCTATTCCAGTGTCTTTCAACCGGTGGGCCGCAAAAGAGTTGAGGCGGGCCGCGATAATTTGAAACAAGTTAAGATTTGTTGACAATATTAGAAAACTGTCGCAAAAATATAGCAAAAAATTACTATTTTGTAAAAATCACACGTTCTAAATAACTAATGACAATTTACATAAATTGCTTTATGTTTCTTATGAAAAACCTGCTACTTTTAGTCAAGAATATAGAATTTTCTCCTGCTCCCATTGATAAATAGGTGGGCCGCGAAAACTTTCTTGTATTTTAGTTGGGCCACGGAAAATTCCTGTAGTTTAAGTGGGCCGTGTTATCAAAAAGGTTGAGAAACGCTGATCTTTACACTTCGAGAAAGGCCGTTAGATCAGGGATTCCCAAACTTTTCAACGTGGCGAGCACCAAGTTATATTAAAGAATGTCAAGCGAGCACCACTATACTTGTTGAAAAATATGAACATTCAGAAATAAAATCAAACCAACCTCAAGAGTTGTTCATAGTGATATGAAATGCGTTTTAAAAGAAAGCTACAGAACAGATTAAACTGCTGGTGCAACTGGACGCGATTTTAAGCAAGGCAGAAGAGTACATTCGGTTTGCCAAAGAGCGCGATCAGGCTCTCAAAGAGCATAGAGGTGCTCGCGAGCAACAGGTTGGTTATATGAACGGAATGTTTGGAACGTAGCAACTTGAGGTATGGTTTATACGAACATTCGTCTTTGATTGTAGTCGCTTATGAGACTCGCAAATCTGTAACCTACGCATTTCTTATTGTTATGACACCTCGGAACACCCATCGCATACAAAACACGTCTCTCGCAGACTTGGTTCATTTCCTTTGAAGAGACTCCCTATACGGCGGATTCATTAGTCGGCCTCATCCTACGTTCCTTTCCTCGTTAGAATCTTAATGAATCATTTCAAATCTCTATTTTTAATGATACCGTTTTAAAATTTATATCGAGGAAACATCTTTAATGCTTAGTCATTAGCCTATTTCTCTGTCAATTGTCTCTCCAGCCAACGCCAAACCTGCGGAGTTTGTACTTGAATGTATACGGTTCGTAGAATCAATACCGCTCCTCTATTAAAATGTCTAATGGTTAGCCCATGCGTTTGACTTCGCGATAAATACGTCGCCGAAGGTGAGGTATATCGATAATTGGTAAGTTAAATCGAATTCTAAAATTCCCATATGGTGCCAACGCTCGATAAATTTTAATAGACGGAAACATTAAACGACCCTTTGAATCCGATAAACACACGGAAATTTCAGCACAAAGCAATAAAAATAAACACCATAAAATTTGGAATATCGGGATAACTGTCACCAGAGATAACAAAATTTAGCTATTGCGATGAGTGGTTTCTCGTTACTAACTACAACACATTAAATCGAAGAACGGTTATACTCCAACGTGAATTATCATGTAAACGATCGCAACAGATAATTTTCCTCTTATAAAAATGTAGACAGGTACATTTATACCTATAAGGACATGATTTTTTACATATTAGACGGCTGCGTTAAATGCAAAATATTCTCTCTGGCTCTCTCTTCATCCATGATGGAAATTTGCCATCATTACAACAGCTCTGATCGGAATATTTAACATAGAAACTGTTCATACAGAAAGTTCATAGAATTAACAACAATCGGAGAGAATACGATGAACTAATTTCCATCAACTCTATACAACAAGGAGTGCTTAAAAGATGAAACTGAAGCATATAATTATAGAAAAGAGACGATTTTGGGCGGTAAATTTAAAGGGGATGGAAAGAATAAAGCGGCATAAAATTGTCTGATATTTCCAATATTTAATATATTATAACCGCTGTGCCTCTCCCTGCGTCATTGTGTCCATGCCTGCCTGCGTCTGAAGCCTCGAGTGACGTGTTCAAAATATAAAAATCCTATTTTTAATGGGGTTTATATGGAGAAGTCCCAAAGGCGTTCACACTTGTAGGGGAGGACACGGTTAGGCCTCGCTACGAAATCCTTGGGTCGCTCGAGGAGGAACTTTTGTCCGAAGGCCCATCAAGTCCTATCCTCTTCGGTTACCGCGACCGAGGCCTAACCTACAAGTGTGAATGGTCTCCGAAAAAATAGTTCTATCCCTAATAAAGCCCTAAACGCGACCGTCCCTCAGTGTTAACCAGCCTTTAGGGTTCGTAAGCCTTCAATACACCTATATATTGAGGGGTGCGTAGCTTATCTACCTAAAAAGGATACAGGCGCTAATTCGAATCCTGGAGTGATTGTAAAAATGCTAAGTTTGGAGTATCTTTTTAGGAGCTTCCACTTTTGCTTTTCTTAAACTGCAAATAAAGTCATCTCATCTAATATATTATAACCGCTGTGTCCCTGTGCGCGTCCCCGCGTGCGTCCCCGCGTGATTCCCTGCGTGCATCCCTGCGTGCGTCCTTGCGTGCCTGCGTCTGAAGCCTCGAGTGACGTCACATTCCGGCATGAACGCAAATAAACCGGGAACGGTCGGCTCGATTTCGAAGAATCTTTCGCCTGAATACTCGGCGCGAACTCTTGCAAGTTTTAAGCGGGTAGTCGTCTCCCGAAATGGCATGGGTACGATATCAGGAAAGTTTTCGTTTTTACATTTGATTAACACATAATCGCCTGGAATACGATGTGTAGACCTTCAGTTTTTAAGATTTTAAATTTTCTTACGATCGAGACTTTGATTCGCGATTTACACTATTTCACGTAGAAAAAAATGAAGATTCTTTTTCTTACTTTCGATTCCGTTGTTTAATTCGTGTTTGCTCATATTTTAAGTTTACATTCGATTTGTTCCGATTTTTCAACATATTACCTGTTGATCACGGATTTTTGCATTGTTAGACTCGGGCTTTCAAGTGCATTTGCACTAAGCTTACAATGAAATAAACGCATCAAGGACAATAGCCGATTGAAAATTTATGTGAAAAGTTTCGTGTAAATATAAAACAAATGAAACACGTAGCGAAGAAAAGAAAGGATTCCAATGCATTGAAATAATGGACAACTTAACATTTCAAATAGAAAGATATTTCACGCATGCATTGAATATATCGTTTCGTTTGCAAGTTTCATTGTGTAGTTTAAGCAAACTCCTATATTGATAATGTCTGTGATTAATTACTTTCGATATCGACGCGTGGCCGGTGCACTGATTACTTATTATTAAACAAACCACAGAACATACGTTATGCTGTACCATCAGGAGTATTGAACAAAACAAAAAATATCGTGTACCGGTAGTCGAAATCATGTAGGTATGCATTTTTGGTTATTAAAATGGTGCTAGCTATATGATTATTTTAAGAGGGTTATTAAAGGTGGTTCAACTAATAACGCTCTTTGTAATAATTTTTGTCATAGGAACTATCGTTTTGGGTCACTTCACGCAAGGGTCTCTAGATGCTTGCAACACGGGCCCCTTGTTTCTATTTATAAAGGTAATGCAAACCGTCAATAGTTGTAATATATGCACTAGTGCAATAAAATGTTTTATTATTTGGAAATATATATACAGATATAGAACTGCGTTTGTAAAATCACAACAAAAAACCCGTAGTTTGTATGCGCATCTTTCATCAAATATCTCGCTTTCGATGATAAAGTTACTACAAGATCTATTGCGTACGTGAACCAACACCGGAATTTAAATGTGGCGGAGTACGTGCACCTTTTAAGTAGCACCACGTTTTGAAGCACGTGTCCGATATAATGGTCAATTCCCATAGGACAGTAATTCGTGGCTTCCCGGAGAAGAGCACGTTTTTACATGGAAGACAGCGTCTACGTTTAGGAATGTATTTCCGCGACGCTGACCACTCGGTTTACGCCCGCGATTATATGGTTTGGACACGCACATCTTTCTACGGGCCAAGCATCGCGTATAAAAGCGATTCGCTCGTCTGCCAACTTTAAGGGTCGAATAACGGTTTGTTTGGTTTTGTCCATCCTATGGAATTCCTTTCACGAAATCAAACCGCAAATATTTTCTTCAAGTGCCGCGAAAAAACCACGCCTTCGCTAGTAAAAAAATCCGAAAGCGAAATTGCAGTATTTCCGCTTTGATGGGCCGACAATGCGCAACCGATAAGTTGGTGGGTCTCGAACGGCTTCGCTTCAATGCATTTGAACGGGCAAGAATCGTTTGAGACGCAACGACTTTCCGGTTAACATAACGTCCTTTTCATGCATCGCGGTTCAATGATCTAAGGAGGGTTTTGATGCGTTTCCTCAAATGAACTACAGTGGCATTTATTGTATTCCTGCAAAAACGAATCCGAGTAATTTTTGTGGATCAAAACTCAAGAGAATCCATATAATTACAAATAAATATTTAATCGTCCATAAGAATATTATCATTTCAAAAGAGATTCGACGGTATCACATCGTGGACAAAAATAAATTGTAGATTCTAGCAAAGAACTTCATTTATTAGAATAGAATCGCCACTGATGACGGCTGCTTTTTACCCAACCTTTTCCAACCTTTTCATAGCTACTGGAGAAACGGTTCGTCAACCATCACTACTGAGGAACACAGAAACGCGCAAGAAAACCATGTTGTTTGTTGGAGAAACTTCCGCTGCAGTGAGACAACACTTTATCATAAAGAAGCTTCTCAAACACTTTTGAAAACGTTGGCGAGATAGAAATTGGTCCATAATTGCGAACATTAGATTTGCAACCACTTTTAAAACAGGTGTAACTATTGCTTCCTTCCACCTCAGAGGGAAAGTGTGGTATTGTAAAATTTTGTTGAACAGAGAAAACAGGTGGTAACTAAATTCGTCAGCAAAGATTTTCAGGACAATAATAGGAATACAATCTTTACCAGGCGACATACTGTTTTTCAAACTAGGAAGAGCCGTTAAAATCTCACCTCTAGTGAAGTGTACGGAGGAGATAGCCTCAGTTACATATGAAGCATCATTATTATAAGGTGGAGGCATAGGAGCATCGAAAAAAGAGGAAAAATACTCAGAAAATAAATCTGTAACTCCCTGACTATTACTAGTAGGATAGTCATCATAAGTAACTGTAGAAAGAATTCTACGAGTACCCCTTTTTCTTCTGATATACCTCCAAAAAAGTTTCGAGTCCTCTTTTAAGGACGAATCTATAACATTCAGATAAGAGTTGTACTTCAAAAGTTTCAGGTTCTTAAAAATGGCTAGATGGAGCGAAAATTCTACAAAATCAGACCGTAGTTTCGAGTGCTTCCAACGACGGAAGGCTCTAAGCTTAATTTTTAATGCAGAAATCAGTTCCCCGTAGAACCAAACAGGATATTTAAGAGAACTGACTATAAGTAATGCCACACAGTCCAAAATAACACTATCTAGTAAAAGTGATCATAAGATTACTCTGCAGAGGAAGCGCAATCAAGAAGCATCCACGGGCAGTGGTGAAGGGTGTTCTTAAGCACAGAAATGTCATGTCGCCTTCAGTTGAACTGTACTCAGTGTGACTTCTTCAAGCGTCTAATCGAATCAAGCTGAACATCTAAAAATAATGGGGCATGGTCAGATAATACGGCACTAGTTGCTTAAATTAGATACATAACTAAAAAATTCAATTGACTTTCCATTCGTGCAGAAAATGAGGTCAAGAAGTTGTTACAACAAGAGGGGAAGTGAACAAGTTGTTTAAGTTTAAATTCATTCATCCAGTCAAGAACGCAATGTATCTGCATGCCGTTAATTCGACCAACTGCGTATCATCAAGGTACATATTTTTTCAAGAGGTGTTGCCATTTCCGGAAAAAAGCAAGTAGCCTGCTCAGGCAGAAATCAGAAAGCAAATGTTCTCACTTCCTCTGATAATATACTAAATGTGAGGAGCAAGTTGCTACAGAAGATGAACACAGAATCGCCAGGCAGAGCAAGGTCCACACTGCGGGCAACAGTGCTAAGAAGGCGACTGATCAGGAAAGAAATGCAGTCATTCTCGTCAGCATCTTCATCTTCTGAGGAGGAAGAGTCTTCAGAGCATGACAGTGACGAAAGTGTTACCTTCAGTAGAGTTAGCATGCCAAATTCAGCGAACCCATTTCAGCAAAGTATGGTGATTGGGTGGTGTGAATGGAATGCCAAGGAATGGTATCGCGAGGGTTTTGTGAGTGCACGGGACAAGAAAAACTTCATTTGTGGGAAATATATTCCGTTAGTAAATGAAGAAGGTTATGTAGTAGATGAAATATGAACCTCCAAAAATTTTAATTCCGGTGCGTGAATCAGATATACGAGAAAGATGACGATTTTCTGTATTGACTCTATGCACCCAACCTCATGAGGGTGAATAGGGTTATGCAACTGGACAACTTAAGTAGATCATGCTTAGAACTGAGTGCGATTATAACAATTTCTATTGCATTAACACATAGCTCAAAGGCCAGCGCGTATCTGTATCCACAAGAAGTTAGAGAAATATTAAATAGTAAACAGTAGTTTCAAACATTTCCATTTTTGATCCGATTCACCATGACTTACCCTACGCTGGAACAATAACTGAAATTGATGTTTTTCAATTTACAACATCGTGGTATCGCTTGAAGATTCAATCAGGCAACTAAGCTTTTAGCCACGTTTTGTTTAGGAAAACCAATTTTTAATCTAACTCAGGGGCGGATCCAGAACCTTCCCAAGGAGGGGGCGATCGCCCCAATCAGCACTCCCCCGTCTTGATTCCTCCTCTGCCGACAACCATACATTTTTAAAATCCCTACCCCCATCAGAATCTTTCTTTCCCTTGTCATACAGACTTAATCTTCGGCGTAGAAACAATGGATGTTGCGCAGAATGAATTTAAGAATGCACCTAGTGGAGGGAAATGAGGTCCTCCAAGGGGAGGGCGATCGCCCCCATCGCCCCTCCCTTGGATCCGCCATTGATCTAACTGCTAGTGTTTGTTGAATTAGTCTTTCGTTTAGATAAACTAGAATATTCCTTATGTTACGAGGCTGTTTTCTGATTGAGGATTTTCGATATATGGTTTTCCGTAAAGGACGCTGACAACTACAAAAGTCAAAACTCTGAAGTAAGTATTATTTTAAAGCTACTCTTAGCGTTAAAGAAGCCACATTTCCCAATTCCGTATTCGAGTAATACGAGAAACCTCAACCCTGTGTCCTCAAAGAGTACAAACGCTGTATTTTCTGACATACCCCGAATTAATACTTTGATTCATAAAACGTGGCTAGTTATTACTCCCATTATATTTTTACAATAATCATAAAAATCTCTCTACCTCATTTTTCTATTCGTTTTTAAACGCAGTATTTTGCATCTCCGTTCAAGCTACTTCCCTAAACAGGCTAATTACAGCTGAACCACACTCAATCAATTTGTGATATAATATTTTTGAGATTACTGGGACAATTCCGTAATATAGTAACGCACCAACAATAAAAACCCGAAGGAGAACCTGTCGTGGTGCGCTCACCCATTCAGTAAAGAGTGGCGAGGAGGAACTAAATAGACGAGTGGGGATCACCAACAACCACTCCAACCGGATATGGCGCCCAAAAAGCGTTTCCGAGTAGCGAGAGGGAGAGAAAGCAGGTGACATACATACCCCACTGTGCCTGAGCTTTAGAGTTGTTACTTGTCCAATAAATCATGGCAAACGTGCACGGGAACTACTCAAGAGAAAAAATGTTGATAAAGCGGAAGATTGATGAAAGGATCGCGCATTATGATTAACCTCTGGGAAATGAGAAAAAATACTCGACGAGTTTATTCGCGAGGAATTCACTTTCTTTTACGCGCACATTTCGAAATCTCGCTTTTCGGACCAGTCGAAAATTACACGGACGCCGAATTACAAAAATGTCAATTTATCATCAGCGATATAAAATATATCACTTTCAATTTTAAGAATTTCTTCTTCGAGAGAAAAGATGAGGCGTACGTCGGATGAATGTTTTAATTAGTTTTAACGAAACCAAAGAGCAATGAATTTAAAATTAAGTTTAAACAACCAAGTATTTTACAGTAGTAAAGAATCTAATCATACATCGCTTGGAAATCGGATATTTTATTAAGTTACTAAATAAATGTAATTTTAACAATATTTAACTGGAAATATTTTTGCTGTGGATTTATTCTATAGGCCAAGGGAAACAATCCTTACTGCCGTCAATATGATCAAATTCTTTTTATCAAAATAGACTGGAAACATTAATCAATTGTCAGAAATGCATGCTATTATTTGTAATTATGGAACGCGATATAATGAAATCAAATAATTAGTAATCGTAATGTTAAAAAAATATTTACTATGCGTACTTTGAGAAACCCGGAATATCAAAATAACTAGGTATAGCTCTATTGAAAGTCTACGGACCATGTGCAGAAAATCATTTTGGTCTGGAAGAGTCTATTCTCGAAACGCAGGCTGCGCGGGGGAGAGGGTAAAATTCTACGTCATTCTCTGCTGAGACTCCACGTAGAGCTGAATCCCACGGTCATTCATTTCCCCTTCACTTTCCCTCCCCACATCTTCCCCTACAACACGTGGCAGTTCGCGCATTTAAGGTTGGTTCACACTGAGGGGACGGTCGGGGGACGATCGCGGTTGGGACATTTTAGACCAAAATATAAAAATCCTATTTTCAATGAGGTTTCTATAGAGAAGTTACAAGGCGTTCACACTTGTAGGGGAGGACACGGTTAGGCCTCGGTACGAACTCCTTGGGTCGCCCGAGGAGGAAATTTTGTCCACAGCCCCCTCAAGGATATAATGCTAGAGGGTATAGATAAGTAAATTCCAATTAAACTGAAGGTCGACAATAAAGAGCCACGTTGGTACAATAAGCAAGTTAGGAGTGCGCTTAGGCGTAAGAGAATAATCCACGCGAAAATAAAAAATATGCCGTCTACATCATCCGATGAATATAGAGCAACTAAAGTTAAGACGTATAAGGAATCCCGAGCTAAAGCGAGAAATATTATGCGCGAGGCTTTTACTAACTTCCGGAATAAGGTATTAAATAATCATTTGAATAAGGACCCTAAAGCGTTTTGGTCTTATGTGAGAGAGGTCCAAGGTAGAGGCACTACCATACCTTCCCTGCGTAATGACTCGGCTGCCGTTATTCATGATAGCGTAGAGAAAGCCAACCTGTTAAACGGTCATTTTGTAAAAGCATTTACAGCCGTCAGCGACCATTGCGTACATTATGCACCCGCAATAAGGAGGAACCTGATGGACGATATAGTATTTTCTGAGGTGGGAATAGCAAAGCCATTAAGTTCCATCAGACATAACAAAGCCACTGGCCCCGAAGAACAAATTCCTGCTCGCGTTTTAAAAGAATTAGTTGAAGAAATAGCACCATTACTTCGGATGATCTTCGAGAAATCCATTTCTCGCGCAGAGGTCCCTAACGACTGGAGGTCAGCGCACGTTATCCCAATTCAAAAGGGCGGCGACAAGGAGAACCCAGAAAATTACAGGCCGATTTCTTTAACTTCGATATCGTGTAAGATTCTCGAGCATATACTCGTTAGCAACATAATGCGATTTCTTGATAGTGACTTATTGTTAGATGATTGTCAACACGGATTCAGGAAAGGTAGGTCATGTGATACTCAGCTCGGTCTTTTTGTTAATTGTATACTGAGAAGCGGAGAAAAAAATACGCAGGTCGATGCCATCTTCTTAGATTTTAGGAAAGCCTTTGACAAGGTACCTCACAGGAAGTTAATAACGAAATTAGAAACCTTAGGCGTTAATTCTAAAATCGTTAGTTGGATCCGTGAATTTTTAAATCATAGGAAGCAGAAGGTTGTTATAGATGGGAAATCTTCGAACTTAGTGGAGGTTGTCTCTGGCGTTCCGAAGGGTAGTGTAATTGGTCCGTTATTATTTCTAATTTATATAAACGATATCAGCTCAGTAGTCAGAAGTAAAATTAGGCTTTTCGCGGACGACACCGTCATCTATAAAGAAATAAGCAATCTGGAAGACCACCAGTATCTCCAAAATGACCTAGAAGCTATTTCTGCATGGTGTAAGGAATGGCAGTTAGAGATCAGCCAAAGGAAAACGTGCGTCATCAAATTCTGGAGAACCAAGAGTATCTCGTTGGATAATAATTATTGGTTGGACGGAGTAGAAATTCCAAATTCTGACTCGATAAAATATCTCGGAGTCACGATCCATCGTGATCTCTCGTGGGACACTCACATTCGCCGATTGATAGGTGCCGCTACAAAAAAAAGCTGGCCTTAATAAAGAGAATAGTTCGAAAAAGCTTTGAAAAAGTGAAATAATTGTGTTATTTATCGTTGGCTTGACCGCAGGTCGAATATGCGTCAGCTGTGTGGGATCCCTACGAAATGAGACTCATTAACGAGATAGAAAAGGTTCAGCGCAGATTTGTAAAGAGAAATTACGATAGTAAACAAAGCATAACATCATTAATAAAAATCTGAAATGGATATCTTTAGAGGAACGTAGGCTGCAGGCTAGATTTAAACTACTGGAAAAATTTATGTCGGAGGGACTAGCGAATGAGGTAGTAGGACTTATCAAAAGCCCGACGTATCTCGGAAGGCAGGACAGTGAGGATAAGATTCGCGAGATCGACTGTAGAACGGAGCGATATAGAGGATCGTTTTTCCCTACGAAGATAAGAGACCATAATAGAAAAATATAACGTAGGAAAACTATGGACCCTTGGTGCACTGCACCCCCTGCCACCCACCAAAAAGGTGACTTGCAGGGTATAATGTAGATGTAGATGAAGTCCTATCCCTTTCGGTTACCGCGACCGAGGCCTAACCTACAAGTGTGAATGGTCTCCGAAAAAATAGTTCTATCCCTAATAAAGCCCTAAATGCGACCGTCCCTCAGTGTGAACCAGCCTTTAGGGTTCGTAAGCCTTCAATACACCTATATATTGAGGGGTGCGTAGCTTATCTACCTAAAAAGGATACAGGCGCTAATTCGAATCCTGGAGTGATTGTAAAAATGCTAAGTTTGGAGTATCTTTTTAGGAGCTTCCACTTTTGCTTTTCTTAAACTGCAAATAAAGTCATCTCATCTAATATATTATAACCGCTGTGTCCCTGTGCGCGTCCCCGCGTGCGTCCCCGCGTGATTCCCTGCGTGCATCCCTGCGTGCGTCCTTGCGTGCCTGCGTCTGAAGCCTCGAGTGACGTCACATTCCGGCATGAACGCAAATAAACCGGGAACGGTCGGCTCGATTTCGAAGAATCTTTCGCCTGAATACTCGGCGCGAACTCTTGCAAGTTTTAAGCGGGTAGTCGTCTCCCGAAATGGCATGGGTACGATATCAGGAAAGTTTTCGTTTTTACATTTGATTAACACATAATCGCCTGGAATACGATGTGTAGACCTTCAGTTTTTAAGATTTTAAATTTTCTTACGATCGAGACTTTGATTCGCGATTTACACTATTTCACGTAGAAAAAAATGAAGATTCTTTTTCTTACTTTCGATTCCGTTGTTTAATTCGTGTTTGCTCATATTTTAAGTTTACATTCGATTTGTTCCGATTTTTCAACATATTACCTGTTGATCACGGATTTTTGCATTGTTAGACTCGGGCTTTCAAGTGCATTTGCACTAAGCTTACAATGAAATAAACGCATCAAGGACAATAGCCGATTGAAAATTTATGTGAAAAGTTTCGTGTAAATATAAAACAAATGAAACACGTAGCGAAGAAAAGAAAGGATTCCAATGCATTGAAATAATGGACAACTTAACATTTCAAATAGAAAGATATTTCACGCATGCATTGAATATATCGTTTCGTTTGCAAGTTTCATTGTGTAGTTTAAGCAAACTCCTATATTGATAATGTCTGTGATTAATTACTTTCGATATCGACGCGTGGCCGGTGCACTGATTACTTATTATTAAACAAACCACAGAACATACGTTATGCTGTACCATCAGGAGTATTGAACAAAACAAAAAATATCGTGTACCGGTAGTCGAAATCATGTAGGTATGCATTTTTGGTTATTAAAATGGTGCTAGCTATATGATTATTTTAAGAGGGTCATTAAAGGTGGTTCAACTAATAACGCTCTTTGTAATAATTTTTGTCATAGGAACTATCGTTTTGGGTCACTTCACGCAAGGGTCTCTAGATGCTTGCAACACGGGCCCCTTGTTTCTATTTATAAAGGTAATGCAAACCGTCAATAGTTGTAATATATGCACTAGTGCAATAAAATGTTTTATTATTTGGAAATATATATACAGATATAGAACTGCGTTTGTAAAATCACAACAAAAAACCGTAATTTGGAATCGCATCCTTCATCAATTAGCTCGCTTTCTGTTTGTAACAATATCTTGTCATGAGAACTATCGCATTGGGCCACTTCACGTAAGAGTCTCTAGATGTTTGCAGGAATTACTGCAACGGGCCCCTAGTAAATGTAAATAACATTAATTTTCTAACTAATAAGCACTTCATTGAAAAGTTTGTATAATATTTAAGAGGTCCACGAATTTAAGAATGCATCCCACACTGACCTAAACTGCATTTTTTTGTGAAACATACCATTCAAATCGTTTATCACTTCCAAACTAGAATTCATCTTCACCAATATCTTTATTTATAACCTGCAGACTTAGCCGAGGTTTATCTACAAGTAAAACGAATGTATTCTAACTTTGCGCATTCGAATGTATTTTCAATTCCTTATGCAATTAAACAACACTAATACTATATTTTAGATGTTACGAAGACTGAGTAGATTACTTTTGCTATGCAAAAATAACAACTGTTTTCCGAAGCATATAAAAGATAATTCTATGATTTGGAATCGCCCATGAAAGCCTCTGTTTAGCCTTTTCCATATTCTGCTCCACAGGGATGCTCAACAGGTGTATGAACTTTCCCTTTACGGCACACATTAGAACTTAAAATAGACTGCTGTTTAATGTTACTACTCCGAGTTGAATTTAACTGATAACACAAACGGCATCCGTCCAAGGTTTCATTTTAGGATTCCTCCTTAATTACAATAACCAGCTAATAACAATAAACAGCTCTAATAAAAATCGGCACCTACCGTAATAACCGCAATATATAATCTTCCGGCTATCAACATTAGGCTAACAGAATTCAAGGGTTTTGGGCGAAAATTCTAAGTCAACAAAAGGGAAAGAAAGTGAAAATTCTGTCCGGGAGTTATGACATATCCGCCGACAAAAATCGCCGATATCTTTCCGCTTATAGGTTTATAAAACTCTACCGAATGAAGAAGACAGACACATACACAAACGCGTTGTTGCAACTGAGCCGTTATCCGATGATATCGGCCTACCAATACCGGGTTTCACTCCAAGCGTACACCATTTTTGCGGAACGGTTCAACAAATCTTTGTCTATCTCTTTATTTATTCACGGCCACTCAAAAGCATCGGCCGTTATTCAGAGAAGGAAGTAGTGCCTGCCATCCGCGCGCCTATTGTATCGTATCAGAGGTCCCTTGACCCCAACTACGTGGGTGTTTATCTGGAAATGAATCGCTTTGATGCGAATAGACTTTCCATTCGCGTGAGAGAAAGAGCTCTGGGTTCGAGATTGACAAATCGTGAACAAATGAAACGCACAGGCGAGTGAGCCCAACGAAACTTTTACTTCGATTTCCAAATGAGTAACCCAGTGACACTTCGCGGAATGAGGATCATATGGTCGTATATGGTGTATTTCCGCGTCATCCGATGCAAAAATGTTCCGAATGCGAAAAAAAAACTTTCTCCAAAATACCGCTGTGCTTACGTATTGTAACCTCAAGGAAGGCATTTGATTTATAAAGTGTCATTCTATTGGTCGCTATACATCGATTATCGATATTATATATTCATAAATAGCTCGTAAACATCGATCGTGGCAGAGTACAACGGCACAACAACACATAGTATTCTCAAGAATGGAAGGTCTAAAAATATTTTTAATCAAAGTACGTACCCAAAGCATATTTCGTAATAAAATTTATTATATATTCAAATAGGTGGAGCAAATACGATAAAATTATAAGTCAATGAGTTAAGCGTATGATTTTGATTTCATTTTAACGCGTTTCGTACTGATCGCCGAGTTTTCCGTTTTTACGGCACATGCGTCGCGTACGGATCACCGCAATTCCAGTTTTCTCAACACCTCATACTATAGCTCTCTTTATTTGATCCCGTAAAAACATATTAGGTAGATAATATAAAAGTTCGCATCCTTTTTATCTCATTCCCCCAAAAAATATTAGATAATATAAAAGTTAACATTTTCTGTGGTATAAAAAATACTTTTAAATGGCGAAATTTCAAAGATTACAGGAACTGGGGGTTGTTAACATTTAAATTCCCTGAACTCAACGTGTTAAAAAATTACCTAGTTTTTGCTTATACGGGGAGTGTAGACCCGCCAGACCTCGTGTGCGCGCCACTAATGAGCGCAACAGTAGTAAAAACTACCTGCAACGTCGCTCAACTTACATTAGTATTCGAACTTGCGACGTGAACATTGGTAAGCAAACAATTAAACCTATCCCTCCATCCAGGCGGAAGACATCCTTTCGACAAACAATGCAATAACCAAGTGGATAAAGAAAATCATAAAATTCGAAAAGTGATTCTCAAATGAATTGCGAACTAAAAGCTATTCCCATGCGGTCCACGGCCGCCAACCCAGAGGCTATTGTACGGAAATTATCGAAGATATGCATCGATAGTTTCAACACCCGGTACGTCAAAAGTTCACTCCGCTAAATTAAGTCGTTTAGTTGCATTAATTTAAAAGAAAGCGATAATGAACTAATATGAAATACGTGCTTGAATGCAGAGACAATGACTGAAGACGTCACGGCCACTGAGCATCTCGCCATCAACGTGCTTTTCTTAGGATTGTATCGTAATTGTTGAGGTTATAGAACCAATTTAAATAATAT
Source organism: Tanypteryx hageni (assembly GCA_028673005.1). Taxonomy (NCBI): domain Eukaryota; kingdom Metazoa; phylum Arthropoda; class Insecta; order Odonata; family Petaluridae; genus Tanypteryx; species Tanypteryx hageni. The sequence continues at coordinate 175,441,677 of CM054120.1, forward strand.
TTACCGGGAAAAATTATCTTTCTTCTCTTGACCTTAGCCGCCCGAGGCTCCACCTCACACCTCAGTGTTGACATTTTCCAATTACAGCAAAATAATTCCACACACAAATTCTTTTAGGTTAAATAAACTACGTTTATTCGCATTTGGGCCACGATAAATCGAGCACTTTCGACGCAAATCGATATTTCGATACTGTATGATAATTTGATTACGACTGATTTGCTTAAGGGTACCAATTAATACCGGGGCATTGCTCAAGCGTGCTAAAAAATAAACAAACCCGCAGTAACGTATAGAGACTTTGAAACGGATTATTTTTATAAAAAGTTCTTTTCCAGATGTACGGTGAGGCAATCGCCTCACATGCGGTTAGCAGTGTCGGAATTCGAAACCGCGACCGCACTGGTGGGAAGAAGATAGTCAAATCCCGATGCCACTGATATTACTGGGTGATGTCATAACTAAATTATGCATAAAGAACACGTTATATATCTAGAATTTTCAACATAAATTAAGTGGTTGGCCTCGGAATAGCGTTACTTCAAGTAGACCTTTGAGCGATCGGTCTTCGTCATAACGTAAGCGGGAAACGTTGAGCATCATCAGTTTAATGATTCCAATTGACTCTAAGTGGATCATCGCGAAAGATGAATGTGAACATTTTTTATTCAAGGAAAGGCTTCTCAGCTCTTCAACATTATGATGGTAAGTAAATTAGTGAAAAGAACAAACAAAATTTTAGGAATTTTTGCCACAGAAAAAAATGAAATGTAAACGAACGAAATAAGTAGAAAGGGGAAAATGTCTACACATTCTATGAGCATATGATTCCGTTAGCATACACCTTTCTGATACCATAGTATTCGACTCGAAAGAGAACAACAAATTAAAAAATAATATCTCGACAAAACATTTTTGATCAATAAAAGGAAGAAATGACATGGAATGAAACGAAGCCAGGTGTATACGGGGATTAGGTATTTACTTAAATAAACATGCATGGTAACTAAAAAATAACAGTGACATCAAAGCCTCTGCTTATTATCTTTCAGAGTGATCCAATGTTCCTACAAAAAGCGCACCCATTAAGACATACGAAGATCAGTCCGAGATCCTCATTCGCATTTTGTCTTCAGTCACATCTCAATAATAAACGATTCCGTCACGAAACTCTGCTTCTTCGACGTGTTAGCTCATGCGCATGACACCTCCTCAGAGGTTAAACGGTAAACGCGACAGCCGTAAGAAAAAAAAAGATTTTTCTTCGGTATCGGAATCGAGCGACCATCTTTTGCTACTCAACAGCCAGAACTAAAAATCATCCAATCGTTCTCCATAATCAGGGGGAAAAAATTCGCGTTTTAACCGCACTAAACAAATCTTTCGGGGATATATTATTTTCCCGAGTCGACTTATGCAGCAGGGGCGGGTCCATTTTAAAAACTTAAGCAGGAGGTCGACCACTCCCACGGCGCCCAATAAGACCGAGCAAGCGACGCAAACTACCTTTTTGACTTTGGATATAACAGCCGAGACTTAAACCACACACCGATGGCGAGCAATGAGAAAGAGAGACCGACCTTCGGCTAGATACCTTTCCCTCCGGGCTCTTTCTTTCCCGATCTCGCGTCATCTTTTCTAACTCCCTCTCCCCCGTCATCCCCCACCTCCTCTAGGGTCCCGGCCAACTCCGTCTGTAGAGTCTGAGCCTGGTGACCTCGCTGACCAACTTCCTTCGGAGCCCCAGGAGTGTGGTGTGGTGGGAGGAAAGGAGAGAAAGAGGGTAGAGTTACCGTTACGAAGCACGAGCAGCAGCAGCAAGGCACTCGAGAGAATGTATTTTGCCTTTCTCGAGAGCGGCGATGAGTGCTTTAGTAGGGAAGAGAAGGGGACCCGATGGGATGTTCGATAAGATACTGGGACAAGTTGAACACATCGCCTTTCGTCCTATTTTGGACACTGTTTCGGAGTGTGCGAGGGGGAGGAGAATGGGGAGAGGAAGAGGGAGAGGATGAGGGGAGAGGATGAGGGGAGAGGTTGAGGGGAGAGGTTGAGGGGAGAGGTTGAGGGGAGAGGTTGAGGGGAAAGGTTGAGGGGAGAGGTTGAGGGGAGAGGATGAGGGGAGAGGATGAGGGGAGATGATGAGGGGAGGGGATGAGGGGAGGGGATGAGGGGAGGGGATGAGGGGAGGGGATGAGGGGAGGGGATGAGGGGAGGGGATGTGGGGAGGGGATGAGGGGAGAGGATGGGGGAAACTCACATCTACATCTACATATTACCCTGCAAGTCACCTTGACGGTGGATGGCAGGGGGTGCCGCGCACCAAGTTCCTAACTAATTATTATTCACTTATCTATTGTGGTCTCGTATTGTCCTAGGGAAAAAGGACTCCTTATACCTCTCCGTCCTACTATCTATTTCGCGAATCTTGTCCTCATTATCCCTCCGTCCGATATACGTTGGTTGTCGAATAATATCCTTCATTTCATTTACGAATATCTCCGACCTATATTTATCTAGAAGGTTAAATCTCGCCTGTAATCTACGATCTTTCAACGATGGTCAACTCAACTCTTTAATGAGTAACGTAACGCTCTGTTTTTTATCGTAATTCTTTTCCACGGATCTAGCTGCTCGCCGCTGTATTTTTTCTAAATCCTTTATGAGTCCCCTCTGATATGGATCCCAAACCGCTGCTGCGTATTCCATTTGAGGTCTAACCAAGGATAAATAACAGAATTCTCTCACCTTTTCCGTGCCTTTTCTGACTATTCTACGCACAAAAGCCAACTTCTTATTTGCCGCACCTATCACCCGTCTTATGTGGGTGTCCCAAGACAGGTCACGATTCAAGGTTACCCCAAGGTATTTCACGGATTCCGAAACAGGAATGCTCTCACCATCTATCGAGTAGGTAAACACGGACGATGGGCTTCTAGATTTCCAAAAGTTTAGAACGTTACTCTTTTTCTGATTGATTTCTAGCTGCCATTCCTTGGACCAAACAGATAACGCATTCAGATCATCCTGAAGCTGACGATGGTCGCTAGGACCACTAATTTCTCTATAGACTACGGTGTCATCCGCGAAAAGCCTGATATTACTCGAGGGAGGAGGAAGGATTGGGGGCGAGGCTGTGTTGGAGGATGGGGGATTGAGGTTGAGGGGGTGAGGTGGGGGGTTAGGTTGGGGAGGTGATGTTGGGGGGGAGGGGGGAGGTTGAAGGGTGAGACGGGAGGTGAGGCTTGGGGTGTCTGGGGGATGAGACTGGGGGTGAGGCTGGGGGATGAGACTGGGGGTGAGGCTGGGGGATGAGACTGGGGGTGAGGCTGGGGGTAAGTCTGGGGAGTGAGGCTTGGGGGTGAGGCTGGGAAGAGGTGAGGCTGGGAGGTGAGGTTGGAGGGTGAGCCTGGGAGGTGAGGCGGGGGGTTGAGTTTGGGGGGTGAGGTTGGGTTGAGGTAGAGGCTGTGGGGATGAGGTTGAGTGAGATTGGGAGAGTGAGGTTGGGGGATGAGGTTGGGTGGGTGAGGCTAGGAAGGGGTGAGGTTGGGGGGGGAAGCTGGATGGAGCGTGCGTTGCGGTCCCATGACAGAGTGGGACGAAAAATTAAAAACCGCACCGGATTTGGGGAACAGAAATGAAAAATGACATTACCGGTAAATATATCCAAAGTCGTTTGAGGGAATTTGACTCTAATGATACACTTAACGTGTCGAAGAAACTCGGTTCCAGTAACGGCGGACGAATTATTGATCAAGATATTTTTCATTTGTACGATCGCTGATTTCTATAAATATACTGCCGAGCTTTCTAAGTGTAAGCCCTCTTAGATAAGCGGTTAGGGTGTCTAGCTCCCAATACTAGGGTGGCAGGTCGAGTCCTGCCGAAGACATGGTCGCATGATTACGTCTTTGTCATCGTTTTTTGCGTTCATTGTTATAGGCCGCAGTGCTGTTTATAAGACAGTTAAAAAAATAAGGGGAGAATACTCGCGCAAAGATAACGATATACCAAACTTTCCGTTTCACACGCTTCCGACCCCTCGATTTAAAAAAATATTTTTAGCTGCTTGAAGTTTTATAAAAGTAATTACAGATTTTAAAAAAGTGCTATGAAACGCTCAGTTATGCATTGCGATATGATTTTATAACGTTTATCTTCTTTTGGGTTCACGGTAATTTCGCCAAAGAAAATTATCGGGAATTTATGGTAGACTGCCCGAAATTATATAGGAATATGGGTGCTATAAAAGTAAACGTATTAATGACTGCATGCTAATTCACAGTTACCCGACATAATAGACTCATCGATCAGCATTTTTGACCCCTTCTTGTCATATTTTGTTACCGAAGAACCAAAATTTATGCGCATTAAGATACTTATATCTCCGTATATTTAGGTGTTGGTTAGCGATGGAATGGAATGGCTATTTCACACTCGATGACAAACCGAGTCATAAGACGCATGCAAGCGTAAGGACGTAAGCATTATTTGGGGAACGGTGACTTCCGCGAATGATTTCAACAGCCGAGCATCTCAGATCGCCCGGTAATATCTCTAAACTAAATCCTTGGTTCGATGTAAGATAAACGAAAGTGGCAAGATAGCAGAAGAGATATGAAATCATCGTCGAATTACTTTTATCCGTGGATAAACGCTGTTTTGATAGTATTTGATTTATAGCGATAAATATCTATTAACATCGAACCTATGCAAAATAAAAATTCGACGAAAATTAATCACTTCCAGTGAGTGCCAATTTTTACCGTCATCACTATGTTTCCGGAAAAAATTATTCCGAGTTGTTTTGAAACGGCTTGCTGTTAATACAATACCAAAACAGTTTATTTATATCCATACCTGCATGTATGGCATAATTTACATTATTATTAATTCTATCCATTAGATAGTACAGGATAAAAAAGGTGATTTAATAACATTCTCAGACATGCAGGGTCAGTTAATTCGACGTATTACTGTTTGAAATGTCATCGCAACTGGTCGTAAACAAAAAATATGTTAGTAAATTATGCAGAATAAAGAACCTAAAATTTAATTACGATTTATATTTCTAGAGTTAGATACTCCAACATCAAAATAACTGGTCATGAAAACAGGAATGTTCAGCTACGTAATCGCAGTACAAAAACATAAATTATGAACGAAGATTGCTTAAATGCAGTGGCGGATCCAAGGGGATCGCCCTCCCCTTGGACGAACCGATTACACTCCACTGGGTGCATTCTTAAATTCATTCCGCGCAACATTCCTTGTTTCTACACCGAAGATTAAGTCTGTATGACAAGAAAAATAAAGATTCTGATGGGGGTAGGGATTTTCAAAATGTATGGTCGTCGGCAGAGACGGAATCAAGAGGGGGAGGAGCCATTGGGACGATCACCTCCCCCTTGGGAGGTTTCTGGATCCGCCCCTCCTTAAATGGTATGCAAGCAGCTAGCTTTGCGGCTGGCTTTCAACGTTTTAGTTCGTGCCATTTTTTGAATGGATTTAATATACATGAAGGATTCCTGGATATGCACCCGCGTTGCTATACTGTCTCTTGCGACAAATTGTAAGAATCAAATAAATATTTGAGCATCATCGACATTACACCTTTTCTTTGAGTGTTGATCGAATCTTGGAAATATTAACCAAACCACATTTTAAGAAAAGTTAAAATCCTCAATATAAAACGAATACTCTGTGTTCAACGATTTTTAATGTGTTTTTACAGACATCTCGACTAGGCTGATGATTGAAATTTGGCAGTGATGCGTCAATAACGCATTAAAAGTCAATGACGAAAAATGCCCCGAAAAACGACTACAGGATATGATTTCTCTTTCCCGTAAGATAACACAAACGCAATTTCCGACGCGCAGGATTTCATCCTTTTGCAAATTAAAATTATAAAAAATAACAATCGATTTTTGGTTCACAACATTGAAATTAGGACATTTAAATTCATGTCCCGGCATTTTTTAAGGGGCACTTACTTACTCTAGTACAGAAATATTGCTTCTAAAATCGGTGAGTGTATGCAGTTTAATGCGTCGGTTCTATTGCCTCCTCATCTGTTTTTCGCGTGAAAAAGATGTATTAGCAAATGATTTTTGAAAGGCGTCGACTCCTATGATAATTTTGCACTGTCATGAACTGGACATATACACAGAAGGGAGGAGGGAAATCCAGTGCTGGCATTAGCCTACTCCTTATGAAAAGCACCAAGGGGACCAACTGCTTAACGTCCCTTCCGAAAGACGGAACGCTGAATTTGCGCGGTCGGCTTAAGCCCTTCTGTGCAGAACTAGAAATATACCTGGCTAGAAGGGGACTATGCCCAGTTTTTGAGGAACAATAGATACTCGCGGTGAGGGTTCCGACCCTTCGCTCGCAGAGAGTCGCCTCGAAGGCAACCCTCTCAGCAGGAGGTATGATTTCGGGTCAAGGAAGACTGCCTCAAATTTATTTCAGAATAATCGATTAAGTATTTTTATTATTCGTATTCCCTGTGAAAAACTACACCGAAATAGTTTTTTATTGGCGTTCCTACGGTATTTTTTTAAGAAAACCGCGTTTCACCTATATATCGGAGTGATTGTGACTTGACAACACCGCTTCGCGACGCGGGAATTCAGATGGTCTCGAGGGTTTCCGTCTTCAAGAAAACAGCCAACATGGCCATTGAAGAGCAGATACGATACGTAAGAATGACAAATTGTCGACATTTGTACTTAAGAGACATTTTGGCGCCCCAAGCAGATTTCAATTTTGGCGCTCCATGGATACATAAATTCCGTATTGCACTTGAATTAAAAATTCTTTAGAATTTTTATAGGATCCAATTATCCTAATGTTGCATTCATTTTGTTTATGAATAAATTAAAAATTAAATAAAAGGCGCCTTATATTTACAGATAAATAAATATGAAATTTCATAGCCTATATTTACAGAGAAATATATGCTATTTTACACATTTTTTTTACAAAAAAGTGTTTCCGAGCTTTTGAGTGGGCAAAAAAATGTAGTGGATCTTAAAATTTTATTTTTTTTACCCCTTAAGAGGTCGCGCATGGTCAAAAAGACCGGGTAGGTTACGTTATTAAAATTTTTAAACCTCTCAGCATCACTTTATCTCTGGCCTTCTAAGTACCTTATTTTCTGTCCATTATGTATCATATGACGAATTTGTAGAGCTCTCCAATTAAGCTTTATTTATTTACATTGTGGTTTTCCACTACTGCGCATCGGATTTTTCTGATCGAATACTAAATATGTCGCGCATGGTTTAAAAGACCAGGTTCTCTATCAGTAATCTAATGCGCGAATATTTTATACTCTCAATATGGAGATTTATGTAGTAAGCAGCCTGAAGATCCTTTCGAAGTAGATAACAGCCCGCATAAGGTTGTGCATAGATTGATACTTCCAATTTCAGGATCCAGTCGCAGTGTAACAGTAGATAACTGGTTCTGCTCTATTCCACTCGCCATCCATCTCCTAAATAACAATAGGTTAACACTTTCTGGCACAATAAGAAAAAATAAACGGGAAATACCACCGATGTTCGTAAATACTAAACACCGTGAACCTCATAGCAGCCTATTTGGGTTTGGAAGCTCATGTACACTTTTGCCTTACGTTACAAAAAAAAGTAGTCATGATGTTGTCTTCAATGCACTTTGATGAAAAAATCGATGAAGATACTGGTATTGCATCGAAAATCTTACATTTTATAACGCAACCAAAGGAGGAGTAGACAAATTTGATCAGCTAAAAGCATCTTATTCTGTAGCTAGGAAAAGTTGTCTTTGTCCACTTACTGTATTTTATGCGTTAATGAATATAGCTGGAATCAAAGGATTGCTTATACTGTAAAGTAACACAAAAAATAAAATGAACCGCAGGGCTTTTTTGAAAACACTTCCAAAAGAAATATTTTAAAATAGGTGCTACATCAGAAATTTTGCCTCGGAGTCTATAAGTAAAAATCAGGAAGTTGGTAGGAATTTCTGAAGGAGAAAGTGAAGCACAGATGTCCAGGAAGATGTGCCTTTTGCTCCAGGAAAAAAACAGGAAGACCCGTTCGTGCTGTGTAACATGCTCAAAATATATTTGTAAAGAGGACACCATTACTTTACGCGTCGATTGTTCCCGAGTTCAAGATGACGAAGATGACCATTATTAAATGTTTTTAAAAAAGCTTGTTTTACCGCACTGTCTCGAGTTCAATTTTCAATTTAACGTAAACGTTTTTTTAAGTTTTGTAATCGGATAAATATGTCCTTGGAAATACTTTATATCCTGTATATAGGTCTAAAAATAGATTTCAGTTAATTAATATTTTAACTAATTCAAAGCGTCTTCAAAACAATGGTATGAACCTAAATGCATTTAAAAATAAAGAGAATGTGAAATAAAAATATATATCTATTTGTATTTTTGCATCTATTTCCAGCACAGTCAGAAAGACCGTGCGCGACCTCTCACGTCACAAACTACCGCGCGATCTCTTAAGGGTTAAACAACACGCTCTATCGAGATCATTGAAAGTCCACCCAACCACTCTTAAGACATTGTTGATCTCAAGTAATTTTTAATAAGTTTTAACTTGGAGAAACTTCTTTCACTTGAAGCTACCGTTATTGGGAGAGTTAACATAATACGTAGCGCAACCGCAACATTGGAAGCAAATTCATTTTGTAAAATGAATTGCAACACTTCTAATGGCGTTGAATCAGGTTTTATTAAAACACAATGATGTCAATTCCTCGTACATTTCTAAACCGTCCAAATCGGTCTCGTTGATATCCATTACATTTGTCAGTGCTGCTTGCAGATCCATGCAATTTTTCAAAAGCTCCTCTTTAGAGATATTTTTTATACTATTTTCATCGTATATAAATTTAATAAATTATTGTGACCATATAATTGCGAAAGTCTTTCTTCAATAGACGCAATTGCTGCGTCATATAAAGAGTAAAAGAATTATACTTCAAATCGTGCCTGTAGAACGGTTAGAGGTTCATCGGGTGCAGAATTTGATTTTTTTGTCGTGGATGAATGTAACTTTTTCTAGAAAATATTTGCTGAACATTCATATCAATGCCAATTTTTCTAGCATCTTATAAAACTTCATTAAATACAATGTCAGAGCGACATTTCTCAAGAGAGGGAGGGGGCTCTCTGGTTGTTATATATTGCCAATTTTTTTAATGCTTGTTACCTGATGATGGTGATCATTCACCGAAACCGGTCGTATCTCGCATTTATTTGTGGGTATTAGCAAAAGTTTTTCATTAAAAATACTTTCTCGTATTGCTATTTTTCTTTGAAAAATTATTTCACTTATCTACGTAAAAATTTAAATAGACAAAAAATGCTATTTAAAATTTCACATACCTAGTGGATGTGGTCCACGAAAACGCAACCTATATCGAAATCCAGAGTACATACCATAAGTCGCCATATTATGATGAGAGATATATTTTACTTTTCCCTAATTTGTAGACGACGTATACGCGTAATGGCGTTTTTCAAGACCACGAATCTCGTGGAACAGAAGTCGCAAGGCCAAGACATTTCCATAAAAAACTTCACGACCAAGAACTCTGCTTAGCCACAAAAAGTCATATCCGAGCTCTTACGTCGTTTATAAAATCAACGGCTTTTAGTTTACATTTATCAATGCATGACTTTCTATATAATTACTTCATTCATTACATTCACTCATTTGATCTCTCTCCATTCCATTTTCGACTATTTATGCTGAAACGCTAGTAAAGAGAATCACTAACTCCTTCACCACATGTTGGCAAATGATTAAGTTTTTAGTTCTTTCTTCTTTCTCTTGAAAATCATGCAAATCCTTCTTGATATCTAATAATCTTAAAAATCTACGGACGCTAACAATAAAGACGCCAGCAAAAATATTTTTGTCATTTCCTCATCAGAAGTAAATTTACCGTCGTTTGGTTTCGCATATTAGTCCCAAAATTCTTAATTATACCGCTAGTGAATTGGAATATTTTAAAAGAATTTACAAACACAGATTCGCACCCTCTCCGATTCTCCTTCATCCATCTAAAAACATTCGTGTCACTCTCTCCATTCTTTCCAAAATCGAACTTTGTGGAAATTGCCATAAATTTTGAATCTTCCAACTAAAGGTCGACCCCAACTTACGAACGTAATGCGTACCTTTAAATGTCTTCGTAAGCTGAATGATTGTAAGTTGAATTGATTTTTTTCATGAGAAATAATGTTACATTCGTCAATGCGGGAAATAGTATCTATGCTCTAAAAGGTCCAGAGGTTCACAATTCATTAGAACGTGGAATGTTCGTAAGTACGAATTGTTCGCAACTTGAACGTTGAAATCCGCCTGTACTGTTAAAAAAATCTTTCCTTATCTCTCGCGTCCGCTCACGAAATATACGTATAACTGTACATTATTCACTAATTCATTACATTTATTAACTAATAAGTGATACGTTTAAACCCTTTATTAACGGTCCCTACATTATTAGCACAATGGTACACTATATTCACTTGGAAATAAATTTCTTTTCCGCCACATTGCCGAATGCGATCCAGTCTCATTCTCTTCACATTATCAACCAAATCTCATCACCCTTCTTTCAGTAGAAATTAGGTCTTAAATCTTAAATCGTTATTTCGTTAGGTCTCATCATTTAATGAAGACACATTCCGAGAATTTTTTGCAATGTTAATTTATAAATCTACTTAGGATTTCCATCGGTAAGAAATGCTTTTTACTTGCACTCCGTCGATGATTAACCATGAGGTGACGGGCGATAATCTTTCGACATATAATGCTAGTTTGGTCCGTGATCTCTTTTAACAACAATTGATGAAAATTAAGTAAAGTCCTTCATTACCTCCGCCACTGTCACCGAAGTTTCTAAAATCTTAGAAACAACTCTCTCATTCCAACACGCTGATGGATAAAAAGGAATCAGCGCTTCTAAGAAAAATTGCGATTTGAGAGAAAAAAATTTCTCAACGTACCATCAACGGAGATCTCTTACTCATCGCGATGATGGACTCATTAGCATGATTAGGTGACGATTATGATAGTTCCTCAATAACACGACTGAGGAACATGCCACCTCAAAAATATTCATTGAAGGCAATCGCAAGAGAAATATTTTTGTGTTAGTGCTCTCATAGCATTATACACATCTTCATACAAATCTTACCAAGTAAGCAAGCTTGGGGCAACATTTACGAGGCTCCAGCTAGACTCAGCGTCTCCTTCAAGCATGAGAAAGTGGATTTGCTGACATCGGTGGAAACTACAAATAGGTATACGAATCGCTGACGCTTCACGAGACTTTTTCAATTCGAATGTCAATGGCCGTTGAGAAATTATCTTCAATTGTAACCTCGCCTAGAGACAGACAGGGCCTCTGAGAGGGAAGGGGGAGCAGGAGGGCCATTTGGCCTGGGCCTCGAGCTCAAGGTGGTCCAAATTTGCGTTTAAATGGACACACAATGATTAATATCAAATATGCCACTGGACGAGCATACTTTTCATCCAAAATTTGTACATTTGCATGGAAAAAGGCTAGAATAGAATTTTATATATAAATAAAAAATATACAAATTACATATCGCTGTTTTTCGCTAATGATTGCCCTATTTTGTTTTCATATGTTTTTATTTTTACTATGGCCAGGGACCACTGAAATACTTGAGACCTGCCTACAGATGAGGCGAAAAAGTGGTTAATAATCGGATCGTAGTTTCAAAATATCAAGTCATAAACCAAGCTCTCGAATCGCAAGCTCTATTACTGAAAAAAATAGGTATTGCACGACAAATATACGCAGGGACTCGATGGCGAGGGAGAACGGCTTTTACGTACTCAAATATAGCTTTCGTCGAAAGCATGAAATGAAAGGAAAGCTTGAGGGCAGAGCATACAGCGCTACCACATGACTCCCACAATTCTCGTTTAAATGCTTTCATAATTTAACGCCGAAAGAGCGCTTTCTCATAGTGGGATAAAAATTGAAATGATGAAAAAACGAGTGCTATCCTCTGTGAAGCGCAGCAACGCGAAGATATGCTTAATATTATTGTCCTTTACTCAAACTTATCCACTATAAGAAATTTAAATTTCCTAATATAACTTTTTCGGTAAATAATTTCCTATCGCAGAAAGTGATCAAAATCGGTTCAAACGAGCACCTGGTATTTAACCTTCATTAGCAAATGATAAAACAAAGCTTCAATGACAAATAACTTCGATCAATTTCTTTATGTTAATAATTATCGGTGAATGTATGAGTTTTTAATAAGTTGTATCATAGAAACGGAATTTTGGATGGCAAGTTCACAAGCTATTCACGCGTTATCTGTACTTTGTCCTTTAAAACAAGAATATTCCCTAAAAGGTATTGAGCAACAGTAGCCGGTTACCGATAAAAATCGCAACGGTTTTGAAATGGAGCCGATGTCATTTATCCTCAACAAATAAAGTCAACAATCAGCCATATGACAATGCGAGTCGTTTTTTTCTGCTCATTGATTATAGATGTCTCTCATTATAACGTTCTCGACAATATGTTTGAGACGTGTGCTTCACAAACGCCTCTCTCTCTCATTCCCCTTCATGCTACGTGGGCCGACCCGGACAGCGAAGAACGGCACTTGTGAGATCGGTGAACTTAGAATATACTTCACTCGAGTTTTTACGTTTATTGCACGCATTGAGAGGCTACGAAGAAAGGCCGTGGACTAAATACGCAAGGAATTTCTTGAGAAAAAATAACCCGAACATATTTGACTTGAATGAAAAATTTTTAAAAATACAAAGAAATCTTGAAGTGATTGCCTAAAATGACACGAAAGAAGGATCAGCAGCCGTCCTCAAATACTAGACTTAAATGACAACTATTCAATTTCAAATGATAAAAATATGATTTGAAATTTTGCATTCAACTTCTTATTACAAACATAATATACTTAAACAAGTCGATCGAGGAAGTATGTTTTAAAAATAATATGCACAATTGTACGTTTGGTTGAAAAACTTAATCCCCCACCTCTTATCGAGGAAAATATTTGGCAAAGTCTTCGACATAATTACTATTCATTAATGCTTGGGCCAAATTCCTAACAATGTCATTGATTCCGTTTCACTAAGGAAATACTTCCGTGCGAAGGACAAGTCATAAAATAAATGCAACAGTTGGAAGTCATGTCGAGTTTAGATCCTTAAATTTTATGGGAATTTTTTGGGATACAAATTGCTTATATGAAAACTATAACTAACAATACTAGTACTATTATTTAATAAATAAATAAAATAAAAACGTTTCCACACTTAAATAGAAGAAGGCGGGTTAAATGAATATCAAGTGAATAATAACTAAAACTTCGAAAATAATACTAATAGGATGCGTTAGTATAAAAAGGCGTATTTAATGCAACCTCACAATTGAGAAAAGATGTCTTGAAAAATTATATTCGAAAAATTTCATTTATAGTGATCGACATAAATTCACCTTCGAGGAAAATATCCTCTTTAGTTCAATACAGTGGTGCCCAAACTACGGCCCGCGAAGGGTTTTTGTGCGGCCCGCGAAGCTATGGCGAAAAAGCAACTCGAAAAATTTAACACACAAATTCATACATTTTTTAAAAATTTTTATAATAAAACTTTAAATCTTGAAATGTTAGCCTTGAAACCCTTATTTAGACATCATTTTCACTTATATGGCACCTCAGAATATATAGAAAACTTCCGATTTAAACTCGAATCCGGCCCGCAGAAGAATCGGCATCTTCCAATGCGGCCCGTCAAGGCATTCGCAGCCACTGATGCGGCCCGCCATTAGAAAAGTTTGGGCACCACTGGTTTAATATGCCGAGCTCGGGCAAGCATAATAATCCGGCTCGTCAAATTACATTTTTGAAGTTTCAAAACTTTGTGTCTTGGCGCATGGAGAACTTCCAATAAAAACAATAATTTGTGGACGCTCACTGCCATCAAAAGTTTCGCATAAGCAATACTCTGCAACGGTAAACTCAGAACACAGCTATCGATAAAAATGACTTCTAAGGAAATGAAACCAACAATATTTGAACTTTGAACAGCACTTACGAACAATTGGTTTAGGATGAATGAAAGCGCGTAATATAAAAAGAAAAAATAATGAAGAAATAGGAAAAGTATGCACTAAAAGATTGAATAAGATTTATCGAAAAAAATCTAGTTTATTTCAGACGCCCTAACTCATGATACCAACAGTATTCGTTAATTATTTTAGATGTTTTTTAAATTCTTTTATCATAATACGACAAACGAGGATAGAAGAACACTAAAAGCTGTAAAATAATCCGACGTTCACCTCAAGCAAAGCCAAATAAATATGAAGTACATCTAACATACACCAATTAGTAGGTTAATCTATAGCTATTTATTTAACAATGAGATAATAACATTTAGCATTCCTCTACAGTAAATATATGATTTCAATTGAAGAGAGGCATTTTGTACTTATTAGCACTACACCGGAGTAAACGTAAGCTCTTTACAATGTACATGTCAATGGTGAGATATTGGTCAAAATTTAGTTTTTATTTAAAATATCACTATTTGATAGAAATGTAATTATATAATGTTACAACTTTAAATATAACAAATGAGAAATACACATTTCACAAGATATGGAAACTTATATGCTAGAAAAAATAAAATACCTGAACTCGCATAACCTTTGTAATAGGGTAGAAGTTTAACATAAAACAATTTTGCCTTACAACAGCACGTTGCACGTAAGTCAACGTAAATAATTACATTTTTTCGTCAAATAAACATAGTTTATTTAAATTATAAAAGCACAGTAAGGGACTTGAAGAAAAACACATCTGAGATAAAAATAATACATCGCTACTTTCTGAAAAATAACTATCTGCATCAATAAAAACATTTTAATACAATAATAAAAATATTTTGAATTATATTGAATATGTAAATGCAGATGCGAAAATTTATTTTTTACTTTTTTAGGATTTACTATTAATCTACAGAAAATATTAATCGCCATGCAACTATAACGTCTACACAAACTAGAATCGGGAAATAATCATAGCTCGGGGCCCTCCAAAGACATACAAAAGTATATCTTAACACTTAATTCAAAAAGCATATGCAATAAATATCAAATACTCACTTTAATCTATGCACAGCTCCCTCCAACTTATCGGTCTAAGCCGTCAAAGCTTAAATCTCCATCTTATCAAGGGAAAGCATTGAAGATAGGAGAAAATCCAACTACAAGAAGTCAGTCACTCATTTCGAAAGTCATGTATCACCATAACAAAAATCGACCGTTGAAATCACTTCGTCCGCGCGGATATTATTGTGGCGACACCAATGCAACTGTAACGAGAATAAATACCAAAGAGGAGAAATTCAGGATGCCACCTGGTCACTGCCTGACACCACTGCTAGCACAACATCCCGCTTCAAGCCAGGAGGGCCTTATTCTGTCACATACCTGTCCTACTCTCGCCTCAATCTTCGTGAACAGGTGAAACACCGCTGTCGCCATCTGCTGAAGGTCTGGACAACTTGGTACTTCGTTTGACTCGGGGGATGTTAAATTTGAATTTGCTACAACACAAAACATTTCTATCATCAACTTAGGATAGAAGACCTTTTCGAAATATTATCGAATATGGTAGCAAGAGGATTAAATCCTAAAAATGAGAATATTATGACGCATGCATTATGGATTTAATGAAAAGGAATCAATTTATTTAGTACGATTATCCTAATACGAACGAGTAGAATTATTTGTCCATTTAAATCAGGGAGCAGGATCTTACCAAAGGAACGAGAATGATTGTCTATGCATGCTAAAGGCAATAAGAGACAAAAATCTGCGCTTATAAATCGAAGCAGAACTGAAAATATCGGCTTTAAATTTGAATGATGACATTTCATTTAAACTTGATCCTAAATATGTTGGTAATGAGAAACTACAACTGTCTTACGGAGAATGTATAAATATTTATGCAATGGATTGGAATTAAGGCCTAGTTGTATTACTTCTGAAAAAATATTTTAAAGTATGAACTTCGATAGTAGGAAATTTTATTATTTCGTTTACATCTACATCCAACATATTTTCCCTGTATGTATGATACTTATTATAATATATTGAATATTCAATATATTATTATATTCAATGAATCCATTCAATCTGTCTTCAGACACAGTCGATCTTAGGAAAGTTTTCAATAATTTTAATGTGGAAAAACTTCTTTCAGCTTAACAAGCAGTGACCGGAAGTGTTATAAGGATGCACAGAAGATTATAAATGTTCGAGAATATTTGTTTGTAACAACATTTAACAGTTCTATCAATGAAATATCTTTCGCATTCACCGGCAATTGTTTTAAATATTTCTGCCAAAGTACTATTTCTGCAAGAAATTCTTGCCTGCTGCATTTTATGTCCTTTGGATAAAAATTGCATAAATGTACAACATTGTGAAAATTAATTGTTGATGTATTAGCGTCATTCCAATTCCGTAATGGTAAAATATATTGAAAACTTTCCATTGTATTTCTGTGATTGAAAAATTTTTGCTTAAGGCTAGTCAGAACATTTTCTAATAATGGTAAAAATACATAATTTCTATAGTATTTTTGAAGTGACACAACTGGAGAATCGATACCTGGCGGTCCTCGAACCTTTGCTTTTTCAACGGAAAAATCGTATTTATGTGCAATTCCAACAGATTCTGAGAAAAGGGTTTCAAATTCCGTTGCATCATTTTTTATTCTAATTAAAATTGAAATAAGATCGTCAGCAGCACATATTGCTTCATTTAAATCTCTAACTCTCAATTGCAAATATCAACAGAGAACAAGGCTGTAACTGCAGACATGATTTAAACAAACCATACTGATGGTAGTTTGAAAATTCTTAATGGTAAAAATTGCTGTGCTTTTGATGAGGCAAAGCTATTAGTCCAATTTACCATTGTTTCTAAAGCATCAATCACTGCATCTTGCAGCTCCAAAAACGTTTAAACTGAGTCATGACGTTCAACCCATCTAGTGGGGCACAAATTTATAAGTTTTTCTTTTTTTGTTTATGGGCAAACTTTTTTAATCGACGGAAATAATGCTTGTTTTTTCGGTACATTAAAAAAAGATAAAGCTCTCCTAAAAGAGCCAAATAATGCTTAATTGGATGTACATCACAAACACTACCAATAGCTAAGTTGAGACTATGACTCGAATAGTGGACGTAAAGTGCATTAGGAAATTTCTCGTAAGTTTTTGCTTGAACACCGTTTACAATACCGCCCATTTTTCTTTATCTCTTTATGAATTAAACATTTAACATTATGTGATGTCTTTAGTGAATCTCAGTAGGTTTCGCAGGTTTTTCACACCCTCCTTTTTGTGTGGGTGCTTTCCTGCAGGGGTTTTTTTTTACATGGATTCCATTACTCAGCAGTTCATATTTTTTCCCACAAAATCACATCTTTTCTTTTCAAATACTTGTATTTTTATTGTTACCTGTATTTACATTGTTAATGTTTTATGTATTACTATATGTATCACGACGAGGGGTTAGGTGAAAGATGGGACTTCCTAGTCTCAATCTCGCCCCAAATAAAGACCAAATCAATCAATCATAACTGGCGCGCCATCATATCCTTGGCCACGAAGCTTTTAAGATTAATTTCAAGTGATGATAACGTTATTAGCATAGTATTTGCTAGCCCTTCTGCAGTAACATCTGGGGCTGGTGTAAACATTAAAAAATTTTCGCATAAATTTGGTTCTTCATTTCCGAACATCAAATATCTTATACATATAGAGAGTTGATCAATGCCTGCAATATCAGCGGCTTCATCGGCAAACAACGCAAAGCACGGTGCTTCATTAACTTATTTTACTATTTTCTCTCTTATAAAATTTTCGACTGTTTCGATAATAACATTTTGAAATCTAGGACTAATATAAGAAGCATATTTCGGGGCTTTTTCTAACCTTGATTTAAAAATTTCATTGTATCTAGCACAAAATCTAAGTATTGATCGAAAATTACCATGATTCTCATGTGGTTCATCATCACATGATATTGATTCCGAATCTCTATATCCTCTCTACGAAATTTCTTGTCTTCCACATAATATGATTATCTCATTTATTGGAATTAGCAAGTCCCTGTTATTCTCCACTTGTCTGCGACGCTCATGGTCTATTTGTAAATTTACTGGAATTATTTCATTATTTTCAATTTTTGATAAGGCTGTTGCTGTTATGATGCAGTCTTTGTGATAAGAGGCATCATCATGAGAACAAAAACGTTCAATGGCGCGCTTACATATATCAAATTTGAGATTAACTAACTGTCCTAATTCTTGTTTGATCATTTTTTGCAAAAAAGAAACAGTACTTACAATAAGCACCATCCAGGCCCGACGAGAGGGGGGAGAGGGGTCTACAGTACGTGGGCCCGCAATTCTTCAAGGGGCCCGGCCGAGTATACCGGTATATTGTATACATACTTGTATTATTGACAAAGTGGATGTGTGGGAAAAGACGTTAACAAAAATTAGTGTGACTGGAAATCGAGATCTCAGTGGTTTCCTAGAATTCCTGTTGTTAACATCCATTTATCACGGTCATTTATACGGTATAAATATGTACTATGTATGTATTCAATATTTTAGTGCAACCAGCATAAATTATATGAGCTCATATTTTCAAGACGTTTAATTGAGATTTACAATAAAGGTAAGTAATCGCTAGCTATTTATTTATATTTATTTGAGCAACACAATTTTAATTGATTATTACTCATAATTTAAATACTGTATTTACTCGTGTACTCGTTATATTTATGTTTCATTTTTATATTATATTCATTAAATGGTTTTGGCAATTTAAGATTAACGTTATTTTTTCAATAAATATATTCAATTTTTTCAGAAATGAATTGTTGCTTTTTAACCCTCATATCTACATGCGGGCACACGCACACACCAACACATATACACACACAAGGGGGGGCCGTCATATACTTTGCACTGGGGCCCGCGTTAGCTCTCGACCCCCCTGACACCATCAAGAATTCGAATATGACAACCAGTGAAATCTGTCACACCAACTTCTCTGAAATTTCAAATTTTTTGGCCCTTTTGTGGGAAATTTATAAGACTGATCTGGAATTTTTAACAAACTGATTGCCTTTAATTTTTCATGAAGCCCCTTTGTCAAAATAAAAGCCAATGTCATCATTTTGTAGTTTCATATCAAGTGAATCAATTATTTTAGGAAATTATTTTTTTCAGATACACTCTCACATCTGCTATCTTAATTCGAGGAATATGTTAGGTGTTCGCAATAATTTGTGTCTATGCAATCTTTCTTGGGAACTTTTTAAAAATAACTTAATATATTATTCTTTCGTTTGCTCATTCTGAACCCCAAAAATATTTGTTATTTAAAAATGTGACAAGGATGACAAACATAAATGATCGGCGAAGAATCTATTTAATATTAATTTAAAATATTGAATAATCTGAATAAATATTAAATTTTATAATGTGCAATAGAAAATGAAAATATTTTAAATCATAAAGAAATATGAAACAAGTATAAAATATTCTCCGTAATGAATATTATTTAGCTAGATATTAAACGAAAGAAAAAAGACGTAAGTTTCAATAATAATAATAAATAAATATTAGATACTTATTACGATCTAGTGAACAATAAAAACCAATGAATAAACTATGGAAAATATAGAGAAGACACACATGAAAAAAGAAAGTAATACAAAGAAGCAGTGACAAAAAAAATCCAGGGACTAATGTACAGAGAACTAGGGAGAAACGTCTTTATTGAATCTTTTACAAGTCCTCTCACTATAACGTCTCCATTTCCGACGTGTTATCTAATAGGCATGTAATTCATCTTCTTGTTTGACTTTCAGACCTATTATCCGACATATCGCCAGTCACGCCATTTCACTCTTCAATATAAAACGGCTACTATCACTTTGATGGAACGTCTGAGATAAATAGAATTTCGGAAAAAAGTGGACCATACCAAAAAAATCACACTAAAGAACTTATTGCCGAGGCTGAAAAATTGAAACTTACCAGAAGATTTTCAAATCTTCCTCAAAAAGTCTTCAATTGGACACTGCAAACGCTCTTTTCTTAATTCCTCCAATAACTGAGCCGTCATCAAATGTCAAATGGATTTTCTGAAGTTTATTAACTATGGAGACGGGACATTATTCTTATCCAACCGATACCTCTTCGACGGGTTTGATGAGAATTAATAAGGACTGACCACGGAAAATTGAGTGTCAACAGTAGCACATAAATACCATGATCACTTACTGGGTTACGTGTATGCATTCAGCACAACGATTATAACACAAAAACACAACAACTATAGAAAGATTAATAAAGTCAGGCTATACTTTGTGGAATTTACTCATCGAAATGAAAAGAAAAAACTTTGTCACTTCCACAGTAGAAGTGACAAAGTTTTTTCTTTTCATTTCTATAGAAAGATTATTCACACTTTTGCATTGATCACTATACACTCATACACACGCAGTTTACCACCACTCGAACTGAGTTCTGAATTGTAAGAACAACATTCCCACTCTCGGCGCTTTATTTGACGACTTCCTGATTAACTTCTGGATTCTCACGGTTACATTGTGCGCAATTTCTGTCATATTTTTAATTGGACAATGTCATGTGATGCCAATCGTTCGATCATTGTCGTTACATTACTTTTATGCTAGGGCTTTTTTAGGTTAGATTTAAGGAATAGTAATTATTCAGCAAGCGTTGAGATGTGAGTCAATAGTAGTAATACGTCCGATCGTCATACCATTATAAACGCGATGTTAATTAACATTAGAATAAATTCTAAGCGTAGAAATAGTCAACGTAATAGGAAGGACAAGGAGGTAGTAAATAATAATAATAATTCAGTTGCGCGCGAGGCATCGTTACGTAGTAATAGCGATAAACTAAAAATCATCACGGTTAAATGTCGCAGCATTCGCAGGAAGGAGGCCGAACTTGAACATCTTATTCGTAGTCTGCGTGGTGATAGGTACAGAAAGTTGGCTAACGGCAAACATAGACAGTCAGGAGATCTTTCCACGTGACTATAGAGTTTTTAGAAAATATCGATGTAGCCGGTCGGGAGGTGGAGTCTTTATAGCAGTTAGCAATAAATACGAAATTTACCCAATACAGAGTAATGACGACGAAGTCGAAAGTGTTTGGTGCGGTGTGAAAGGGAGCGACTGTAAAACTGTAAATATATGCGCCTTTTATAGACCACCAAATGAGAGCGTGGGAACTATTTATTATCTAGAGAAACAAGTGGCGACGCTAAGTTCGATTAATAAAGATAAAGCCATTAAAATCGGGGGCGATTTCCATCTTCCGTCAATTGACTGGAGGCATAATTGCTTTTATCCCAGTGGTAGAGAGCGTGAATCTTGCGAGGCTTTACTTGAAACTTTCGGTAAACACTCATTGTATCAGTTAGTGAGATTTCCCACGAGATTTAATAATATATTAGATTTATTGGCTACTAATCTTCCTGAGAGTATGAATAGGGTATCTCTTGCTGACGGAATAAGTAATCACAAGGCAGTGTACGTGGAGTTTCAGATAAACATTGAGAAAAAGGTTAAGGCTAAGAGAAAGCTTGTGTTCGCCAAAGTCGATTTCACAAGATCCCCAGTTAAGCGGATAATCAATCTATTACATTAGTTGGAATTATTTTGCGTGCGGGTACCCCTGGATGGTATGCAACCGGGATTAATTTGCTATTTCGTATTTTCGCTATATTTCCTTTAAAATAGTAGTTAAATTAAAATAACTTTTTTACATCTTATAATAAAAAACAAAAAACTTCGTAAAACTATCCTAATTTCCGAACAAATAATTAATTGAAATTGCAAATGGCGCTTTTTTTTTCTTATGCTGACGTCATAATCCCTATTCCGTCAGCTTAAGATTACACCTTTGGTTGAGATCTAGTCTATAAATTCTCTTTAAAAGCATTGTATCTATGCTATGTAATGATACTTTTCTCATTGAAAAGCAGTGGACCCGTTGCTATGTCATTCTATTTGCCATTGTTAAAAATAGGAATTAAAAATAAAATATTCGCTCTCATTCGACACGGATTTGAATTCTGATTTCAAAAAATATAAACCTTAGTCTTTCAGCTACAAAACTGCCAATGTCTCGATCTCCTATCTTATTTGAACTAGTTTAAAAAACGCAAGTTTAGCCCTCGAGTACTCGCGCTGGGTCGAATCGACCCATGCACATATTTTAAAGCTTAAGAAAGAATGATTAGAAGACCAGAATGTTTTTAAAAATTATTTGTAATCCTAAAAATATCTCAATACAAAATAACAAACACCTTAATTTATTTTAAATAACTCATCAACAATTTATTTGGAGTTATTTATTTCACACAAATATTGGGCCAAAGAAAAGCAAAAATAAAAGTAAACATTGGTCTAAGAAAAGATGTTGTTTAATCTTGTTCTGCGTTGAATCGGATGGTCATAGGGAGGTTTCCAAGTTATTTGCTCTTCTACATCTTGAAATTTTTGATTTGGGAGCCATGAAAGCATTAAACACGTTTAAAGCATCATCAAACTCAGCTGCTAGAAGAATGAAGCTAGACACATATCTAAGTAGAAAGATATGAAAATTTAAAGTTGGTCAGGGTCGATTCGACCCATACGCGAGTACTCGAGGGTTAAAATACTCTGCACCGATATTACGCTTTTCTCAAGGGGGTGGAATTAAAACAAAGGAGTTGGAAAAGGACTCCTCAGCGGCTCATCCTAGATCCACTAAATCTGTCCCATGTGTAGCCCACATGTAGGTCACCTTATCCTGGAAGTTTGATCCTCCAAGTTGCAGGATTCCAGAGATATTGTCCAGACGAACCGAGTACATACGCGATTTTTCTCCAAAAAAGGTGCTAAAAACCGCTAAAAAAATTCGTACTTTAAGGGTCTAAACCTTTTTGGAGCCGCGGCCCCATTGCGAAGTCCCACAATTTCTGCGGACCCTCTACCCATGAAAAGTTCGTACATTTTTCATTTATTGTCTTGTTTTTTACTTTGAAATGTTAATCAGAGCTGTGCCTAGAATCAAAATAGTTATAGATAGAAATAAACATGTTCTACTCAACTCGCGGACCCCCTAGAGATAACGCGCAGACCCCTAGGGGTCCGGAGTCCCCCGATTGAGAAACATTGGTCTAGCCGACCAGGTCCCTACTTTCTTATTGTTAACCTTTTTCCTAGAACTCCTTTGGAATTAACACCATCTTATCTAAAAACCTTTTTGTAAATGTGCGCGATATTTTATCTTATACATTTTTTCCGTTGGTACGCAAAGTACCATTCAAGCTTACTAATTTGTTAAATTACACTGGTCTGCATTGATTTTGATGTTTTCAAACTTGAAGCAGTTTTTTAACCCATTTTTGATGTTGATTACGAAAATGAAAACCTTTTTGCCTATCACGTACAGTTTTGTTGCAAACAGTCTGGATCTATTTTTTCTAAATTTACGTAAAAGTTGTTTAGCAACGCACGCGTATATATATCCTTATACAATAATTCTCAATATAATTCATAATACCTGATCATTCTTAAGTGAGAAATTGATTTACTAGACCAAGGTTAGAGAATGGCATGTCTAGTATTTGGCAACCTACCAAATGATTCGGCATAGCTTCTGGGATAGAAACTAATAGCCAAGAATCTGCTTTCTGCAGGTACGGTTTTTTCATAGTGCAGGCATCGTGAACAAGAATTAGGTAGTTCCCTATTTTTCTGAAGTTGGCTCATTGGTGTATTGCAATAACACATGTGCCTTAACGAACTACTTTGTTTATCGAGCAATTGAATGGCGGTTGTATCGACTCTTCAAAGAGAAGCCTCAAAGGAGTTCTACTTCATAATGGAAATGTGTATGCATCGATTCCTGTGGCCCAGTCAGTGCATTTGAAAGAAAGTTATGAAAACCTTAATCTTATCTTGGAGAAAGTGCAATACAAAGATCATGGTTGGTTTAGTGTAGAGATTTTAAAGTGTTTGGTTTATTGCTTGGTCAACAGTCTGAATACACAAAAATGCCATGCTTTTTGTGTGATTGGGATAGTCGAGCAAGAAATGAACATTGGGAGAGAAGACTATGGCCGCCTTGGAAAACTCTTACACCTGGTTCAAAAAATATAATGCACGAGTCATTGGTTGATCCTAAATATGTACTGTTATCCCACTTGCATATTAAATTAGGTTTGATGAATGTTTGTAAAATCCTTTAACAAGGAAAGCGATTACTTAAAATTCATCTGCAGAAAGTTTCCTTCACTCACAGTCAACAAATTAAAAGAAGGAATTTTTGTAGGTTCTCAAATCCGAAAGTTATTCCAGGACAAGGAATTCGAAGAAACTATGGACGAAAGTGAAAAACAAGCAAAGAATAACTTCAGAAATGTTGTCCATAACTTCTTGGGAGACAACAAGGTCCCAAATTACAATACGATCGTGGAAGATATGCTGGAGAACTTTCGAAAACTGGGTTGCAATTAGGGCTTCCAATTAACTGGGATATCTTCTAACCTGTTTTTCGGTTAAAGATCATCATCTAACCGGTTATTAATCGTTAAAAATAAAACCCTAGATTAATTTTTAGACAAATAAATAAATAAATTTCACAGGAATACAAGAAAAACTGCTTAGTTTTTGCTGCAAATAAATTTTCTAAAGAAATTTAAGCTCAATCAATGTTTGATATAACAAAATTTTGAACGGAATACTTACAACACAAGAACAAAAAGTTATTTTATGATTTAAAAATAAAGCTCTATAAATAAACGACATTCAATATTTCGTATGTACAAAAAATTGTTCGTACAAAAGCACAAAATAATACCAGAAAAAATATTTATTAATATTAAAAAAATAATATTTCAGGAATACGAAAGCATAAGGTGTTTTGGTTTTCATAGAACTATGAATTTTGGTCGAAACGTTATTGGCCACAGAAAAAACTCATTCACTGGCTGCAGAAGTAGGCTGAATACTACTACTAATACTACTGCACTACTAAGCCACCAGTCTCTTGATGTACCAAAAACAAATCAACGACTTTAAAAACAGTTTTCCGTTGTTTCCCTAAAAATCCCTTCCAGCAGTTCACAAACCCTGGTTATTAAATTATTTTTTATGAAATACCGTAGGGCTGGAGGGGTCCGCTAAGAATACATATTTACTCCAACAAATTCTATTCATTCGGATTTTTTAATTTGAATTTTTCCCTTAAAAAAATTCGGTTAATCGGACACAGTTAACTGGTTAACGAATAGGAAGAAAATCCGCAAAATAACCGGTTAACTGGGTACTGTAAAAAACTATTTGGAAGCCCTAGTTGCAATATGAGCCTAAAGGCGCACTTTTTGCAATCTCATTTAGACTATTTTCCCAAAAACCTAGGAAGCATTAGCGAAGAACAGGGTGAAAGATTTCACGAGGATATCAAAGAAATGGAGATGATGTACCAAGCACGGTGAATGTGAATATGATGGCGGACAATTGTTGGATGCTAAAAAAGCAGTTCCTGCGAAGAGAGTTGAAGTCAAACAAACGGAAATTTAATCCTTTGAACACCTAAAAATGGGCATAAATATGAGAAATTGTAGTAGTCACTTCCGTTGTGTTCTACTTCAACACAATTCCATATGTAAAATGACGGTTGAAATTTATTGTACACCTTTAATGTGAAATGTAAATTAAAGAGCCGTGTTAGAATCACAGAACATATTTCCTTACAATTTTTATTTGAAAAACATTTAGACGTGATAGAGCAAAAAGTTTGTTATTTTTTAAATCAGCATGTGAAAACGATTTAGAAACATCTGTCGTGTTCCAAACATCGAATTTTTTTTCAAAAATGCAGACAAATTTTTTCTAACTTACATTACTATAATAGCTGAGTAATGATACAAAATGGCTATAGGATTTTAGTAATGACGCAACCTGGCAGAAAAAAAATTATTTGTTGTAAAAAATTTTAAAAATCTACTTTTTTGTGAGTGCATATTTCTCCACTAATTGTGGTGTAACCATGCGTTGTTTTAATTTAGAAATTTTTGAAGCCACCATTGTCGAACGTAACATTCTCAACGCGTTTTATTTCATTGCGTGCTTATGTTTTCACTCTGTCTATCCGTGTGATCAATTAAATTAGAACAGCAAGTAATAGATACAAGATTGAAATTGAAGGGCGTATATGATCTATGATGACATTTATTAAACTGCGATAGAACTGTTTTGGAGAAATTGGTGGGCGGCAGGGGGGTGACATCAAAATTTTCAAATCACGATTGGATATAAAATTAAAAGAATTCACTACTTGCGCGACCTTTAATGTAATCCACAACACTGCAGAAGAAATGTTTTAGAAAAAACGATAAACCTTAGGGAATACTTTTTGTAGGAACAGCAGAACGTCAGGGGGGGCCCTTTTTTTGGAGGAATGGGAGAACGTCAGGGGGGGCCTTTTTTTGGAGGAATGGGAGAGCGTCTGGGGGGGCCTTTTTTGGAGGAATGGGAGCGCGTCAGGGGGGGCCTTTTTTTGGAGGAATGGGAGAGCGTCAGGGGGGTTCCTTTTTCGGAGGAATGGGAAAGCGTCAGGGGGGCCCTTTCTGGAGAAATGGGAGGGCGTCAGGGGGGGGCCTTTACGGAGGAATGGGAGAGCGTCAAGGGTGGTCTTTTTTGGAGGAATGAGAAAGCCTCAAGTAAGGCCTCTTTTGGAGGAATGAAGGAGTGTCAGGGGAGACCTTTTTGGAGAAATAGCATAGTCAGGGGGCGCCTTTGATTAGAGTAATTGGAGAGCGTCAGACGGAGCCTTTTTGGAGGAATGGAAGAGCCACAGAGAAAACCATAATTGGAAGAATAGGAGAAGTCAAAAAGGGCCTTTTCTTGGAAGAATGGGACATCATCCAAAGAAACATTATTTGTTGGAATGGGAGAGTGTCAGGGAGGCCCCCTTCTTGGATGAATTGGAGTGACTCAGGGAGACCTCTTTCAGAGGAATGGAAGAGCGTCAGTCGGGCCCTTTCTTGGAAGAATGTGAGAGCCTCACGGCAGACCTATTTCGGAAGAATTGGAATGTCGGCAGGCCCTCCCCCCCCCCTAGGAATGGAAGATCCTGAAAGGGCCGTCAAATGGGGCCTTTTTTTGGAGGAATGGGAGGGCATTTCTTGGAGGAATGGGAGAGCTTCAGGGGGGGTATTTTATGGAGAAATGGGAGAGCGTAAGGGGTAGTCTTTTTTGGAGGAATGGGAGAGCCTCAAGTGAGGCCTCTTTTGGAGGAATGAGAGAGCGTCAGGGGAGAATTTATTGGAGAAATAGGAGAGTCAGGAGGCGCCTATGTTTGGAGTAATTGCAGAGCGTCAGGGGGAGCATTTCTGGAGGAATGGGAAGGCGTCAGGGGGTCCTTATTTGTCGAATGGAAGAGCGTAGGGGGGCCCTTTTTTGGAGGAATGGGAAGGCGTCAGGGGGGGCCTTTTTTGGAGGAATGGGAAGGCGTCAGGGTGGGGGCCTTATTTGACGAATGGGAGAGCATCAGGGGGGCCCTTTCTTGAAGGAATGGGAGAGCGTCATGGGGGGCCTTTTTTTGGAGAAATGGGAGAGCGTCAGGGGGGGCCTATTTTGGAGGAATGGGAGAGCGTCAGGGGGGGGCCTTTTTGGAGGAATGGGAGGGCGTCAGGGGGGACCTTATTTGACGAATGGGAGAGCGTCAGGGGGGGGCTTATTTGACGAATGGGAGAGCGTCAGGGGGGCCTTTTTTTAGAGGAATGGGAGAGCTTCACGGGGGGCCTTTTTTGGAGGAATGGGAGAGCATCAGGGGGGCCCTTTTTTGGAGGAATGGGAGAGCGTCAGGGGGGCCTTTTGTTGGAGGAATCGGAAAGCGTAAGGGGGGGCCTTATTTGACGAATGTGAGAGCGTCAGGGGGGCCTTTTTTGGAGGAATGAGAGAGCGTCTGGGGGGGCCTTTTTTTGGAGGAATGGGAGAGCGTCAGGGGGGGGGGCTGTTTTAGAGGAATCGGAAGGCGTCAGGGGGGACCTCATTTGACGAATGGGAGAGCGTCAGAGGGGGCCTTCTTGGGAGGAATGGAAGAGTCTCAGGATCAACCTTAATTTGAGGAATGGGAGCGCGTTAGCAGTGGCCTTTTTTGGAGAAATGGGAGAGCGTTAAGGGGGATTTTTTTATGGAGGAATGTGAGAGCCTCAGGGGAG
The DNA here is from genome assembly GCA_028673005.1 of Tanypteryx hageni. Lineage (NCBI taxonomy): Eukaryota > Metazoa > Arthropoda > Insecta > Odonata > Petaluridae > Tanypteryx > Tanypteryx hageni. The sequence goes on from CM054120.1 coordinate 175,470,064, forward strand.
ACCTCTTTGAGAGGAATAGAAGAGCATTAGCGGAGGCCTTTCTTGTAGGAATGGGAGAGCCTTACGGGAGACCTCTTTAAGAGGAATGGGAGAGCGTCGGGGGGTGGGGGGACCTTTTTTGGAGGAATGAGATAACCTAAGGGGAAACCTTATTCGGAGGAATGGAAGAGCGTAAGAAGGCCCTTTCTTGGATGAATGGGAGAGCGTTATGGTGGCATTTTTTTGCAGGAATGCGAGAGCCTCATGGGAAAGCTCTTTGTGAGAAATAGGAGAGCGTGAGGGGGGCCTTTCTAGGAGGAATGCGAGAGCCTCAGTGGAGACCTCTTTGTGAGTATTTGGAGATCGTCAGAGGGGCCCTTTCTTGGAGGAATGGGAGATCCTCATAGGAGACATCTTTATGAGGAATTGAAGAGCATCAGTGGGGGCCTTTTTGGAGGAATGGGAGAGCCTTACGGGAGACCTCTTTAAGAGGAATGGGAGAGCGTCGGGGGGGGGGGGGGCTTTTTTGGAGAAATGGAAGAGCCTCAGAGGGTACGTTATTTGAAGAAAGGGGAGTTCTTCAGGGGAAACCTTATTTGGAGGAATGGGAGTGCGCCACGGGAGGCCTCTTTCGGAGGAATGGGAGAGAGTCAATGGGGCCTTTTCTTTGAGGAATGGGAGAGCCTCAAGGGAGACCTCTTTCGGAGGAATTGGAGCGTCGGGAAGGGGGGGGGGTTTGGAGGAATGGGAGAGCCTCACGGGAGACCTCTTTCAGAGAAATTGGAGCTTCGGGAGGGAGGGGGGCTTTTTTGGAGGAATGGAAGAGCCTCAGAGGGAACGTTATTTGGAGAAATGGGAGAGCGTCAGGGGGGGCCTTTCTAGGAGGAATGGTAGTGCCTCACGAAGGAACTCTTTCGGAGGAATTGGAGCGCCGGGAGGTGGGGGGCCTTTTTTGTAGGAATGGAGGAGTCTCAAGGGAACATTTTTTGGTGGAATGTTAGATCCTCATGGGAGACCTCTTTCGGAGGAATGGAAGAGCTTTGGGGGAGGGCCTTTTTTGGAAGAATGGAAATGTCTCTTGGGAAACATTATTTGGACGAATGGGAGAGCGTCAGGGGAGCCTTTTCTTGGAGGAATTGGAGTGCCTCACGGGAGACTTCTTTAGGAGGAATGGAAATGCGTCGGGGGGGTTGTGGCACCTTTGTTGGAGGAGTGGAAGATCCTCAGGTGAAAACCTATTTGGAGGAATGGTTGTGCGTCAGGGGAAACCTTATTTGGAGGAATGGAGAGCATCAAGGGGGCCCTTTATTGGATGAATGGGAGACCGCCAGGAGGGCCGTTTTTTGGAGGAATTATACAGCCTCAGGGGGCCCTCTTTCGAAGGAATGGGAGGGCGTCATCGGGGCCTTTTTTTGGTGAAATGGTATATATGGATTTTTGTGAATGACATCAACATACTTCTTAAAATGTGACAGCATTTACACAGTTCTCGCTATCACCTTAGAATTTTCCACCCATCTAATTGAGCAAAACTTCATTGGGAAGAGACACAATCCAGTTATGTGTTGGTAATCTGCACGTCTTGTTGGGAAGTCTTTAAACAAGTAATAAAGTGAGCGCAAAAATTTGTTAATACCCCAATTGGAGTTGGAATGCGCAGTTTTATAAGCACCATGGACAACATGTAAGGAACACATACCAAAGTCCAACAATTCGGGATCTGATGGAGAATCATCTTTTAAGTAGCTCTTTAGATCCTTCAAAAATCTTAGGTTTACGTTTGGTCCATCCATAGCTACCTGAAGCATTTTTTTGGCATCCAAACTCACATCCTTTAACACCTGCAAGAAAGCAATCAGGAGGTCCTCTGCGGTAGCATGACCCAAAAAGGTAGAAGTTAAATATCTCGTCTGAACTGCATTTTCATCCCAAAATTGCACAACAATATCCATCTGGCCTTTCTGAGCAACAGTATTCATGCTCTCATCAAAAGAAATAAGGTAAAAGGGGCACTCGTTAACTACACCTGCCAATTCATTTTGGAAATATGGACCTAGTCCATATGTTATTAAGTATCTAAGTTTATCCTAGTGCATTTTAAATTTCTTGGCAATTTCACCGTCATAAAACATTGTTTTGAAAAGAACACTGCAAACAGAAAAACTCGAGCAGAAGAATTTGTCATCACTTGGTTAAGAGCCCATAATATTTCCACACGGATAACTTCATCTTCAGAGTTTAGTCAGTCCTACACAAAGAACAATGCCCTTTAGTCTTATCACCATCCACTTTCTGCAACCAATTCCAATCTGCAAACTGTTCTGCCCAATCACTCATTCTTGATCAAGGTTTTCCCTCTAATTTTATGCATATCTTCCCAAAAATCAGAGGAACACAATGAACAGTCTTCTAGAACTACAAAAAAAACTAACAGTAACTTCAGTCACATGTAATTTAATATAATTATTATGGCACGGTTTCCTATTTTCTTTCCTTGGCCTCTAATAATTATTATTCAAGAGCCCTCACAAGTTAAGTTAAATTCAGTTCAGTTCAATCACCATATTTTAGGAATCTATAAAGAACCTCAAGGAATTTCATAAAGCATACTAAATTTTAAAAAATATATTAATTTATTTACATTTTAAAGAACAATCTATTAACCGCTTCCATGATTACCCCGAGTATACTCGGATCGAGACGATGGTCAAATTCTGACAAGCCTGAGTATGAGACTTCATACCCATACCTCTTCTTAGGAACTCTCGGTCCTGGAGGAAGCTTGACTTTTCCTTTTTCCGTATTACGTAAATACTGAATGTAAATACATCACATCCCTTGTACCGTATTCCTTACTGTAAATATACTGAATCTCTTGAGAGTAAGCGTATTTTTTTCAGTAGCCTGTGAGATTTTGTCAAGTGAACATCCAACCAAAAACGTTGGTTCACACGCCACGTAGAATGTTTTCTCGTGGGAAAGAAATCGGCGACTCCCCCTAGCAGCACTGCAAACACGTGTATGGATAACTTACATAATTGAACACATGTGGCCGATGTTAAATAAACAAACGTGGACAGTTGTTTTATAAACACAGTTAAGTGTAGTTTCGCATTTGGTGACTTAAAAATGTATTTTTTTTTAATTTAAGCCATCATGGGTCGAAAGCAAAATAGCAGTGCTGGTGCTGATAGTGGTAGTAATAAATGATGCAATATTAGTTTAGAAACTAAGCTAGACATCATAAAAAGGACAGAAAGAGATGAAAAGCAGGTGGACATAGCTCGTCATTATGGTGTGAACTGATCGAGTATCGGAACAATTATTAAAGATAAAGAAAGAATTGTGGAGGCCGTGAAGGGAACAACTCCTGTTTTAATGAGTAGAATAGTACAAAATAGAAGTTTTTTGTTGCATGAGATGGAAAAACTCTTAATTTTGTGGATTGAGAGGCAAACACATGACCATGTGCCTCTCAGCTTATTAATAATTCAGGAGAAGGCTAGGAGTTTATTTGAAGAATTGAAGAAAAGAGCTGGACCTGAATATGATAAAGAGTGTTTTTCAGCTAGCTCTGGATGTAGAAAGATCTGATGCTTTCCTGGCGAATCGATGAGGTGATGAGTTCCCGGGTTTCCAGCCAGGTGAATATGTTGTCTACCGACGTTTCGGCACCTCCCTCAAGTGCAATCTTCAGGGGTCTCCTGAGTGCCGTACCATTCTTTCGTCCATGTATTTATACTACCCCGGTATTGGAGGCTCGTTCTCCATTGGCTGTTGGGTCGGCCTATGGCGTTCCGTGATTTTGGGGAGTATGGGATTCCACACCTTGCTGAGTGGGAATCCCGTGTCCCTGTTAATGTTGTTTTTCTCAATTCTTATTTCAATGACTTCTTTCACTAGCCTATCCCAAAAACCGTTGGCCTTGGCAATTACTTTGGCCTCCGTGAAGTTAATTCGATGGGCTGTGGATATGCTGTGCTCTGCGATTGCCGACTTTTCTGGCTGATTTAGGCGGTTGCACCTTGAATGCTCTTTGATTCGCGTTTCTATTGTCCGTCCCGTTTGGCCGATGTACTGCTTGCCGCACGAACAAGGGATTTTATAAACTCTGGCTGTTTTGAGGCCTAGTTGGTCTTTGTTCTGCGGTAGTAAGCTCTGGATTTTTGGCGGCGGTTTATGTGCCACCCTGATGCCCTGTCTGCCTAGAATCCTGGAGATCCTCCCAGAAATCGTTGACAGGAAGGGTATACATGCCGTGGCTATTGGTTTTTCTTCCGGCTTCTTCTTCGCTTTCTCGGAAACGGCCCTTTTCAGGGCCCTGCCGATTTCCCGTTCTCCGTGGCCGTTCTGTCGGAACGAGAGGCGTAGGTTCCTGATTTCTGCCCCTAAACTATCTTCGTCAGCAATGGCTCTTGCCCGGTCGATCAGAGTGGTCTACACTCCTTGTCGTTGGGAGGGGTGGTGGTGGCTAATCCCATTTAAGTATAGGTTGGTGTGGGTAGGTTTGCGATACACACTGTGTCCCAATGTGCCATTGGGTTTGCGGATCACCAAGATGTCCAAGAAGGGAAGGGATCCCTCTTTCTCCTTCTCCATTGTGAAGCGGACATTGGGATGTATGCTGTTCAGGTGATCATGAAACTCCATTAGGGCCTCAGGCCCGTGAGGCCAAATCACGAATGTGTCGTCCACGTATCGGAAAAAACATTTTGGCTGTAGTGGTGCCGAGTTGAGTGCCTTTTCCTCGAAGTACTCCATAAAGAGGTTGGCTACTATACTACTTTCATCATCGTGCTTATCGATCGATCGTGCTTCTCCTTACGCTTATGCTTAACGGCAATAGCGGCATTCATTTAACTACTCCCCTATTTCTTTCGTTGCTCTGGCTGGTGTCGGAAAACTCCCTCAAGGGGAGGAAGTACAGTAATTCGCTGTGGCCCAGAGCAACAAGGGTTTTCCGAGTGAACCCAGGTTACACCCAGGGGTAAACCGCACGCCACGCTGCGAGCGGAGCACCTGGGGGGCCATTGCACGGGCGAGCTCACTTTCTTCTCGCGGAGGGTGGCTAACTTGGCCCCACCTTCTCACCCGCTCGTACTTTCGTCACTTGGGCTAGGTGGCAGTTGGTAGGCCGGGGGACCCCCCCCCCCAGGTACCCTAAAATAGTCCATAATGCCGCTAAATAGGTCTCCGCCGGCCAAAAAGGCTCCGACAACCTCTGGAGCAATACCTCCAAACATAGGACAAGTCCTCTTTGGATAAGCTTTTAGTCAAAATATCGACTTAACCGACCAAGATAACGCCTCTCATTCTGACGATGGCCATTTAAGGACCTCTCAAGACAGGCAACTAGCCCGGGAGCATAAAAATTTTAATAATGAACTTGACAATGAAGTAAACCGCACAAACGGAGCCACCACCGCCGTGCATACCGCCAGCAGGGGACTAACAAAGACCAAAGCCTTCACACCAGTGGAAGAGTCTATCAAAAAACGGAAAAGGCAGCAGGAAAGCGCTGCCGTCCCATTATCAAACAGGTACGACGCGCTCGTAGAACTTGAAACCGCCGAAGCAGAGATGGAAGCACCCAAGTCCGCCACCCCAAGGCGACAGTTACCTCCCATTATAGCTATATACGAAATAGCAAACTACAGGCTATTTATCGAAGCCATAAGAGCCGCCTGCGCGGATACAAACTTTACCATCAAAAATTCCAAAGGAGTAACAAAACTCCAAGTTCAAACTGAAGACGACTTTAATAGCGTCCGCAGGATGCTTGCGGCTGAAAAAGCCCAAACAAGTACATGGGCTACAAAAGAAGAGCAAACCCGACAATACTTCCTCCGGGGACTACACCGCATGGCTGACCTTGACTACATAAAGGAGGACCTTATAGCCGCAGGCATCCCGGTTACAAGGGTCCGGAACCTGGGCAAAACCACCGAAGAACCCTCTGACCGATATGCAATTACTGTCAGCGCCAGTATGAAACCGGAGGACGTCTGCAGCATCCGCAGTATAATCAAGAGCACGGTGCGCATTGAACCTTTTAAGTTTTCTCGACCCAGAATGTGCTACAGATGCAACCGCTTCGGGCACGGGTCCGAAAAATGCACCGCGGCACCACGATGTTTTAAGTGCGCAGGGCCTCACCAAGGTTCTGACTGCAAAAAACCTGCTAACATACCAGCCAAGTGCTGCAACTGCAGCGGCGAACACACGGCCTCATCTAGAACATGCCCTGAATACAAACGAGAACTCGCTAAATTCAGGGGCGAAAAGCCAATGCAAAAGCCCATCACCAGCGCAAATGGACGACACAAGGCCCAAAGGCCACAGCCACCTACATGGAAGGAAGCTCCAACACCAGCAGAAGTGGCCCGCAAGGCGTTACCGCACCAGCAAATGACATCGCCTGAGAGACAGAACCCCTGGGGAAACCGCATAGAAGCCCAGATCATTAGACCCAGGACCACGCAAAGGCCAAGGCTTGAGCCACCACTAAAACCTGCCCCATGGATAGAAGGACGAGTAGAAGCTGCCGGAACAGCATCACCACTCGTTTCCATCATGACGGCACTTGCAGGCGTCGCGAGTGCACTTCAGGAGCAGCTGTCTGCATTAACATCGCTCATTAACCAACTTGTGACCCACCATGGCTGACAGAAGAACAGTAAAGAAAAATATAATCATTTGCACCTGGAAAGCAAACGGGGGAATTAAGAACAAATCCCCTGAGCTTCTAAATTTCCTTCGCCACCACGACATAACGGTAGCTCTGATCCAGGAGACGCACCTCCGCCCTGACACTAGGTGGAGCCTTCCCGGTTACAAAATATATAGACGAGATCGCGACGTACCCCGTGGCGTCAAACCAGCAGGGGGAACTGCTATTTTGATAAGAGAAAACGTGGCCGCATACGAAAACGTAATAGATACGGCCTCTCTTGAACAGACAACGGCCACCATCACCACAGATAGGGGCCCACTAAGACTAACGTCCGCCTACCTTCGGCCGGGCGGGCTACTGATAACCAACGATTTCGACGCCATATTTGATACAGACAACCCAGCGATAGCGGCGGGTGACTACAACGCCACCCACCTAACATGGAACTCAACCTCAATCAACTCTAATGGGAGGAAACTCAGGAAATGGGCTGACGACGTCGGAGCAACTATAGCGGCACCCTCCCAGCCCAGACCCTTACCGAGGCATTCGCACTTCCATCAACGTATATACGGCCGCCGCACTATCAAGCGGCCATAACCCTGTATTAATATACCTTTGAATTAAACCCACCCTGCTGCCACCAAGGCTGAGAGCTAGGTTAGACTTGACTGACTGGAACAGGTATCGACTGCAGCTGACTAATGAACTACCAGAACTCAGGCAACCGGAAACCCCAGCCGAGTTAGATAACCTCGCTGCCATACTGAGCCCTGAAATGGAAGCGGCAACAAGGATCGCCACGTCAACCGGACCACCTCAACCTTCCGGAGGGAATCCTAAACTTTATAGCCCGCAAAAATAAGCTACGGCGCAAACACCAGAGGACAGGGGATCCACGGATATGGGACGAGGTTCGTTGGATGCAGAGGCAAATAGCCGCCGACATCAAGGACCATCGGACAAAGGCATGGCAAGACTTCGCGGCTACGCTCACCCAGGGAGACGGATCCGTATGGAGAGTGACTAAACATCTCCGTCGCCCCCAAACGAGAGATGTCCCGCTACGCACACCACCAGGGGACGCGATTACCCCGCAAGAGAAAGCGGAGGCTCTGGGAACTCATTTACAAACGGTATTCACTCGAAACCCGCCAACAGCAAATGACCCAGAAGTTGCCATCACCATGGAGGACGACGGCCACAACCCGCCCAAATGCTCGGAGGCAGACCTACTCAGGGCACTAAAACAAATAAAGAAGAAAGAAGCCCCTGGCGCCGACGACATCCCGAACGAAGCAATCATTGCGATGCCGCGCTACGCCGGACAAGCATTCGCCCACATAGCTAACGCAGCTATGAAGCTCGGCCACTTCCCGGACGCCTGGAAGAATTTGCGTACTGAAACAGGGTAAACCGCCCACCAGCCCGGGGAGCTATAGGCCCATCTCCCTACTGTCGGAATTGGGCAAGCTACTTGAAAGGGTCATCCTCCCCCACTTGAAGCAGCATGCCTATGGCAACCACATCATACCCCCGGAACAATTTGGATTCCGCGAGGAGCACGCTACGACCCACCAACTGGTCCACGTGACTGATTTTATCACTGAAGGCTTTAATCGACATGCACACACCGCCGCTGCATTTCTAGACTTAGAATAGGCTTTTGACAAAGTGTGGCATGCAGGCTTACACAGGAAACTACAAGAGCAAGCCTTTCCTACCTGGCTTCGGAAACTAATTCGCTCCTACCTGACGGGGCGGACTTTTCACGTTAACTGGAGCAACGCACGGTCCCGGATAAAAGACATAAAAGCAGGGGTCCCCCAAGGCTCAGTCCTTGGCCCCCTACTCTTTATCCTATATACGGCAGATCTGCCTACGGCCCACGGGCACAATACGATACTGGGGATTTACGCGGACGACGTCGCGGTAATCTCACGTTCTACAAAAGCCGTGAAAGCACAAGAATATACCCAGCGAGCCCTCGACCAACTGACCTCCTGGTACGGGAAATGGCGGATGGGAGTTAACGCTGCCAAGTCTGAAGCCATAATTTTTACCAGAAAAATTAAACCACCAGCCGTCCCAAGACTCTCAGTGAATGAAAAATTAGTCGATTGGAAAAAGGAAGTCACCTACCTCGGGGTGACCCTTGACGGCAAACTGGACTTCCAGAAGCACGTCCTCAAGCAAGCAAAGAAAGCTATTGCGGCAAAGGTCGCCCTCGCCCCCGTTTTGAAAACAGGTTCAATCCAACCAAGAGTCAAGGCCCAGTTATTTCAGGCGTGTATAAGACCTATACTCACGTACGCATCCCCGGCCTGGTCGGGAAGAGCTACATCAACAGATCGACTGGAAGTGGTCCAGAATGGATGCCTCCGATGGGCGCTGCGACCACCGCTCGGGACAACAAACGCTTATATCAGGGATGCCCTGGGGTTCACAACACTTAAAACCTGGATGGAAGAATCCAGCAAGACATTTTATGCCAGGTTGCCACACGCCTGCAACTCCATAAAAGACATCTCAGTCTCTGTAAAGCCCGAGGGCTGGGACCGGGCGTGAGGAGGACCTCCCCTATCCCAAGAGGAGGAGGACCTAAAAACGGACACAGACACCGTCCACCAGTCCGCAAATTCGGAACATCGTACTAAACAAACTTAGTCCAAGCACTGAAAGCCGATAGGCAACGCTGTGCAAAGTCCTCCCTGAGGCAAAACTCATACAGCTGTCCGCTGGAGAGAGCGGGGAACCCATGGCCACACCGTCCGTTTGTTCGTACGTCTCCCCCTTGTAACGGAAATACGTTGATGTTAATGTGTGGTGGAACAGCTTCAGGATGCCAGGCTCAAAATGTTGTTTTAGTAGTTCCAAGGTGTCCTCAAGTGGAACTCGTGTGAAGAGAGACACCACATCGAAGCTGACGAGGATATCCTCCGGTTCAGTCTTCAGGTTCGAGAGGGTCTTGACAAATTCGGCGGAGTTCTTCACGTGGTGCTCGCCCTTCCCCGTTAAGGGGGATAACAGTTTGGCAAGATATTTTGCCAAGAAATAAGTGGGAGTACTTCGAGGAAAAGGCACTCAACTCGGCACCAATACAGCCAAAATGTTTTTTCCGATATGTGGACGACACATTCTTGATTTGGCCTCACGGACCTGAGCCCTAATGGAGTTTCAAGATCACCTGAACAGCATACATCCCAACATCCGCTTCACAATGGAGAAGGAGAAAGAGGGATCCCTTCCCTTCTTGGACATCCTGGTGCACCCCCCAAACCCAATTGCACATTGGGACACAGTGTGTATCGCAAACCTACCCACACCAACCTATACTTAAATGGGATTAGCCTCCACCACCCCTCCCAACGACAAGGAGTGTTGACCACTCTGATCGACCGGGCAAGAGCCATTGCTGACGAAGATAGTTTAGGGGCAGAAATCAGGAACCTACGCCTCTCGTTCCGACAGAACGGCCACGGAGAACGGGAAATCGGCAGGGCCCTGAAAAGGGCCGTTTCCGAGAAAGCGAAGAAGAAGCCGGAAGAAAAACCAATAGCCACGGCATGTATACCCTTCCTGTCAACGATTTCTGGGAGGATCTCCAGGATTCTAGGCAGACAGGGCATCAGGGTGGCACATAAACCGCCGCCAAAAATCCAGAGCTTACTACCGCAGAACAAAGACCAACTAGGCCTCAAAACAGCCAGAGTTTATAAAATCCCTTGTTCGTGCGGCAAGCAGTACATCGGCCAAACGGGACGGACAATAGAAACGCGAATCAAAGAGCATTCAAGGTGCAACCGCCTAAATCAGCCAGAAAAGTCGGCAATCGCAGAGCACAGCATATCCACAGCCCATCGAATTAACTTCACGGAGGCCAAAGTAATTGCCAAGGCCAAAGGTTTTTGGGATAGGCTAGTGAAAGAAGCCATTGAAATAAGAATTGAGAAAAACAACATTAACAGGGACACGGGATTCCCACTCAGCAAGGTGTGGAATCCCATACTCCCCAAAATCACGGAACGCCATAGGCCGACCCAACAGCCAATGGAGAACGAGCCTCCAATACCGGGGTAGTATAAATACATGGACGAAAGAATGGGTTTTCACCTTTTAAAAGTAGGGCCAACTTGCACAATTTAAGACTTCAGAGTGAATTGGCGAGTGTAGATACTCAAGCTGCAAGTGAATTCCTGAAGGCACTAGAAAAAATAATAGTAGAAGGTGGTTACAGTGCTCAATGTTGAAGAAATAGAAATTGTCTGGAAAAAATGCCTTCCAGAACATACACTTCTAGAAAAGAAAAATGTGCACCTGGACATAAAGTTTCAAAAGAAAGACTAACTCTTTTACTTGGTGGTAATGCAATCGGTGATTATAAACTTAAACCTTTACTTGTGTATTTTTCATAAAACCCAAGGGCTTTAAAAGGAATGGTGAAGTCATCCCTTCCTGTTATTTGGAAATCTAATAAGAAGGCTTGGATGGCAACGGAACTGTTTGAAGACTTGTTTAAAAACTATTTTGTTGGGGTAATGAAAAGGTAATGTACGTCTAAAAATTTTCCCTTCAAAATTTTATTACTGCTTGATAATGCCCCTGCCCATCCATCCTACATAGATGATCTCAATGATAAAATTAAGGTTGTTTTTTGCATCCTAATACAACCTCTACTATTCAGTCAATGGACCAAGGAATTATAGCCTCCTTTAAGGCATATTACCTAAGGCGAACCTTTTCACAAGCCATTGCTTTTATAGACAGAGAGGAGAAAAACTTAAGGGATTTCTGGAAGGCAAACAACATTCATAATACTGTGCAAAACATTGCTGATGCCTGGGGGGATGTGAAGGAACAAAACTTAAATGGTGTGTGGAAAAACTTTTGTTCACAGTTTGTGAATAATTTAAGTGATTTTAAGGAGCCAGTAGTACCAGTGACTGAAGAAATTGTTGAACTGGGCAATAAAATGGAACTCGACCTTGATGTGAGAGAGTTGTTGAACTCACATTTTGAGGAATTAACAACCGATGAATTAATTGAAATAGAGACAAATCAAAAGATAAGATGTTACAGAAGAACCTGGTATTCCACAGTCTCCCAGAACATTTACAAGGCAGAAAATGGCAGCAGCTTTTAAGTCAATTTCTGAGGGGTTGGCAATCTTTGAAGAACAGGACTCAAATATGGAAAGAATTGCAAGAGTGAAAAGAGGCATTTATGACTGTCTAGCATGTTACAGTGAGATTTTTGAAGAATAAAAAAAAACTAACTGTGCAATCTTCTATAAAAACATATTTAAAAAAAGTGGAAAAACCAGCTGTTTCTTCATTATCAGACACTCTTCCATCTACCTCATCTGCACCTAGTGTCACTTATGTGGAAAATATGAACTAGTAAAAGTTGAATATGTATGTACATATATTATATAAGTACTCATTTTCTTTATTTCATTTTTGTAACTCTTTATGTTTTTAATTAAAATTAACTAGCACAATATCTTGTTTTTTATTCTTGCGATTATTTATTTTATTGTATGATATGTATCGTATACGATAAGCCATAACATACATGTTATAATAGAACGTATGGTATAGACCATTCGATGTTTAGTAAATGGTTTTCATGCGTTAAAATGGCTGCTAACATATATGATACGTATTGTACAAAGTCAGGAATGCATGCTTAGGTATTTAACACATAACAAACAAAACGTATAGCGAACGATCTCTAGGAATGGAACTCGTTCGTAAATCGAGAACTGCCTGTAAATGCTTTATAATTAATTAAATAAATGATTTTTTAAATTTTCTCCTGGGTGTGTGCATGCGAGGGGGGGGGGGGGGCATACAAATACAATTTGACAAGACAAGACCTATTGACACAGAGTGTCCACAAAACAACTTACTGTGAATACCATTGTATCGTGGCTGTATCACATGCGCATATGCAAATATGGATGCGCAGACACACACACATGACTGCATTCATAGTTACTGTTTCCGTGAAGGAATATGTATTTATTTGTTCTGTGTACAGTGTACTGAGCTTGGGAGTTGCAGTTTTCTGTTCTCAAAGAAGTGGAAAGCTTGCTAAATTTAAATTTTATTGACAACTAGTATTACTGGTGTTTAATGATTCAGTAAGCTAAACAACAATTTGTACCTGTATTTGAGAGTCGTTAATTTTTTATTTTTACCCCTTAATTTTACCGTGGAGAAGAAGAGATGTGTATGTAAAAAGAGTATTGGGTGTGATGTAAGGCACCTTCGTTCATTTTCATTGATTTTGTGGTGAGTTACTTGAATCGATAGGGCCTGCAAGTAAATAAAGTTGCACTAGTGGCATGTAATTTTTGTTAATGCTAATGTTATAACAGTGTTAGAGTTCAAGCCCTAATATAATTTGAAGTAATACATAATTAATTAATTAATTATTTTTCAGATTATATTTTACATAACCCCAAACATGTCCGTACCATCAAAACAAAAACACTCAGACTCAGCTACACAAAAGTCTATTCTGACATTTTTTCACAAAAGGCAAAAGTTAAGCATGGAAGAGGAAACAAATGAACCTGTTTGCAGTTGAAAAGAAGAGACTAGTAGTTGAAGAAAATCTGAAATTATTGAAGAGAACAGGAAGTGACGAAATCTACTGAAATGGAAGCTGATAATGAGGTGAATGATATGAATGTCAGTAACAAAAACAAAACAAAATATAATAAAAATTGGGAAACAAAGTTTGATTGGCTCTATTTCAATATTACTCATGGTGGAGCATTCTGCAGATATTGTAAGAGATATTTAAAAAATGATTTGGAAGCAATTAAAAAATCTTTCACAAATTTTAGGAAAACTATGTTTGGCTGAAGGAGTGCTTTACCTTTATTATTTCTATGGAAAAATTACGTCTCCTAGGAATGCAGAAACCAGTCCATATAATACTAATCAATGAAAGCGAAAAACAGAAATGTCAAAATCTTCAATTTTTCCATGCCCTAATAGAGAGTTTATATTTTCTTTCTAAAGAAGGAATTTCTCATATAACTAAATATGAACCATTAGTTAAAAAAAGTTATTATTAAACATGATGATATTCTCAATACTTGGGTGAAAGATCAAAGCAGCCTTGCTTCATATATTAGCAAAGCTACTGGCTCTGAACTTCTGTCCTGCATTGGAGAGGTGCTAGACAAGCATGATACAAATATTGTTGTAAACTCATTCCTACACAAATTCATAGCATGAAAATTTCATTGCGATAAAAATCGTCGTGAGATAAATTGGAAAGCGAGATACCATGATTGATTTATGGCAGGGGGATACACTTGTTGGGTTGGGTGTCATCCCTTGCAATACACCATCCAACATCTCGCGTAATTCTGGTATTATCGAAATATAAAGAAAAATTATTTCGTGGAAAATTGTCTCCATCTTTCATTCACCAGTCATGGTGCATTGCGATGAATTTGTCAAGAGAATAATTGTCGTGCGATGAGTTTGTTGTGCGATGTATTGATGCATGACAAATCTTTTATGCAATGAATTTACGTGCGACAAACTGACCGCAACAAGTTGTCATTGAACCATAGGAAGTATGTTTACATGTTTTATTGATGTTTTTTAAACAAATGAAACATGATAAAATAATTTTATCTACTGAAATTTTTCATTGTAAACTTATGATTTGGAATTCAGTTAATAAAATCTTAATTTTAAAAATACATTTTTAAAATTCTTTTTTTTTTTCAAATAAAAATTAGAACAAAAATTTAAATTAATGAACGATATTATACCTTAACTGAATACATGTGTTCAAAATGTACACCAAATACATTCAATGAGAAATTGGGTCAAAATGTTTTTTCTGTTTTGTCAGTGTCATCTTGGATTCGGGTAAATACAGTACCTGATCCTCCTCAGTCAATTCTTCCTGGTGGGAGTAGAGATGATCCTTAACTTCATCCACATTGGAGTCCTTGAATCTTTCACTTCCCATGTGATGCACTAACTCTACTAACCTGTGTACTTCCACGTCAACTGTCTTCTTTCACCACTTCCTTTCAAAGTTTTCGCCAACAAGAGTTAATAATAGACTGCTTGACTTCACCTAGGGCTTCCTTGATGTTTAATATGCACTCAGCTATAGTGTATTTCTTCCAGCAATTAGCGACTGCCAAAGATGAATCATTTTCCATAGCTTCACAGATTTCAGCAAAAGTATGGTAGTTGTAATAGCTCTTGAAACATCTTATGACTCCCTGATTTAAAGGCTGCAGCAAGGAGGTGGTGTTTGATGGTAAAAACACCACTTCAATATTAAGGTACACTTTCTGGAGCTCCTCAACTAGATGACCAGGTACACTATATAGAATGAGGAGCACTTTGAATTCCAGGTATCTTTTTGGAAGATATCGCTCAAAGTAATGAGCAAAACAGTTGTATAGCTAGTCCATGAACACTGTGCCAGTAACCCATGCCTTAGGTTTTGCCTTCCAAAAGACTGGCAAATGATTCTTCCCTTCAAGGCAGGTGGATTCTCTACTCTATAGAGAAGCAACAGTTGAATCATGCAGTCATTTGATGCATACGAGAAGCATCAACCTGTCCTTGAACCTTGAGGCAGTCCTCTCCTGCTTGCGGATGAAGGTTCTTCCTGGCATCTTCTTCCAAAACAAACCTGTTTCATCGACATTAAAGACCTATTTCAGATGATAACCCTTCTCCTCCATCAGCTTCTTCAGCTAAATGATGTAATGCATTGCTACCTAGTGATCTGGCGATGCTAACTCACAATCTTCACATTATGCAGATTGTACTTTTTTTGAACCTATCAAACCAGACCTTGCTGTTACTAAAGTGACATAAAGATATAATAATAATGTACACTAAAAATATATTGATGTAATTGCAAAGAGTAAATGCAGGAATGTAAATAAATAATGGTGCCATCAGACAGGAACAGCATTTGTTGTGTGAACTAATTGCACTTCGGAGAACTTTCAGCCTCTTCAACAACATAAATTTTAACCCTTTCCATGTTGCTAAAATATACTGAGATTATAAATTCCTGTTCATTTTCTCAGATATAATTTTCAAAAAATGGGTATTTTTTCAAAAGCCAAATCAGTCAATTACAAATTCAAATATAGGAAAACTGCACTTATAACATAAATATGTATTATAGATATGAGATAGTTATTACTAACCAAGTATGATGTTGTTTAGCAGACTTTTTTCTGGTGCATCTCTGAATACTCTTGTCTCTAACTAACATTATTAAATATATACACTATTTACAGATAATTGAATATTTACATCTGTCTGCACTCTGCTACACTTCAAAAATTTTTTTTTGTATGATAGTTCTCAAAGCAATCGGATGGATGCTGAAAGGGTCTGTCCATGCACGTCCTACAAAAGTATATAGTTTCCTTCCTCTCCTTCCTTTTGTGGCAAAATACACATCTCATAGATCCTTTTTATTTTTTTCCATAAAATGTTGTTTTCCATCAAGCCTCTCATCAGGTGGTCCTTCTTTTGTGTGTGCCCCCCATTTTGCCACACATTTCTGCACAAGTGAAACAATCAGGCTTTCTCGGAAAAACTTGCGGGCTTCTGATTATTTGTCCTTATATTATTTACATAGAGAATGTAGGCATTAATTATGCTCTTCCAAGATCCAGAAAAACATTTTCCTCCAACATTTCTTGTTTCATTGCATGAATTGGTAGTTAGCCTTGAGATGATTGCTATGATATACTCCACCCATCTTATGGGTGTAGTCTACAACTACTGGCTTGGTAACAGAGGGTTTTCCTGGCACCTTTGGAGTCACCTCTGTCATTTTATCTCCCTTGTGCTTGCTGCTTAGCATCAAAACCACTCTCTTGTCCTTCCATCCTAATGCTAATGAGTTGTCATTCCACTAAGTCCTGACATCGCCTTTCTTCAACGTTTCTGTCATGTTTGACTTGAGTTGGCTAGGCATGTTCTTCCTTGTAGTCATAACAGTTCCTGTTATGCTACATCCCAGTTACACCAGTTCATTCAGAAGTTCTGAGCTGGTATAATATCGGTCTGTGTAGACAATGTATCCTTGTGGAGGGTTGTTCGGATCCTTCATAAGAGATTGACACAAATGAAGTAGAACTTGTGTAGTTTTCAATAAATTGCTTCCAGGCATAACTTCTGTTTTGCCAAAAGATGGTAAGAAAGAATAAATATAACCTTTTTCAATATCTGAAAGTACAAAAATTTTCAACTCAAGCTTGACTGGTTTGTTTGGGTTGTACACCTTGAAGGAAACTATCCCCTTTAACTTAATGGTGCTCTAATCAACAGATACATTCTGGGATAAAGTGTAAAATAATTTACACCTTTCAAGAATGTACTGCAATACAGACCTTACCTTATGGTCCCTTGATGTTGCATCTCCATGTCCACCTTCATGATTAAAATGTAAATTGGAAAATAGAAAGAGAAAGTCATTTGCAGAAAAAAACCACCAAAATATTGCATTTGCTTGACCCATTCTGCACTGAAATATTCTTGTGTTTCAGTCTTAGGATTTAGGCACATGTTTATAGTTACACCAAGGAAGGCCTTGATGTCACAAGATTCACAACCCTTCCAATTAGCAAGATGTGATTCAGGTGAATTCTGCTTGGTGAATTTTCTGTTTTCGCCATATAGATTGATTTCATCATGTACTAGATTGACCATTTCATCTATGAAAAAAGTCAGAAATATTGTATAGGTTTACTCTGAACACTAAAATCACCTGGAAGAATTATTTCCAGTGTAACCTCACTAAAATCGTGTTGAAACTTGGACAAGGGTCGTTATAAAAGATGTCTGAGCAACCTGCTGTAAGTCTTGACATAGGTTCATCATCTAACGCAATTTCCTCATCTTCATCTAATTCCCTTTCACTATTCATCAGACTATCTGATTCATCACTAAAACCAGGGACCTCCTCCTCCATCATCACTTATTTCAGCTAATAAATGGATCAATCCCAATGCTTCAAAGGATGCCATGACAGATTTTTACTTTCTCAAACAGGAAATTAAAGTTCAAAAAACGTAAATTTTATGGATTATTTTGACTAAAGGTATGATTTCACTGACACGTCTCATGTCTGCATCCACCGCAATGGCGAAACACATTAGACTCCGACACTGTATTTCCAGTGGGGCAATTTTATTGATGCATCCCGGACATTGCATCTGGCAGGTGATTACCTGCTGCTGCATCTCGACTGCTTCGAGAGCAGTTAAAACGCAGATGCAGAGGCATGCCAGACAGTGGAAATTTGCATTGTGGAAATTTGATTCCTTTCTATGAATATGGGTTGCCGTTTTTCACTAGAAGAGGATGATCAACTGATAGAGGAAGTGAAGAAGCACAAGGCCATTTATAATCTTGAGCAAAAAGATTATAAGAATTATTAAATTAAAGAAAATATATGGTATGTGGTTGCTACAGCTGTAGAGAGAGGTGGTCAGTAACATCAGGTCCTTATTATCCATTTTTGTATACATTAAATCAGTGAAAGCACAACAGGAAGGCGAAGTACTTGACTGCTAGCAAACCGAGTCTCTATTTGGCCACCACTGTGAGATGCATCTGTGAAAACACTCGGACGCATGTCTCATCCCTGCATCTTGCCGCTGCGAGTGGATGCAGATGCAAGATATGCCAGTGAAATCAAACATTCACTCGGTGGTTTGATGTCGCTACTGGAATTCTCTTTTGAAAACAACCATCTCCTGCCATGTAGTACCATGAAAGGTAGAATAAAAGCTATGTTAGTGAATGGCAGAATGCGGAATATATTGTGTACGACATGGAGTGGCAGACAGATGCATGCAGAATATTTCGCAAATGACACACAAGGGAAAAACACAAGTGTGGAATATATCGTATTCGACATGCAAAGAGTTAATATTTATGATATTAGATCATTATTGAAGGCTGCGTGGAAAAATGTGGGTATTTAAGACTGGGTATTTAAGAAAATGTAAATTTAACGTACATTAAAAGTCCCAAGGGTATTCTAAGGTATTGCGAGTATTCAATTTGATCAAAACCAAAGGTGATCATCGTAAGAAATGGCCAACACCATAAAAATAAATGAAAATGTAAAATTTTAGCAACAATACATTTTTTAGTTGTACAGACTGTATTATTATCCCTTTCTATTAGTCTGCGTTATCAAAATTCATACTCCCCACATATCTAGGCCATCAAACCAAAGAATTTGGAGGGGTCTTTTCTCATTATACTACCAGTGGCCTACATTTTAGGCATGAGCTAGCAAACCAAAGATACTCAAAACTGGTTGGATAAACTGTGGTTGGCAAGGGACTACTGTATATTCTTTATCTTAAAATATTCCAGCACATGAAATGCACCTATTTTTGATACACTGTACACTTTCTTAATTTGTTAAACATATCAAAGTACCTGGAATGGCAGTTAAGCTGTCATCAGCATGCGCTTGTAACCCGAAAGAAGATCGGAGTCATATAAGGGCACATCGCGAAAGTCTTCACAACAATATCAAAGTATTTATATAACTACCTAGTATCATTACCATGACACAAATTTGATTGTTACGTTGACAATGATAATCAAATGTTTTCACTTCTGTGATTTTCACGTCCTGGTTTGGACATGACACGCTTGGAACACCTGGGCATATGAGCAATTTTTTGTGTCCTAGCTGACCATGGAGTCAAACCACAACAGAACAGCTAAGGAAACTTCAATAAAATCAATCACTTTTGGAATAAACTGTGTGAATACTGAGAATAGTGGTGGCTTGATGAACGCTAACTTATAGTCGGGCATGGGTGTGACTCCATGGTCAGCTCGGCTGCGAAAAAATCCAACTGAAAACAAAACAATGCCTGCACAGAGGAGAATTTCTTCATATAGCTATTCAGCTACATCAAAAATTTGGATTAAAAATGCAGCAGTGTTGCGATCTATTGCAGGTGATCCAGACACTCAGCATTAGTTGATTCATATGGAAAGTATGTGTGACCACCTAGCACTGTTTATAATGGATCCATTGTCGGTGTTTTTTCTTGCCAGAATTCTGACATTAAAACATGCATGTGTGGTCATAGCCCATTGATTGCTGTAGTTATATTAAATTGAAGAAGGTTTTTAATGAATTAGTCAAACATTTATTACACTAAATCCAGGTCAAACACTAAATCAAGGAACGAAAATTAGAAGAAAATAATACATTGCTTAAATGAGATGTTTGATGGGACTCCAAAAAATAAACACTAAATGTGGGTAAATAATAAATGCAGGACATTTAAATTGGAGTATCACTGTCTATCAAAAATTCCTAGCCACTTCAATGGGTAATTAAAATATTATGGCCAATCTTAATAGATAATCCATTACTTTTCCTCATTCATAGAAAACTCACCTGACATCCTATTTTATCAACTCCATAAGAGCACGACCATTATTTTAATAAGTAAAGATCACATAATACAAAGCACAATCATTCAGAGAGAAATTTGTGCTGATAAGTAATCACATCTAATTAAGAAGTTAAACCTGACAAAAACATTTTGACCATGTGAAGCTGAACAAAAACAACCATTAAAATTTGAGGGAAATTGGAGCATAGCTTGCACAAACCCAATTTGGATGCAATGATGAGTTAGTTAATCCCCAAACCTAAAATGTTATATCTGAGTTAAATTTGGCACAAATTTTTCATTCATACTATAGTAGGGAGCACAAATTAAGGTGGGTGGCAACTGGATGTGCAGAAGGCCAGGAATGTCACATGGTTTCTCCCACTCCTTCACTTAGCCAATCAGCATCAATCAGTTAACCCTTAGATGCTCAAGGTGCTGATATATCGGCTTCCCCTGGTCGCCTTAAAACACTCAAGGTGCCGATATATCGGCTCTAGCTTTAACCCCGTTTAAAAATCTTTATAGATCGCACTTTGAGTTATAATTACTACCAAACTGAAGATGATATAAATGTTTATATTTACTTTTGAAATGGTATTCCTCTTTACGATTTTAGTATTTTACATAAACAAAAGTTATATTCTTTTCCCCTATTCATCTGACGCAGCTAATTTGCAGTGAGTCATCATCCAAAATATTTTTTGCCCTTCACGGCCGTAGATTATGCACGCTGTCTTTCTCTGTTCTTTCATAAGCGTGCCTGTCGTTGCATTTTCATCACAATGTTATAATCCAAAAGCTAATACATCATATGAGACGAAATGCTTACCGAAATTTTCTGAGGATTTTTTTTCTTTTATTTTTTCTCTTGATTATCAATCTCGCTCTCTGGTAACGTAACCTATGGCTCAACTTTGTTGGAGGTCTCTTGAGTCTCGCTCTCTGGTAATATGACATGGAGCAACTTTGTCGAGTATTTTTCATCGTATATTCATTTGATATATGCTATCACATTGTCATAATTTTTTCTGTTCATGCATTTTCCTTCATTCCCCCTTGCGGTTGAGACTATGTCTTTCAGTTGGTTGTGTAGATGGTTACCCAGAGGACGTGTTGTATTCCTCGTGTGTATTTTATTTGGTGAACCTGTATTCTGTTGTCAGTAATTTCTTTTTGAGTGAGGAAATTTCTTCCTGAAATTTTCAGAAAGAAATTTGCAGTAGGGGAGAAGTTATATTGTCGGTCAGGGCCTGTTCTTGCTTGTGGAAGCCGGAAAAAACTATCTCAAAAAGGACCTGTTCTGCTTCTCTCTACTAAAGCAACCGCATTGGATAAGGAAATAAAGTACCATAAATGGGAAAGAAAAAATTACGCTGAAACCGGAAATAATTTGCAGTTACAATAAATTTATGGGGGGAATTGACACTTCTGATATGATGCTGTATACTTACATGGATGAATGAAAGTGTAAAATATTGAAAAAAAGTTGCATTCAATAAAATTTCAAGGATGGTTTTGAATAGCTATATTCTATATAAAGAAAATTTCAAAGGACCTGGGAAACTACAATCGAGGCTAACATATGTGGTAAATATAATTGAGCATTTAGGTAATGAGTGGGTTTCAATGAGGGAAAAGACAGCTAAAGTGGGTGTTCAAAAACTTGATGGAAAAAAAGGCTAATTGTTGTGTTTGCAGTGCTAAGAATAGAAGAAAAGATCCTGAACTGTTTGCATTAGATGTAATAAAGGCTTACATAGGGAGTGTTGGGCGAAACACAAATGCTGACATGGTGAAATGTACTTTTTCACATTGTTTTATATCTCATGAATAAAAAGGGAATATTGAGTCAAATTTGGATATGTTAGTGTGCATAATGCAATATTTCATAATATATGTGCAAATCTATGATAAATGTTGAGGTTATGAAGTTATATAATTTTGAAAATTATTTTCTTTTTCATAAAAACGTTTTTTGTTCAAACTTTTTTTTTATAAAAATAAATATTGCTTTGTCTAACATAAAACTTTTTTGTTTTAAACCGCAATTTGTTTTCAAAACCCATTAAAAATTTCGATATCCTAGACTTAAAATTAAACTTGCAAAAAAATATTTAAAAAACACTTGAAATTTTCAAAAATTAGGCGCGAGCTTTCTGGGATTAAAAAAGGCAAATGCCGTGAGAGCGAAAGGGTTAATCAGTTACAGCCGCTCTTGGCATGCAGTCGTACATTTGTGGCGTGATTTTCGCATTTATTTGGGTGTTTTACGATTTAGATTTAAATAGTACCATCTTGTGGTGTTCTAAAATGGAAGGCGAAGGAAGTAAATGCAAGGTTTTGCACAAACAAGCAAGAGAAATTGTATATAAAGTGAATCAGTACTTCAAAAACGACACAGAGCATGCAAATGATTCAACATGTTCAGCTGGTTACAATGTTGCCAGCTGTCAAGAGTGAACGGTGAGCACTTTTGGCACAGTGGCATAGGACTTCATGCGTCATGCGTTGTTTTCCAAGTGAAAGCTTATGGAGGCTGGCAGTGTGGCAGCAACGTAACGTGTGTTTCTCTCTCTCTGCACAGTAATCATGACTCACCTGCCTTCGTTCGGTATCCCAAATATAATTTCAATTCACTTAAAATCAAAAACATTGATACATATTTATCAAGAATGATTCCTTTAAGAAATAATTTAAACTCAAATTTGACTTAATGGTGATAAAATAGCACTTTAAAAAACATTTGCAAACATTTCTGGAAGCCATATAAAAAATTCTAAGCAAATTCAAAAATATTTTTAATTTCTAGATAATGTTTTCAAGTGACTGATATGGAAACAAAACTTTCATTAAAACACACTTCACTAACACAACTACTGAATGACTTCCATCAACCTGTTTGACTAGTAGACTGCATTATTTTTTCTTCTTCTTCAGAATCACTAGATTCCTCAGCAGGCTCATCCTTAGATGGCGATAGGCTAGAAATTGCTTTATCATCTAAGTAGATAGAGTGATTGACTTTAAATCTTTCCACTGAAGGTGGTGACATTAAAAGGCATCTTGTAATGAATGGTCCATCTCTCTTTGGACGGACACTGTTCACGTCTAGAAGAAGAGCTTTAAAGTTGCCTTCCAATTCTTCATCTGCCATGTCCAGCTAAAATGAAAACAACAGAAATATGATTTGATAACAGCAGCAACTAAACTTCAATAACACTCAACTCCCTTTGAGCCAAGCCTCCTCTCCCAAGCAGGTTTGATCAAAAGGGCCTGAGGTTATTTAGGCACTTTGCAGCCTCATGAAAATATTCATATTTCAGTCAAATTTCAATATTTAGAGCTAATTTCTCACATAGACAAAAATACTCCACCGGATATAAACAGTAAAACTTCTACCTTAGAAACTCCTTTATAGCAAAGACCTCCGGAGAGAGAAAAATTGACAGCGGTTCCACCAAGCTTGTATATGAAATGCCTAGTTACAACCTCTTGCCTACGAACTTCCGTACTACAAAAACTTTCGAACAACGAAGGGAAAAAGTGGTCACTTACCTCTTTAGAACAAAATTTTGCTTGCTAAACATTTTTTTTTAGTTACATGTGGATAAGGATTGAAAATACAGTGGGCCAATTAGAGCTGAGCTTTCAATAATCCAATCAGAGCCATTCTTCTATCGCAATGATATATTTCCGGTATTTTTGAAAAAGCATAAGCCATGTGGTTCCAGTCATGAAGGTCAGAAGTAGGAGAATTCACCTTATTCTATGTAAAGGTATTACAACTGTTTTCTGTGCAAGAAGGTATTCTTATGTGAGCTGTTCCTTTGCAAGAGAAACATTCAAATTCAACTGCTTGTGATATTTAATGGTGGACGGTGCTTTCTTTAGCTGTTGTTGTGCGGGATTTCAAAATCAATTTAAAGCAAAGAAAGATTGATTCTTTTTTAAAAAAGTTGTTTTTTAAATAAAAATTGTTTAAAAAATATTGTTTCGCATTATATTTACCGTAAATACCCGCATATAATGCGCACTTTTTTTCAAAATATTTGAGTTAAAAATTAGGATGCGTGTTATGCGAGGGTACATAATCTTCCTATTTTCATTTGACCCCATATTTCCACAATTTCGGCACATTAATTACTGCCCGGGTATCCTCATAATTTTATTGGTGATTTTTAAGAAAAGTAAGATAGATAATAGTTAAAATTTACTAACTAATTCTATAAACATACATTAATTAGATATGAAAAGAATGAATTCAGTATTCATTTTAAAAGGCAAGAATTTCTTCGTCACTGGACCATTCTTCTTCGATGTTGTTATCGGAATCGTCATCTTATGCATGATGTCACCCTACACCGGCGCCTGGCCTGGTGGTGAGGTACTGGTTCTACTTACAATTAGAAACAATAGCAGCTGATGCCTTTGAGTACGCTGGGAGTTGATGCTTCTTGTAGAACTAAATCAAGTTATCATTCCCTACTTTTCTCTCAGCATTCATACGTGGTTTATTCTTGATTCTTGGAGTCTGTTGTTAATTATGGTTATTTGCTATCATTTTTACTTGCTCCAGAGTGTTCTAATAAGGTTAAAACTGAAGGTTGGGCAAACCCGTCCACCTCAGGCATGACTAAAACGTATGTAAAAAACTTCGACATAGGATTATCGTCATTCCTTCAATTTATTAGCTCAAACAATGTCATATGCCATACTATGAAATAATATAATTGGATTATTGTGTATATCCTAATATCAACTTGTAAGTAAACAGAGTATGTAATGATTGAGTTAGCTGACATTCTTTTGGAACGTTATTCGAAAATGTCATTTCGCACTTTCATTATGTTACCAATACATAATACCAATAATTCGATCATTGCTTTACACCGCATTACACCATCTACTTTATTCTGGAATGGTAATGCTAAAAAAAATCTGTTCGTGCTATACGTGGGTATATGGAAAAATCATAGATTACAAGGCTGAAAACCCCCCTGCGCATTATACGAGGGTGCACATTATACACAGGTATTTACAGTATTCCCCTGATCCAGTTTACAGTACGTTTACTGCTGAGGAGGGTTCACCAAATTTAATGAGAGGGTTGACAGATTGCAGGAATGATGTATCATTATAAGAGATTATTCATGTGCATTTTTTTGTGTAAGGGAGCTATTTTTTTGAGATGGAGTTGGAGTGTTGGTAACAATTTTAGTGAAAAAATATGAGTAATGTAATGAAATAAGATTAGATTAAGATTCCCGCAAACAGGGTAGTCTCAATTTTTAAGTACTGCATTTACTCATGTACCGCAAGCACCATTTTCCTCAAATGTTGGCAAGAAAAGGGGACTCCGTGTCTTACATGAGGATTTCAGAACAGGTTATATAAATTGTGAGTATCGATAGTAAATTCACTACAACACCTCTACATTCATACTCGCAGAAGATGAAGAATTCCACAAAGTAATTTAGTGTTTGAGATGATGTTATATTTTTATAATATTAAAGCTGTACCTTTTGAATGAGTTTAAGTTTATTATTGTTACTAAAAATATGCAGTTGCCATTAAAAGTTTACTATCAATTTCTACGTATACTTTTGATGGAATACATTGGCATCTGGTATCTATGTTCACTGAATTCATTGTGAACCCTTGATGCTCCTTTAACATAAGAGGGGCAACTACTGAGGAGATTTCTGCTAGCATCCTAGCATTGACATAAAGAGATCACCCAATAAATTGCATCACAAAGATAGGACGGAGAAGATGCTTAACTTGGGTTTGGGGAGGGGGAATCTGAGAAGAGGCCACCTTATTTTAAATCCCAGATGTCAACTTATTCCCACACAAATTTATTTTTTCCCTCTGAACTGGCACGGAAAATTATGCAATTTCAGCATAATATTTGTATGTGCCTTCATTCAGATAATCCTGTTGCTTCCGTATAATCAATCAATCATCCCAGTGAATTTCTGCAATCAACGAATTTCTGAATAACGAATAGGTGAAAAAATTGGTCCCTTGAATTTCATTAATGAGAGGTTTTACTGTACTGAAAAAGTTAAAAATTTATAAATAATGTTGTCAACAATATTTAGTAATGAATTAATAGTTGAAGAATACATTAATACTAATTTTCTAGTACAGAAATGTACTTCATAACTACAGGCATACCTCAGTCAACTGGCAATGAAACTTCTTTATAACAAAGTCCATCCTCCACTTATATTTATTTTGGCTTTTTATAATTCCTGGCAAATTAACTCCACTTCCATTGGAGGAATTTGTGTGTATTAATTTTTGAACACACTTGTTGTGATACTGTTCATGACAGACCACATACAGTGTTTGAGATTGTGTCAGTAAAATGATTCCCAACCAGACCTACGTCGACGCATGTGTGCACAAGTGTGTAAGAATGTTCCATTCACAGTAAATATTCTCAGAACTTCTTGGGTGCACTTAAATGCTTTTTTATTATCATATGCATAAGTAATATAAATTTTACAAAGTGTATATAATACAATACTGGAATTTATCCCCATTTACTTTATGTTATATCTAACACTGGCAACGAAGTGGGTAATTAAAACTTCAGTTATTATTTTCCTAATTGTTGACTTATACAAGACATGAACAGAAAATATCATATTAACATGCTATAGGTATTACTGATGCATACCCCAGTCATGTTACGTAAAAATTTAGAATATTTCAAAAAAGAATATCACGTAAATAATAAATTTTTACATGATAACCTCTCTCTGAAACAGAGATTGTAATCTATTTTTTTAAAAACCATGTGAAATTTGCTTGAAATACCATATTTACCCGAATCCAAGATGACCTCGAATCTAAGACTGTCAAAACAGAAAAAAGATTTTATGATCTAATTAGGCATGACTCCTGCAAAAATTAAAAATTCCGCAAACCATCAAATATTTTTATCTGGTCCCATAATTTTTTTTAATATCACAGGTCTTTATATTTCATCAACCATCATCATCCTCTATGCTCTCTACATCATTGTCCTCACTCTCACCATCTTTATCACTTCAAACTTTGTAGACTCCCACAAAACATCATCTTCATTTCAATCTATGGAATTGGATAAGCACAGCACTTCTTAAGTTAATTAATTAATTCTGTATTTATCTTTTGCAATGATACCTTGATCCATTGACAGAGTATTGAAATAGTAGGTTTTTTAGGTTTCCTTATAATGTTCGAGGATGATCTCCACTCAATAACCACTCAGAATAAAAACCCTTTAAATGGATTGTTGACAACAACATCAAGAACTTGAAGCTGTGATGTCATAACTCCAGGTATTATTATAAGGTCAGTATTCACATTTCACTAACTGAATCTTTAACTTCAGGAATTTGTGTCCTTTGAATGCATCCATTACAAGCATCATTCTTTTTCTTAATAGTGCTCCTGGTCTTCCATTCCAGACATGTAGCCAACCTTTCATAAGTTCTTTTGACATTCATCCATTTTCATGACATCTAACTACACATTATTCCAGTAGGTATTTGTTCCTTAGGCATAGTTTTTGTTTTAGGATAACATATGGTGGTAATTTTGATCATCTGCTAAAACAGCCAACTTTACTATAACTCACATTTTTTTGGTTAATTATGCCGTCATTTGTTTTCACATCTATGAAATGACATTTGCCAATACACAAGGGAAGTTTAGTTCACTTCTGAGACTCATTTGTGCAATAATTATTCACTGAACGTCATCATTCAAAAATAAAATTCAATAGATCTCTAGTTCACATTGGTGGGAAAACTCCTCAAGCCACTAAGTGGGCGAAATGCATCGGGCTTGTCATAAACTTTTATGGCTTAAGGAGTTTTCCCACCTATGTAAATCGAGCCATAAGTTAATCAAGCCACCAACCTTTATAGATCTCTAGTTCGTTAAATAATACATCATTTGTACATACTCGGGATATATTTCAAACACACGTATTCAGTATAGGCATAGTTCATTCATTCATTGTAGAGGTTTGTTAGAAATTTTTGTTTGAAAAAAAAATCATTTTTTAAATGTACCAATTAAAATTAAAATAAAACTGTATTAAATCTGGATCGTTAAGTTTTCAATAAAAATTTCAGTAGATAAAATTATTTTGTTATGTTTTATATGTACAAAAAACGTTGATAAATGAATAACCCTACTTTTATTTAAGATGACCCCAATTTTTGCAAGCTGAAATTCGGAAAAAAAACCTCGTCTTTGATTCGGGTAAATACATTATTAGTTAACCACACACTATTCTCAATTTCACCTTTTGATGTTCCAGTATTAACACAGCCCAAATAACATCACCACAACATTAACATAATCCAATGTTAGCATCTTTATAAAATTTTAGAAACTATGGAGTTATTGCATTCTGCGAAAAGTTTATTATCATAGACCATAAGAAATACATTTCTCAAGGTTGATGCCACATTCCAAGAACCGAGATAGCTCAGAATTAAGAAATCGATTTTAACTAGAAAAATATCTGCCTTAATATCTATCAACTAGATAGACTGCCCTGAAATGACAATATAAATTATTACATACATTACATCTATCATGAACTGCTTGAACTAACATACAGTGATATACAACTATATTCAGCCATCCAGCAATTTCTGCAAAGATAGAATAGAATTACCATATTTGTTGGGATATAAGATGCGCTTTTTTCCCAGAAAAATGACTCCCAAAATAAGACTGCATCTAATAGACTGTAGGTAAGATTATTACTGTACTCAGTACTGATACAAACCCAATAATCTACAAAATGGAACAATTAGCAGTCAATTGTCGTAAAATCATTAAAATACACATTATTAATAATTAATAGTGAAAGAAATGTAATGCAGTAACACCTTATGCAACATGAATTCTGACAACGTACTTTCATTATTTCACTTTATTACATTGCCTGGTCACTGTGATTATAATTTGTTGTTGTGATGTTTTAGTTCCTAATGAGCCCATTGAAAAATGCTATTAATGCCATGGAACATTAGAATGCTGACAGATGTCATAAAATTTTATTAATATCTAGGTTAAATACTGTTAAATGTATTGAGATCGCAATGGCTACAAGAGTGAAAAGATATGTCTACACTAATTAGTTATAAGATTCAGGTGATTCAACATGCAAAAAACACAGAAACCAAGCCGCAGAACATCATTTCGGTCCACATCCCACAAAAAAAAACTGTGAAGGTGACTGGAAAAGAGAAACATCATAGTCCTTGCAAGCTAGATCCAAAACGCCCACAACTACTGATGCGCCAAATCTTTTGAAACCTCGGAAGGAATGTGAAGCTACAGAATGTCCCTTCCCCTTTCTGTGCTCCCTTTAAAGTCTTATCACTGTGATTCGCTCCTAGCAGAACACTCAAACCCCTCCCCCACCACGGCCAACATGCTTTCTCTGCGGTGTTGCTACTTCTAGTTTCAGAAGATTTGGCACATCAGTCGTACATGCTTTTGAAAGGGGGACGATTCAGGTGATTAATAAACATGAGAGTCTTTTTTTATGAAAGTGTAAAAAATGTCAAACAAAGTAATTCATAGTGGCGAAAGAAATCTAATCAGAAAAGTGATCAGTGTGTGTGAAGAAGAAAAGAAGGATGGCTGGAAATTCCTGCGAGAACAGGCTGTGAAAAGGGCTGCAGCTTTAACAGGGAAATCAGAATCATTCATAAAGAAAGTTAAAAGGGAAGAACAGGCTCTACAGAATTCAGAAGACAAGTTAGGAACGCCTGGTAAAAGTAGAAGAGGGAAAAAGAAAATAATTGTAGATGAGATGGGCAGATGCATTTTGAGACGCAAAGTACACGAATTTTATGCTGTAAAAAAGGAAGTTCCAACTATCAATAAATTACTAGCTGCTGCTAGGGAGGAAATTGATTTCCAAGGTGGTCGCGAAACATTAATAAAAGTGTTGAAACAAATTGGTTTCAAATTTAAGAGATGTAAGAATTATCGCAGTGTTCTGATTGAATGAAAAGACATTGTGGCCTGGAGAACGAAATGTCTTCGTTCAATCAAAAAGTTTCGGGCTCAGGGCAGACCTATTGTATTTATTGATGAAACATGGATCCACCCCAACTACACAGTAAAAAAATGCTGGCAAAGTGAAGATGTATCAGGTGTTCTCACTAATGACAATACCGGACAGAGAATGATCATAACTCATGCAGGAGGTTCTATAGGTTTCATTCCAAATGCTCTGCTAATTTTTCAATCCAAAACAACAACGGGGGATTATCATGGTGAGATGAATTTGATCAATTTTGAAAAGTGGCTGGGAGAAAAATTAATCCCTAATCTGCAGGAAAACAGTATCGTGGTTATGGACAATGCTCCATACCATTCTGTCCGTGTAAACAAGGCACCGACCTCAAAAAGTAGGAAGCTGGAAATACAAGGATGGTTTCGGCTCAATAGAATCGAATTCGACATGGAGATGAATAAAAATGAATTAATTATGATCGTGAAGAGAAATCACCCTGATCCTGAATACGAAGTTGACAATATTTTAGAGAGTAAGGGTCATACCGTACTCCGATTACCACCTTACCACTGTGATATCAATCCCATTGAGTACATATGGAGTTCCATCAAACGCCGAGTCGCCCTTCAAAATGTGCAATCCAACCTAAAAGAGATTTGGAAATTAACAGAAGATGCTGTGGACAGTATAGACAAGCAAGAGTGGGAAAATGTATGTCGCCATGTATTAAAGATAGAAAATGAAGATCGTGTCAGGGATGGCTTAATAGAGGAAGAGACACACTTGTTGTCAATCTAAATTCAGACTCAGAAAGCAGTGAGGAGTGTACAGACAGTGAGAGCTATAGTGACATGTCTACCATATTTGGCATCCTACCTCTGTAGCTACATGATACACCATGGATGAGAATCAAGAAAAATGTTTCAGCATTCAAATAGAAAATCGCAAGTACAGATACTAAATTTATATTACTGCCACATTTAAAATATAATGCATGCAATGGAAATGTGTAGTCAATTTCAGTATTATTGCCTCAACCCATGTGCGGATCCAAGGGGGGGGGGGCGATCGCCCTCCCCTTGGGTACTCTCTGGGACAAGAGAACAAGCAGGCTGTCAGGTGGCGGCATAGTTTCTTCAGTAGGCTTAGGTTATTGAATAGATTCTTCTTCGAAATTTCCCATGCTTCTTGTCTTTATGTCGCTGCCAACGTATTGTCCTAGCAAAAAGGGTCTGTTGGAGATAGTGTCACCCTGGGCGGTGCTGAAACTTGCTACTTGGGGTGGTGGGGAGAAGAATGGGATTTCCAGGATTTTCAATGAATGGCGAGTGAAGGGGAAGGAACCTACCCACGTGGGACATTGCCTTTGAATGCGCTCAATGTGCGCACTCTGGTCGCCTAGCCATTTGGAGAACCCTCGCACTGGGTGCAGTCAAGATAGTATCATATGAATCTTTCGAACCGCGAGTAGGGGCGATGGCCATGTCAATTACCTATGCTATCGGCTAGTATTGGGTATTATATTCTCCAATAAAGCAGGGAATTTACTGTAAACATTGTTCCTTGTTCGCTCCTACAACTGTTGGTTCAATTAAATCTAACACTCAGACCGGGGTTTTAGTTTCAAAGCCGCTTACTGCATTTTCAAAATTATTGGGTATGGATGGTGTTCTTGAAAAATACCAAGGCAATGCTTATCATAATATCTCTGTGGAATCGGCAAAAACGTTTTTAAGGAACTTTGGCAAGCCCCAAACTGAAGTTCAAAACATGTTAATTTCAGGGAGACTGAAGCAAGTTCAAGAGAATCAAAAGCGTCTTTTGCCTATTATTGACACGATCATCACTCTAGGTAGACAAAATATACCATTTCGAGGCCATAGGGATGACAGCAATTTTTCAGGCAGGCCTGAGAGCAGTGAAAGCATTACGAACGAGGGAAACTTTTGCTCTATATTGAAATTACATATCCGTGCTGGTGACCAGGATCTTGAAAATCATCTGAAATCTTCTAGCGCAAATGCCACATACATTTCAAAAACAATTCAGAACTCAATTATTGATTGTTGCGGCGATGAAATTTTGGAAAAAATCCTAAGCTTTGTGAGGGAAGGAAAATATTATTCCATTTTATTTGACGAAACTACTGATATAACTATTGTGTCTCAATTAAGCCTTGTTATTAGGTATGTTTATGAAAATAAAATTAGGGAAGATTTCATTGGTTTTGTGGATTTGCACGATGAAAATTTCACATCAGGAATTAGACAAGACCTAGAACCTAAATTAGGGGGGGATGTGCTAGGAAATTCAGTAGATCAGTTGTTAGTAAAAAATAATTTTGATATGAAAAACTGTGTTGGTATTTGCACCGATAACTGCTGTGTCATGGCTTCTGAGCAGCGTGGTGCTGCTTCAGAAATCCGTAAGGTTTCTCCTCATGTGGTTAGAGTTCCTTGTCAAAGCCATTCATTGAACTTGACTTTGTCGAAATCGTCCGAAATTAGGGCAATTAGAAAATGTTTTGAATTAATGAGCGAGGTTATTAATTTTTATCATTTGTCTGCTAAGGGGCCATCCTTAAATGATGTCACGCTTAAGGGGGAGGGGGGGGGGGTCTGGGAATATGTGACATTTTGTGACAAGGGGGGGGGGAGTATATGTAAAACAATGTGATGTCACAAATAAGTAAAGATTTTTGCCAAGATTTGTGCTTTATTTCCTTAATTTTCTTGAAGTGACATTCACTAACTTTTATTTATTCTCTGTTTTACTTGTCTTTCCTGCCACCGACCCTCTGGTGGAAACTTGTAAATAACAGTTGAAAAACATAATGCAAAACTAAACCTCACAGAAAAACTCCAATAACTATTATAATAAGCTGTATACTTAATTATCAGCTTAAGTTGTTATTGTGTTGGTGTTCTAGTCCTCCTCTATGTTCTAGTCTCCTTGACTGTTATTGTATCATATTCATTTACAGTAAAGTGGCTAAAACCAAGCCATGTGAATGTTAGTTACTATTTTTAATTGCCTACCGTAAAAAGTCTTGGTAAGTTTTAGTCATGAAATGAAGTCATTCTTAATTATAATAGAACTAAAATAATAATCATTTGTTAATTTTTCAAAGAGAATGTTTTGTAAACATTATTTATACAATAATTTTTCTAAAATAATGCTTTTAGTTATTTTTCGTTTTTGGACAAGAAAAAAAATATTTTAGAGAACTCGCTATTAAAATATTGGCAAGTCATCAGTATATACATATTAGTTTATAATTTAAAATTAAATATTTATTTTTGTATTTCAGAATGTCATTAAAAAAACTGCTGTTTTATTCAAATACTAGAATATTTTTAACATGAAAATCAGGTATATATACTTGCATGTACTAAATGATAACTGAATTTTTTTGAGTTAAATACTTAATAAAATATGTGAATGGATCTAGTATTTAAATCGTACTTTTCATTGGAATTAAAATAAGGAAAATAATAAGAGCCTCTTCTTTTTAAGGCTTTTAAATATTATGGACTTGATTTGTACAATATCTATATTTATGTAAATATAAAATAATGATCCTCTTATTTACAGAATGGATAAAGGTGAACTATTTCAATCATTATTTAAGTCATACTTAAAGGCAAAACCATCTAAGAAACCAAAGGATGTGCAGCAAGAAACTGTAAAAATTTGGAATCGTATTAAAAAAATGCAGAATTTACCATCAATAGTGACCTCCATCATTAAAGAAAATGAAGCTTTAGCAGTGAAAAATAAAGGAACTTTATTATGCTTTTTGGAAAAACAATCAAGAGTATCAAATATCACTACTTTGGAGAAAAAAGTTCTAAGTGTAGTTCCTGAGAAATCAACTAGTATTCCTAAAGAACAATCTTCTACATCTAGCATTGTAGATATTGTCAATAAACCAAAAACAAAAGTACAAGATGAACTAAGAAAAAAATAGATATAATAAACAGTGATTTAGTAGGACTTTATAAAAGAAAGAGTTGTGGACAACTTACTAATGAACAACTCGAAAAACTCAAAGAAAATGAGAAAAAGAAAAGAGAACTCGAAAGAGAACTTAAAATAAAAACATCTGACCAACAACGACAGAAAAAATCAAGAGATGAAAGAAAAAGAAAACTAGAAGAAATTTGTGAAAAGAATCCAAAAACTAAAGAAGTTTTAAAGAAGAGAGATACAGTAGGTAGACCAAGAGTTGAACTGGATCAGCCAGAGTTGTTAAAAGCTATTATTAATATAGCTATCCATGGTTCTGCATCACATGAACGACGAAATGAAGATTCTTTGAGAGTTATCAAAACTTTGGATGAGCTTACTGAAGAATTAAATAAGATCGGCTTTAATATAAGTCGAAATGGTGTTTATGTTCGCTTACTTCCTAAATGCAGTTCATCTTTAGAAGGGAAACGGCATGTTATCACTGTCCCAGTCAAGCTCATGAAAGCTCAAAATGATGCACACTTCCAACATGTTGATGGGCAATTTTGCAGAGTAACTATTAATCATTTGGAAGAAATTGCTTCAATTCTTAGACCAAATGAAGTATGCTTCTTGAGCCAAGATGATAAGGCTCGAGTGCCACTTGGCTTAACAGCAGCAAAGGAGCAATCTCCATTGGTCATGCATGTTGAGTATCGAGTAAGTTTACCTGATCATGATTGGGTTGTAGCTGCCAGACATAAGTTGATACCTTCAGTTTATGCTGGAATTGAAATTTAAAAAAATGGAAATGGTGATCCAACTGCAGTAGGATATTCAGGCCCAACCTTTATAGCTATCAGATCCGGTAAGCACTCTTCTTCAACAGCATTTTCACATGCATTTGACTTTGAAATACTTTTGAAGTTACCCGAATTTGAAAGTATCACAAGGTTTCAGAACGAAGTAAAACCAGTGGTAATTTTTACTGTGGATGGTGGCCCTGATGAGAATCCTCGATACCAGAAGGTAATTGATGTTGGAATCAATCACTTTTTAAAATATAATTTGGATGCCCTTTTTATTGCAACCAATGCACCTGGCAGGAGTTCTTTCAATCGTGTTGAGAGAAGGATGTCACCTTTAAGTAAGGAACTGTCTGGAGTTATTCTTCCTCATGAGCATTATGGAAGCCAACTTGATTCACAAGGCAAAACGATTAATGATGACCTTGAAAAAGAAAACTTTGGATATTGTGGCAATACATTGGCAGAAATATGGGGGCAAATGGTAATTGATGGATTTCCAACTGTAGTCAAATATATAAGTCCAGAAAATTCAGAGACTAATCCTGAAAATTTGTTGACAGCAAATGCTGTTTGGTCATCAAAGCATTTGAGGACTAGCCAATATTTTACACAGATTGTGAAGTGCAGAGACACAAACTCTTGTTCAGCACCTCGAAGCTCAATTTTCAGTATTTTAAGGAAACGATTCCTACCTCCACCGATTCCAATCAAACAGACAAATGAAGGATTAAAAGCTCCATTATCAACAGATGAGCAAGGTCTTAATTTGAAGTATCCATCTGTTTTCATTGCAGGTAGTATTGATTTGGAAGAAATATTACCAAGATCTGCCAAAAGTTTCAAAATTATGCCAGATGATCTATACTGCCCATCTATTCAAAAGGAATTAAGAAATCGAATATGCAATACCTGCAATCTGTATTTTGCTTCAAATGTCATGTTACAGAAACACTATAAGATACATAAGCAGACAGAGACCATGCCACAAATTCAGGAAAGAGTTAGGCCAATTCGTATTGCTGCTAGACGACAGCGTGAAATGATGGCTATTATAACAAACCAGGAAAATGTTCAATATGCAGAATGGATTGATATAGAAAATTTGGATTTGAATGAAATAAAATATAATACAGATGATGGAGATTCAAATAATATGCTTATTTATAGTATGGATGAGATTTTCTGAACACCATGGAAAGAATTTTAATTTCTAAGTTGTTCAAATTTTTCATTTTGTTTATATCCACTTTTTAAATTTTTATTAATTGTTATTGCTTTTAATGAATGTATTCCATAGTTAGTGAAGTTACAAAAATAGAGATGGGTTAATCTGGAAGTTATAAAAGCATAAACTTTGTACATTGTTGGAGTTGCCAGACATTGTTTAAAGAGTACATACATGTAATTTTTATATTAATTAGTATTGTATTTGCATACAATGGAATATCTGCTGCATTTAAGTATTTCATTATCTATAATATGTACTTATAAAAAGCAATAATTTTATTTGAATGTATTGAATTTCTTTTATGTAATAAAAGATGAAACATTGTACAAATTATGTCTGGACATATCATTAATTTTATATAGCCAATATGACTAAATTAAAAAGGACAAGGTTTTATGACATGGGAGGGGGGGGTGAAGCTGTATGTGACACTTTGTGACAGAGGGGGGAGGGGGGGGGGTCAAAAATCCCTAAAATGCTGTGACATCATTTAAGGATAGCCCCTAAGAGAAGTTTTCTTTTAAAGAGAGAAATGGGTGGGGGATTAAGTAGCTTGTGCGATACATGCTGGGTAGAAAGGCATAATGCCTGTTTAATGTTTAAGAAAAAATTTTCCACAATTACCAAGATATAAACGATATCAGTAATTGGGATGATAGGACATCTTCAACTCCTCAATAATCTCATGACAAGCGAATTCATTGTTTCGATGAAATGCATTACTTTTATTTTTTCCTTAACACTTCCGGTTAGTAAGTAATTACAAAATGAATCGCTAGATCTGTATTCAGCTATAAAATGCATTGAGGACATCATTTGCTTATTAGATTGTGAAAGGAAAAGGGTTGACGAAGTATTTAATAGAATTTGGAAAAGCACTAATGAATTTGCAGATATTTTGCAATTAAAGCTCATTAAGCTCTGGTATGCATCAAGGCGAATTAACTGTTCGGAAACCGCTGAGGAATACTATCGACGTAGTGTATTTATCCCAATGATTGATACTCTCCTAGTTGATTTTCGAAGCCGTTTTTGTGATGATACACTGAAGGCATTTAATTTGGGAAATATATTACCGAAACAACTATTGTGTTTGGATCAAGTTGAGTTAGATAATACTGCAACGTCATTATGGGAAAAATATTCTGACTTTTTGAATGTTTCCATTATTTCAAATTCCTTTACTATTTTTCTAAGCGAATTAATAATGTGGAAAACCAAATGGGAACGTGAGTATAAGTGCAATAACATTAAAACTGGCATGAGTGCCTGTGAAGTTTTCAGTATGTGCGATGAGGAAATTTATCCAAATTGCAAAATTTTATTAAAAATTTTACTCACTCTTCCCAAAAGTGTCGCTAGCTCTGAATGCAGCTTTTCGGCTTTGCGACGATTAAAAACTTGGTTGCGGAACAGAATGAGTGAAGAAAGACTTGTGGGTTTGGCGTTACTCCATATACATCAAGATATTCATCTTGACCCGGAAGAGATTTTAGATTGTTTTGCTAATTCTGGCAATCGATGACTTGATTTTTTATTGTGATTTTTAAAATAAAATGTTAAGAAGTGCTTTATAAAGTTAATAAAATGTCACATATACCCGATTTAAAAATATATTTTTCTTTTTTACATTATGCAAAACATAGGCCTTATACATCATTTTCAGAAAATATGGATTATTATAAGGGAGGTCAATGTATGCGTGGTTTTCAAAATATATTTCACCTAAAATAGGGTTTATGATAAAAAATACTAGTAGAAGGTGCTTGCATACTGCAAGCATTTCATCTCACCTTGAAAAAGCATTAATTTTTCAGACAGATATTTCATCATTACAAATATTCCTTTAATTCTAAAGATTTCATCTCTGCAGCGATTTTCGTTTTTCCCACATGTAAAAATAATAGTTTAAAACAATCCCCAAATGTTGCAATTTTAAACATTTTACACTTTCTCCATTATGGGGAACTAATGCTACACATTTAAGCCAAATTTTAAAGTTGAAGCACTTCTAGAAGTAAAATAATATTTTTCTAATTGTTTAAAATTTAAACATTTTTAACGGTTGCCGCAATATATATATGGAGAGATTGAAATGTTTATTTGTGCAAATGCACTGTTCTGTAAATAATTTGAAAATTGCAGCTTCCTAGCTCATCCCGTAGTGCCTAAAAAATTATTAAACTTTCATGTTCAAGTAGGGTTAAAACAACCCCTAAAATTTACAATTTTAAAATTTTCGATTTTTATAGTTGGTTATGAAAAAAGTTCTATAATCTTGCAAAATTTCAGCTTCCTAAACTTATTAGATTGGTCTACACACTGAATTGCGTTTTCCCATGCTAACCGGCCTCGGTGGTGGCAGGGTAACGTCCTTGCCTGCCAATCCGAAGGTCGCGGGTTCAAATCCCGCCTAGGTAGGTTTTTCTTCACCTAGGGCATGGATGTTTGTGATAGTCCTTGTTATTATGATAATGAGCCCCTTGTAAAAGGCCGATTACGGCTGTTTAGGGGCCCCATGGAAATAAATAAATAAAATAAATAAAACTTATGGGAGATATTCCGGGGTCTCTGGAGTCGAACCCAAGACACTGTAAGCAAAAGTAACAATAATTCCTAATAGATATTGCGGCCATCTAGCAACACTTTCTAGCTTACCGGCAAGTGCCCATAATTAATTTACAAAAATGGCGCAATGCTTTTCTTATGGGAAAAAATGCAACTTCCGAAATTTTTGGAGTCGAACTCATGTCACTTAGGTAAGAAGTCTCATTTTATCTGAAGGTTTCTCCATTATATCTACAAAAAATAAAACTTTAAGCTCTCTAGCTCTTGTAGTTTGGGCTAGACATTAGTATCCTCCTATATGTTATCTATATATATCCTGCTCTGTAAGAGTCGTCGATATATAATAATACTATACTATTATTTCTTGTGATAATCTCTTTAAAAAGTCCTGAATATAATTTTGACGAATATAGGGAGTTGTATTTGAAAATCATAGAAATTATTTAGACCCTGTGCTATCTCTCGCTCAGAAAACAGTAACCACAAAAAGTTCCAGCCTCGCAAGCGTGAATGGCAGGAATATTCCCGATAGGCAGAGGTAGTTGGAATGGCGGATGTTATATGGCGCGCTGAACAGTGGTAGCAGTAAGGTTGGCTGAAGTGCAGACCACAAAAAGTTATAGCCTCCCAAG
The DNA here is from genome assembly GCA_028673005.1 of Tanypteryx hageni. Taxonomy (NCBI): domain Eukaryota; kingdom Metazoa; phylum Arthropoda; class Insecta; order Odonata; family Petaluridae; genus Tanypteryx; species Tanypteryx hageni. Next base: position 175,509,408 of record CM054120.1, read on the forward strand.
CAGTGATGGCAGCAATATTACCGATAGGTGGAGGTAGTTGAAACGGCGAATGTTAGATGGCATGCTGAACAGTGGTATCGGTAAGGTTGCAGAAGTGCAGACCCAGGGTCTAAATAATATCCGATATTAAACAAAAAATGCCACTTATGTTAATCCTAGAGTTATCTCGGCTCACAGAAGGCAACATTTCCGTGGGAAATCTATGGCAACATTATTGTGTTATGATTGTACAATAGTTAAAGATGCACTAGTAGTTTAGGCATTTGTTTGACTCTTAGCTGTTCCCACAACACAACATTCATAAAACATTTCTGACTAGTGAGCTACAAACTGCGATAATTACAGTTATTCACTCATTTTCTCTTCATTAATATGTAAATATAGGTAATTAAAAGGTATTTTTTCAATTAGAAGTACAGGTATACATTTGAATGCTTTCTCTTTACTTTCATGAAGACAGAAATCGTTTGGAAACGAACTAAAGAAAATGCACTATATTTTAGGGGAACTGAAGTTTGTTCTACCAGAACTAAAAAATTCCAACTTGCACATTACATGACACATAAGATGACAGCAAGATTTTGAGACAAAAAATAAGGGATCGCAAATTATACGGGGTTGCAAAATACTTGAGTATATACGGTACGTACTTTACGTTCCTAGCAAACGTATTATGTACGCACTTTCGCACTTGGATTTTTTTGTTTGTGGCTTATGGAAAAGTTGACATAAGGTCGAGTTTACATAAGTCAAGGAGTGGCAGTATATCAAATATGGCTGACAAAGGTGTACAAGCAGTTCTGACTGAGCATTATTCAAACTGGATTTTCTTCAACAGTGGAAACCACATATTAATTCTAATAGGTGTTGACTGCACTCAATCATGCAATGAGGCAATTGCATACTTTGGAACTGTTCAGCAAGTGTACAATTTCTTCAGAAACAGTCGACAAAGGTGGGAAGTTCTGAAGCAACATCTTCCTGTTACACTGCATGGTATTTCCAAAACTAGGTGGTCTGCAAGGATTGACGGTGTTAAACCAATTCAGCAGCATACGAATTCAGTGAGAAAGGCTATGAATGAGCTCGAAGGTATCAATCTCACAGCACAGGCTTGAGCTGAGCTTCAGTCTATTCAGAAATATGTCCAAATTTGAATTTATTCTAATGTCAACTGTGTGGATGAAACTTCTTACACTGATCCATCAAACTAATCTAGTAATTGAGGCATGCGATCATAGGCTGATCTAGGAATAGGCAAACCTAGGCAATTGCCTAGTGGCGCCAAAGAAAATGGGGCGCTTTAAATTGCATAAATCATTAAAATAATTTTGAATATACCATTGAAATTTCGCAATATAAATCAACGATCTAATTCAAAATGTGCTAAATATATACCGCTACTTTTGCTAGTGAATTATAATTGACCACAATTTAGTATGAGTGAATACCCATGACACGAAGCACTAGTAATATGCCACAGTCACAACTGCTGGCCGGGGCGGTGCACTCGTCGCTATCGGACTGTGTACTGAACTGACCATTCACCATTGTCAAATTTGTACAACGTTTATGAATCAAAGGCCGAAGAAATATCGTTTGAGAAGAAATTTGAAAGAAAATGAGGAAGAAAAGGAAGTTTTTTGATGATGTGGTTGATGAATCTCACGACGACATCAATCAGAATTTTAAAGCCAAAACATTTGATGTGATAATTTCATGCCAAGGTTTAGAACTTTCAAAAATAATTCTACCATATGAGTCCATTTATGAAAAATTTGAATTTTTAAACAACAAAATGCTCACCAACATGGTACTACTAAAGGAGGTAGGTTGTTCCGGAGGACGAAAACGCGCCCAGTTCGCGCATGACGTCACGTGGTCTAAGCTGTAGCGGGAAGCTTAAAATTTGTATAAAAATTAACGTAAATCGGCTGCTGACATCCGTCTTTTTATTTCTTCACCCTTCGTTATTATAAATAATACATTTATAAGTCATGCTATAAAATCCCGGGACGTTAATTTGTATATACAATGATTTTTTAACGAATTACCGGAAACGGAAAAAGTTCAAGTTTGTTAAGAACATTCGGCATCAAGTGAACTTCGAAGAAGGGAAAAGACTTCTTAGAAAGGTCCCAAACTCATCTCAAAGAGAAGGGCTTCATTTTCCGTACGATTCTCACTCAAAGGCCGATTTTTCCCAAGTTAACTTTTTAGTTTTTTCATCTTTGATTTCTTCAAATTTCGCATAAATACTGGCGTTTTTATCACTCACTAGCATAATTGCCCTTCAAATATGATGGGTATGCGTGAATTAAATTGAAATAAAAAGATTAATGAAACCAACTTTTAGATACACTAATAAGTAAACAATATAAAATATAAATTTCGAAAATTCAACTGCGCATATGACAATCAAAAGATGTAAGACCTATCACTTCAAGCTTACCTTAAAAAATATCTATGAAGCCCTCAATAAATAGGGTGCTGCTGCCTTAGTACACGCAGGTTACAAATTTTATGGTTTTAAATCTTTCCATAGAATACTGGCAAAAATGAAATTCTACGATATGCTCAAGTTACATTTGCATTTAAATACAAATGACCAACTGTCTACTATCTATGGAAAAATCATGTGCTGGCCATGTTATAATTAAGATGGGTTGTAGGGAAAATAATTTAAAAGCAGAATAAAATATTTATTGATAAATGCAAAAATTTGTTGCATTCAGAAATTTATTTTGTAATCATAAACAAGACATATGGTCCAAACATGGACCATATGTTACATAACAAAATATGGTACAAACTTTCTTACCATTAACTTCATTGGCATTTTGTCACCGATATAAAATCAATATTAACAATATTGTGACCAAACATTTACTTGTAAAAGCTAAGATTGATTGACGAGAATATGAAAACCACCGATGATGTGAACTGTGATTGAGGCCCACCTACAAGGATGTACTCAGGGGTGGTCCCTCCTGGTGTACAGACATTTGTGGAATATGTGATAACCACACTACAGACTTGCTACATTTCCTCTTGCTATGCTGCGACTTGCTGTGTTGAGTTATAAGATCTAAAAATGTCTGGCCAACAGGTGGGAACATTACAAGAAAATGCTTTAGTGCAGGAAAAGTTTAATGACTGAAGACAAAACTCAAGTAAAATATTCACCGATCACAGAAAAATGGGCAAAATTGTAGCTTTATATTTTTCAAAAACTTAAATCAATCAGAAAACACTAAATTTCAAATGTAAATAATAATTCGTTAAATCGTATGATATTTAAATTTATAAACACTGCGCATGAACATATGTAGGAAGAACTGGTGCTGTATAATTAGAAGGCACATGTTTGTAAACTGATAAATTTACATAAAAATGGTCATTAACGCAACAGTAAAATTTTGTATTTTAGTAACGCTTATGATGTTAAGTAGGCACTTATTGTAAATTAAATAAATAATGTTTCAGATCTTGTTAAGAGATAATTAAGAATTATACAAAAAATAAAACTAATTTTTTAACATGATATTCTCTCAACATACTGTATTTGTGACAAATTTATATTGCACCAAGCACTTTCATTCAAAATATGCATAAATCCACTGAGGAGACACTGTATAAATTGATTAAGTAATAGTTAACATCATACCGAATGAATAAATTTCATAATATTGACGCATTAAATAATAATAATATAATTTATTTCACTGTTGGCAAATACATTTGCATGGTTTCGTTAACTATTTATATCGACATCACTAGTTTCACTACAACCAGATCACTGAAGTTCAATTCACCAGCAATAATTACATAAATAGATATAGATAAAATTAATAAGTAGCATGTTTAAACCAAAGAATACCTGCTCTTACCTGATTTCACATTTATGTTGTCTCTTCTCCGGCATGCTCGAATCCATGTTTCTTGAATGGACTTTTCTTGGGGAAATCGACAAAATCTCACCCTACCATTACAATTTTTGTAACTGTTATTACAACCAAATACCGCACAAGGCATAATTTCACTGAGAAAGCCACAGTTCAAGAGAAAACATAATAATTTCCCAAACCCGCGACCACAGTCAATGCTAATTCATAGGTGACAAGCGCAATCTACCAACGCGTGATGTCACACGCTCGAAGTGACGCTCGCCTGAGATGCGCAACGACCTACCTCCTTTAGTAGTACCATGCTCACCAAGAGAAATTTTTGAAAGAGCAGAAAATTTGCACAGCATCTACGAGAATGACTTAGACCAGGGGTCAGCAACCGGTCAATCGTGATCGACCGGTTGATCTAGAAGCATATCATGGTCGATCGAGCAGGACTTAACAAAAATCGAGAAATTAAAAAAATAGGTCTATCATTGTGAACAAAGAGTTTTGAATGCTCACGATTTAGACGAATGTTTTATGGATGAACGCGTTCACTTCGGCAAGTACTTACAATCTAGTGATATCGACAAAGATTCATTGTTACAGCTTAGTAAATTAATTACCCACAAAAAATTTGAAACTGTATATCCCAATATAAATATTGTCTTAAGAATGTTTCTATGTACACATTTAACAAATTGTTCTGCAGAACAAAGCTTTTCATTGGTAAAAAGATTAAAAACATATTTAAGAGCATAGAACTTGAACTTGAAATGGCCAAAATTAAATCTGGCAGCGAGAATCTACTAATGGACATTTACCTCCGGCGTTTAAAGATCAAAATATTTGCTATCACTTAACCTATTTGGAATTTTTAGAAATATCAAAGTTAAGAAGTAAGTCATGTGGTGGCCACATGAGATTTTTGAAGAAAGAGGACATTATTGAGAATCAATTTGTATAAGTAAAGATTTATTCAATTACATTTAAAAATAGATTATCGTGAAAATTTGAACATTACCAACAATAAAAAATAATGGAAATTTTGAATACTTTCATTATTTCCTAATTTATGAAAAAGAGATCATTTCTTTCTTTAAAATGCAACACGAAGTAGCCAGAACAAAGGAAAAATACTATTCAACTATTATTTTATTTTATCATTTACATGATTAACTAAACAGCTCATAAATAAGATTTGATACACATAGTGCCTCGAATGATAGCATTGATGAAAATTCACCATAGAAAAAATCCAGGGACCCTGAAAATAAATAATCCTCCATCAGAAGGTATTTAATCAAAAGACATGGAGAGTTTTCAACAACAGTTAGTAAATATTCAATAGCATCAAAAATCATATTATTTATACAATGCCTTTGCACTCTTTAAGAGATTTCTTAACCCTGCAGTACTCGTGTGGGGTGCTGTAGACACCCAAGACATACTTTTATGACAGGGTTCATTTACTTTGGCCTTATATGACCATGACCCATCAGTAGCTGGAATGACAAGTGTTGGAAACTTTTTCTGCTAAAAATTTACAGTTTTCTATGGTAATCTTTTGTGTATGGACGTTTTTTTAATAGAGTACCGCATTGTACGTTACGGAAATCAGCGCTTTTTTGTGTGGACGATGTTCAAATTTTATTTTGAAATTATTGTTATTATCTACAGAACTTTTGTTATTTCACATAATTTTAGACTGTCTCACAATAGTATCTTCATTGGCCTTCATCATATAATGTATTATTTCCCGTAATATGAGATTGCATCTCAACAGTTCCTTCACTGACTCTGATCCTACAAGGTTTGTAGAATTTTATTATTACACTATCAGGTTTTTTTGAAGCTCCCAGTAGACTGTTTTCAACTGATATTTGAAAATTATTATAAATATCACAGTGAATTGCGCAAATTATCAAATTGAAAAAGTAAAGCAAATACAGTTTTCAGGGTCATGATGCAGAAAGCGGTATTTCCTCTCTTGTACAATTATTATTTGTATTCTATTGTGGGATTTATGATTTCTTTAATTGAACTGATGACATTATAAGTATATTCTTAAAAATGGTCAACTGACTCAGATTGACATCCGAAAATATTCATGAAAATGTACCTTTAGATTTTTCTCTTCGAAATAGATTAATAATGAAAAAAATATTTGAAACTTCTCAAAATTCACTTATATATGATTATAAATAGAACAAAATAAGGGATTAATTGAATGATAGTGATATTTTTTTATAAGAAAAATATCTACCTGTGAGGTGTCAAGAGCACCCCATGCAAGTACTGGCGGTTGAAAATTTTACGCGAGTACCACAGGGTAAAAAATAAGTTAGGTAGCTGATTATCATAAAAATAGTTAAATATTTCCTTGAGCATAATTTTTTCTCGTCTAGCTTGTTATATGCCAACTGACACAAGAAAAACTGAAAATACTTTTATAGATCTTAAATGCAAATAATCATATAGGTTTATATTGAGTTTTGAAGTAATTTTATTTATCAGTGTAGAAATAAAGATGACATAATTGAGAATCGATCATTTAACCTATTTGGAATTTTTAGAAATATCAAAGGTATGAAGAAAGTCATGTGGTGGCCACGTCAGATTTTTAAAGAAAGGATATTATTGGGAATCAATTAGTATATGTAAGGATTTGTTCAATTACATTTAAAAATAGAATATCATGAAAATTTGAGCTTTACCAACAAGTAAAAGTAATGGACATTGTGAATACTTTTATTATTTCCTAATCTCTCTTTCCATTAATGAGAAGTTTTGAAATGAGTTTTCTGACTTGGATAACATTTAGTGTCCTGTCAGGAAAGAGGAGTACACCATTAAGTCAATTTTTTTAAATGGATTAAGAAATATATTATATTATACAAAAAATGCATTTGAAACTGGGCAACATATAGGATCTTTCAATACCATTATCAATTACAACTTCACTCAACAGAAATATAGGAATATCAATTCGTAAAGGCAAATAAGGTTAATTATTTTTACGTAAATGCTGCTTAAAATTTACTTAAGCATCATGAACTATTAACCCCTTGAAGGTGTATGATACCATATTCCGTTATTGTTTTTATGATGCCTCCAGAATCATTTAGTCAGAGAAATTTAAACAATTCTGTAATCAACAGATAGTGCTTGAAGTTTTCTTTCAAATGTGCATATGTATTTAAGTGAATTGACCAGTCAGGATCATACACACATAAATGAAAGTTTTTGTGTCAACCAAGGCAGGAGAAAGTTCTGTATAGCTGATATTAGGTAGAAATGTTAAGAAAACTGCAGCAGGATAAAGTTAATGAGGAAATTCACATCTAATATAATATGAGAGATTAAATGAATGATGTAATTTTCATTGAAATGTAACTGTCCTGATGCCTTCATATTTCAATAAGCATCTGATCCATTTACTGATAAATTAGGCTAAAAACTTGCTTATTTTATTGATTGTAAAATAATTTATTACAGCTAAAATTAAAGGGAAATAATTTTTCATTACTTACAATATTAGTGGCCGTAAGGTGAAACAATGCCGACCTTAGGCAGTGCTCTGCAGCAACTTTGGCAATATCAATGGTTGCATGAGTTAGCTGAATTTCATTTGCGATCTTAAACAAAGTAAGGTGAGTATTTAAAAAGCATACAATTCCACATTGCACAAACACTTTCATAAACCTACCATGTCTGCATGTTTCATCAATGTATCTTTTTCGTCACCTATGATGACAACTGGGAATTGCTCTACCACTTCTTGAATGAATTTCATAGCTCCAGTATTTTATGAAATACGTGTTTTCATGAAATGAAATTCAGACAAATCAATTGTTAAACAAAATGTACTTCTTGTCATGTCAACTTCACCATTTTTATTTTATGCATACATCTCTTGATATTCAAAAGCTGAAGAAACTTTTGTCAAAAATGACAAATTTGAGATATTAACTCTTTCCTTAAATATAACACATATTATTTTTAGCTGAGAGAACATTGGACATCATGCATTTCCCTGAAACAGTGGAATTTCTAAGATTAGCCTACCTTACTCTATTAAACATGACCAAGAGTGCAATAATTCTTTGTGGTAGCTCTCCAAATTGGACATATAATTTTAAAATACAAAAAAAAGGGTCATCAGAGTTATGCCTTAGGCAAGTCAAATATGCAGCTGCCAGACTAAATTCCATAGATGCAATATATTGGCAGTGCCACATTTGTGGTTAATGCAAGTGAAGAACAATACAGATATATATTTCAATCATATGGATGTATGTAGACATTTGCTTAGAGGCAAGTAGGCTATTGATAGTCCTCCTTCTGGTCTTAACAGGGCTGTAATATCATGGCAATAAAAATGTGTACCCATCTGCCAAGTAATCTAAAGGGACATAAGTTATCTAGTTTTAAGAGACATTTAAAGGAATTTTCAAAGTGTAAAAATATCTTACAGCATTAACCCCAGAAATTCCAATTTATTTTCGATCACTTGCACTAGCAGGGGATGTAAGATTCAATAAAAAGTCATTGTAATATTCTTAAGGTATTTTAGTATATTTAATGATATCACAAGAATATAAATATGCAATGTTCAAATTTTATCTTAAATTGTCTTAACACACTACAAAGGAAGAAATATTCTAGAAAGAACTTTTTTCACGTTTATCCTCACCACGTATACATGCTCAGATTCATATTACATTAAGAGTGCCAACTGCTCACAAAGTTATAGAAATAATAACAAATTACCTAAACCAATTTACTCAGGGCCGTCTGAAGCTTCACACTTTACAAACATAATTAAATTTCGGCCACCCACGCGGCCATTTCCGAAAATAATTCTACAAAATGCGAATGCGTAAAATCGATTGAAAAAAAACCTAACTGATTATAACAAGGCTATGGACAATGCAATTATTATTATTTCAAATAGTCATTTAAATCATCACATTAAGCTATCTGATATCTATTGCATCTATCTATTTAAGGCTGACTCGTCAATAGATGCATCACAAACAAGTCCCTGTAATCTGTCCCTATTTATAGTCAAAACATATTTGAAACTATCTCATATTCATATATATATATATATATATATATATATATATATATATATATATATATATATATATATATATATACATATATACTCTGACGACTTACGTTTCCCAATTATTATAAAATAATATTGAAACTTTTTATATACGCATAGCAAAATTTTAATAATTCTATGTGTCGTAAAAGAATTGGAAAAACACTGTTCTAATAGTGTAACAGAGATTAAAGTAGGCAATACCTAATTAATAATACTGGAATAACCCAAGAAGAAGGAATAGCGTAATCATCAAACGTAACTAATCAACATACTAAATATGCATAGTTTCTGTAATGCATCGACCTGGTAAATTAACCATAACTTCAGTACACCATTACAGCATCTGATTATACTAAATACCGATAATGTCGCATTTGAGAACCAATTTCACCATACAGCAAAAGAATCAAACGACTCCTTCCTTGCAGAAGCATTGCTCATTATTTAGGATAAAATATAATCTCGTTATTTAAAAATTACCACTTAAGATTCAATTTCTTCGGCCCTTTATAGAAAAGAGACAAATTATATTAGTGTGGCAGACAAAAATAGCTGCTCTCCAATTCATTGCATTATAAAATATCCTTATAACCTTAAAATATGTCCGTATTATTACTCATAATCACGTGTTTGGCATCACACAGCACTAATTAAAATACGCTTGCAAACAACTCACGTAAAGACATAATTAATAAATGATATGAAAAAGTTTGAATAAAAGCATCACCTTCCATTGTTCTGATCCTGTAGGGTTTTATGTTTTTCCTCCTTTTTAGTTGTACAAACGTGATTTTTCTGTCGAATGCTCGTTGCGGGTCCCCTATTGTAGCGCACTCAACTGTTTGCAGAGGCCCCGCAATGTAATGTAAAATGTAATTGCGACTTCTACAATACGACTTTATAACGCTGAGAAAAGTAATTTCTCGGCACGAAAACCAGTGCAAGATATAGACTACGATTATATGCCTTCAGACATCTCTCGCTCTTAGGTCGGCCAAGTACTTTCAGGGGCCCGGAGGCAAGCAAGTTTTTGTCCAAAAAAACCTGCCATTTTTTACGCATCAATGTTACAGCTTAGAGCATGTACTTTCAGTGGTGATTAAAAATATTGCTTGGAAAAAAAGATATAAATATATTAATAAAAATATTTTTCATTTTAATTACAATAATTATTACATATGGAATTTCTGTAATGCCATATTCTCAATAACATCAGAAAAATCACATTCTTTAACGATATCTTTTTCAAAGCTTGAAACTAAAAGCGTTTAAACGCTCATTACACATCGTTGAGCGAAGATAGTTTTTAATCATTTTTAATTTACTAAAAGATACACTTGCCACCGTTATGGGCAAGGTAAAAAATAACCTAAGTACGGTCATAAAATTGGGTAATATTTCACTAAAATTATTAGTTAATATAAATTCTAAAATTTCCTGTGCAGGGTTTACATGATCTTCATTTGATATTAAATCTTTTAGTAAAACTATTTCATCAATAAGTTCAAATCTCGTAATCCGGCACTGCTTACAAACAAATATAAAGTAACTATAATGATACTTAATTTAATAAAAAGGCAGAAATTTATTTAAAGATGTAATTTATTATACTCAACATTTGGGGGCCCCTAAAAACCGGGGGCTCGGATGCCTTACATCCGCCACCCCCCCCCCCCCCCCCCTTGGCCGGCTCTGCTCTTAGGCCGATATATTTTCTCATGTGTCAACACTTCTTGGGTGTTACATATTTAATGTAATGTAAAATGTTATTGAGACTTCTACAATACGACTTTATATCGCTGAGAAGAGTAATTTCTCGGCACGAAAACCAGTGCAAGATATAGATAAGGGTCCCGGAGGCAAGCAAGTTTTTGTCCAAAAAAAACCTGCCATTTCTTACGCATCAATGTTACAACTTAGAACATGTACTTTCAGTGGTGATTAAAAATATTGCTTGGAACAAAAGATAATAAAAAGGCAGAAAGTTATTTAAAGATGTAATTTATTATTTATACTCAACATTTGGGGGCCCCTAAAAACCGGGGGCTCGGATGCCTTACATCCGACACCCACACCCCCCCCCCCCTTGGACGGCCCTGCTCTTAGGCCAATATATTTTCTCATGTGTCAACACTTCTTGGGTGTTACATATAACTAGGTAAGATTACATGGGTTCGCTTTCGCTCGGAGACAAGTCACAGAGATGCGCCCCTCTCCCATTGCTCTCTGTACAATTTTCCAAGCAAATGTAAATAGGTAAATGTGATGGAAACCCTAGTATTAATTTGGCATATATTATAATATTATTATTGTTTATAAGCAGAAACGTTAATTTTTGGTACATGAGTTTGCGCCCTTCAGCCCTACGGCCGGGGACAGCTGCCCCTACTGCTTACCTCTCGTTACGCCACTGGAAGCATGAGTTCTGCGTACACTGTTCTGGCTCTAAAGCAGTGATCCCCGAACTTCGGCCCGCGAAGGGTTTTCGTACGGCCCACGAAGCTATGGCAAAAAAGCAATTCGAAAAATTTAACACAAATTCATACATTTTTTGAAAATTTTTATAATAAAACTTGAAATGTTAGCCATGAAAACCTTATTTAGACTTTATTTTCACCTCAGAATAAATAGAAAACTTCCGTTTTAAACTGGAATCCGGCTCGCCGAAGAATTGGCAACTTCCAATGCGGTGTGCACCACTGATCGACTTGACTTCAATTAGCGGTTGGTTCAGTAGTCACTACTTTAGGCCTCCAATGCCATCATGAAGTATTATTTTGTTTTCATACATAGGAATATTACGTACATTTAGTAAAATGAGACTATTTTCTTATGACGTGTTAACGTATGTTTAGGGAGTTTAGATAATTTTCGCCGTCAACTTTACACACGATAAGTGAAATGAGTAAATTTCACAACTGAATGTATAGTCTATCTTCGAATTCTCGAATTTCTAGTTAATATTTTGCGCGTTTCTTTTTAGGAAAAATTGATAAAACTGTACATTATTCTGTTCCAGAAGTAGTTCTACGCATAATGCGCAAACTTTCCGAAGAATAAAGTGGTACGGAAGATGTTTTAGAAAGTCAACTTACCTCAGATGACGATAACTTATTCTGTGATGATTCCGATATAGATCTAGACTTTGACCCCGCCAAAGACGATGTGGCGAATGAAGTGAATTTGTTTTTGGCACCTATCAGAGAGACTAATCCCTCTATTTCTCAAAATGGGAAGAAGGGAAAATGTCAACGCGTAAACAAGATTCGGCAGAACATGACAATAATAATATCATTACTTTGAAAGAGCCTGAAATAATTGGAAGGAATGGATTTATTTGGAGGACTAAAAGTGATAGTCCTTGTCAAGGAAAAGCTTACAGCATAAATGTTGTCCATATTAGTCCTGGACCCGCCCAGAATGCTCGTCTTGCGGCCGAACCAGTTGAATGCTTCAACCCTCTTTTTAACTGAAATTTTACAACACACAAATAAATAAATAGAGAGGCAGCGCCAGAGTTACAAAAAACTCACATCCACAACTGGAAACACAAATTTGCAGGAAGTAAACGAACTATTTGGAGTCTAGTATTTGTATAAGTGCCTCGCCAACTCTAGTGTAAGGTAATCGACGGAGACATCCACCTCGACCTCCGTGCTATGTTTTTACCCTAAGTCAAGGGTTCTTTGCGTGTATGAGTTATGCCCAGGGCACAATTTTATTGAAAGAATAACCAACTGTGTTGTGTGCATCTCATCGCTCTTTTCTGCTCGCGCACCCAAATTCTCTTTTATCGTCACGATCTTTCAGTTCTTTCATTGCCTAAGGAAAGTAGTAATTTCTCCAAACAAGGATTACCATTTTGGACATTTTGCACAAGTATTTTATGGAGTATTTTACCATAAAACTATATTTTCACATTGTCCGTTCAATATTTAAAACGCTAGTACAACTTATGACCAAAACTAGAGTGTACAGTGTTAGATATTTTGGTATGAAAAGGTCTCCCTTCACAGCTAAAACAGTTCAATTTTCCAAAGATTTTTTCATGCATCATATTACGCTCGGGTATTGAGAAATGGCGAGCGAATTAATAGGCAATGGTTGGTTTACTCGTACTCAAATGACGCAATTATTTCGTAATTCTAAATTTTATTTAGCTTCGGAGGGAATTAACGTTTGGAAATCTATCTTTAGTTCTGCACTGTCACGAAAGAGACAAGAACCTTTAAATACGGTTAGAATTCGAGAAAAGACAAAACTGATCTTACAATTGATAATAATTAGCACCGATTAATGATAGTTGATAAACAGCACTGGTAGAAGTTCTAAAACGTTTAATCGCCATGATTAAATTTCTTGTTAGGGAGAATATGGCTTTCAAAGATTCAACTAACATTCTTTATGCGATAAACAAAGTCATTTGTTTTTAAATAATCGAATTATTAGCCGAGTTTTAGGAAGTTATGATAAGGCATCTCAATAGAATCAAAAGCAAAGATACTCATATAACTTACCTAAGAAAAACAGTTCAAAACGAATTTATAGCCTTATTAGGAAATAAAATTTAAGATGCCGATTTAAATTAAATAAAAAAGCTAAATATTTTTCGATTAGAATAGATTGAACTCCAGATATCTCCCATTTAGAACAAATGACTTTAATCATAAGATAAGTAAACACACAAGAAAGGAACACTGGGTTACGTGGCATAATACAAATCGAAGAACGGTTTATTAGTTTTCTAAGTATCCAAATTCCAGTGGTACAAGAATGGCAACAATAGCTTTGAGAAAGCATGAATAACTAAATTTAAATTCGAAGGATATGCATGGACAGGGGTATGATAATGGGTCCAATGTGAAAGGGAAAAAGTAGGGAGTTCAAACTTTGACTAGGAATTAATACCCACGAGTTTATTTGTACCTTGTAGCACCCATTCCTTAAATATAATTCTTAATGATTCCATCAACTGTAACATGGATGCTGTTCAGTTTTTTGAAACAATACAATATATTTATAATTTTTTTCTATCCACAGCTGGAACATTCGTTTGAAAGATCTTTCTTATTTTACTGAAAAACCTTTAATTGTAACTCGCTGAGAAGGTCGTGTGGGCGCTGTTAAAGCGGTTAGGCATCTAACTGTAGGGATTTCTAAAGCCCTGACGTCTATTTCTGAAGATATTACACTTTTGGGATAACGCGGCACAAAAACCAAAGGTGAGGCAAAAGATATCGCTAGAAAAATATGCTCCTTTGAATTTATCTGCTGCATTGTGGTTTGGTACATTTTGTAAGAAATTAATATTTCTAGTAAGTTCCTGCATGAAATTTCATCAGATATAGTTGCGGCTCTAAAGTCATTAAGTCAGAATAAGTCTTTTTGTAGAGGCATATATAACGGATTAAAATTTCTTCGAAGTCAAAGAAACAGCTGGTAAATTTTCTGAAGATTTGGGTTTAACAGCGGACTATTACCAAGAATGAAATAAAAGAATATATATATATATATATATATATATATATATATATATATATATATATATATATATATATATATATATATATATATATATATGACGATACGGAAAAAGGAGATAATATGATATAATAAAAGCAATGAGAGGTTGAAAGGGATAGGAAGGAGCAAGTGAACACTTACACAAAGTTGTAGACGTCCACAGCGATAGAGTGAGGTTTCTATTTTGAAGAATTCGGGTAACTGCCCTTCGTCGACGAGAGAATAACTGAAACTGAAAATAAGCATTAAACTGGAGGTAGGGGAAATGGGAAAGGATGGGGTTCGGTAAATAGGGGTAATGGAAAAGAGGGGTAATTGGAGAGGGGGTGTTAAGGAGGATTTAAATCTGGGTAGGAGAGAGAGAGCGGAGGATGTCAATGTGGGTTAGTTCCCAGTGACGGAATTTTGGCGCGGGGAAACTAATTGGAAGATCACGGATGGTATATACTGTGAAGCTTCTATTGAAGGGAAGGGAGTGGGTTAACGCATGGTCGGCCGCCGGAAGGGGGCACCTAAGAGCGACGCTATCCTCACGGCCGTTCATGCGAATATTTTTCAGTTACTCATTGAATAAATCTCTAATGACTTAATCGCAGTCCGAAAGCTGCAGTACACTAGTCAAATTTGACCCTCACGTCTTTTGAAGCTAATAAATGAGTCAGATGTGACCGTCGGGGTCATCGGGATTCCGTATGCAGTTTTTTCAAATGAAAGAAAGCTTTGTTGATTGTTTATTAAAAGATTATTTTGGTAATTAATTTATAAAAGTTAATGTTGAGCAATCCTAAAAAAGTTTGAAACACAAAATTATAAAATATTAATGACAACTATCTCGTTAGAAATATCAAGGTATATTAACTTTTCCCTAATGGAACACCGGGCATGTCTCCTAAGCAATTGTAGTCTGCGTGCCATATACTTACTTGCCGTCGCTGACTTAATAGATTCAAATTTTACGCTGAGAAATTACTTTCTCTACTGTTTTTGATAAACAAAATGAATTTCTTCGAAATTTTGTGGTAAATGCGTTCATCAGGCATTCAATTACAGCGATCTTATCCAGTGTTAAAGAACTTTATTCGTAATTAGTCATGACTTAATTTTGAGTCATAGTGCATATGGTAAATATTAAAAATTTTAATGCCTTATCAATCTTTACCCATTTACATGTTGATTAATATTAAGCTAGTTGTCTTAGATGCGTTCAAAACCGCAATTGTTACGCATTTCTCGCTAATATTAGATAACACAGGGCTGTAAAAGCTACTCGTATTTAAAGATTCGGAGAACGACGATGTGCGCATGCGCCAAAGCTTGAGTAAGCATCGCCTCCGAGTCCTTAGCTTTTTTCTCCCAATTACGCCACAACCACGGAGGCTTCTTGAGTCCTCCAGAGCTGCGGAGAACAATTCTAAATTTCGCGTGCACGCAAGAACATATTACTAAGCTTTTTCCATTCGTTTAATTTGTGATTAACTGGATTCTTCCATTTACATAATAACTTTAGAGTTTAATTTGTGGAAATGGGTGCGGTGGAGTTGTTTGTCGTAACGACGATTATATTGTCTTTGGCTGTCGTGGTTTCGTTGACGGATGAAAATCATACATTTAAACTTTTAGTTCTCCACACTAATGACATGCACTCAAGATTTGAACAGACCAACAGCTTAGGAGGTCCATGTTCGATGAAAAAGAAAGGCAGCTGTTTTGGAGGTTTCGCCCGTTTGGCCCAATCCGTCCGCGACATAAAAAATACTTCCAAAGACCCCGTGCTGTTCCTCAATGCGGGAGATACATACCAAGGGTCCGTTTGGTTCACAGTCTACAAGTGGCGCATCGTTGCCCATTTCATTGAACTATTGGGAATCGACGTAATGGTAAGTTTATCTGCCCATATTTCTCTAGCTGTCATTTCCTGTTGATAAGAAACGTGATTGTGATTCTTCATTTGATTTCAGAAGTGATTCTTATAAATAGTTATTCAAGCATTTAATATGATTTCAATTTCCTAAATGAGCAAATTTCTATATATTTTATGAGTAAATTTTCATTTGGTATTCATATACACGTAGAAGAAAATATTACCCCCTACTAGTACTTATTCCCAGCAATGCTTGAGGATTTTTGCTTGATATGATAGGTGTGTAATATATCATAACCACAATAAACGCACAGCTCCAACTTTAAAATCATTGTTTATATTTTATTGTCTTCACACTATCACTATCAACGTTACATTTTTGTTTCGCTTTACTTCCTTCCAAGTACCCTCGTTTTATGGCATTAAAATTTACTGAGAATACTGGTTCCCAAACGTTTTGCATGCTATGCACCATTTAAAAAACTAGCACATCTTAATATTTATTTGGTTTTACATTTTCTCATTAGACTCTTGAAATTTCCGGTAGGACTCATGTATATACGATTAGTTACAAGTATGTCAAGACGTTATTTATCCTAATATGTTACTGATTTATAGGACAAAGGGGAATGAGTGCTGCGATATATATTATCATGTTTCTCACCAGAATATCATAAAATTCACAAAGCTCGTTTTGATTTTTTTCATGAAGTAGCAATACGAATGCACAGAAAGCTCAGATTTCACCTTAAGTATTATTAAGTTGTGGATGAATGCATTCTGTTTTTCCTGTTATGCAAAAGAGCATTATTTAATTCTGATCACGCAGGCCATCACTGGTGTTTTTATAAAACTTAAGTTCATAGTTATTACCTCCTAGATGAATGCATTACTTTCGAAAAAACAATTAGTTACGGATTATTATTATGTTATGTTATGCTAGCGGTTTTCTGAAATTTTTATTTCCAAAACTAGAAGTCGTGATTATGTGGCCTCGCGGACTTTATCGTGGTAAATCTTGTCCTCTATCCGAATAAATATTTTACTATGTATCAACGATTGTTAAAGGGCATGGGAGAAAACATGGTATTTAATTTTTACTTGAAGGATGCCATATAACGAGATACGAATATAAGTTTTTTAATTGCTTATATAAAGTGGAAGTTAAAATTGACAGATGTACTTCAAAATCACAATTTGGGGATAAATTTTAATAAGGATCATTAAGGCTTAATTAGATTAATATCCGTCCAGCGGTTCAGGAGATAAATTTCACGGCAGACGGGCGCACGGACGAGATGTGGACATAAGGCGTTCCGCTACTACCGCTTCGCTGTTAAAGAACGCCAAAAAACTTACAGAAGGGGTTTGGAAGTTGAATCGAGGATGTATGAAACTGTCAGCTCTTTAGCATGCTGTTGGAAAGGGAAAGATAGAATAGATAGCGTAGTGGTCGATGCAAAATTTTCCGTGACAGATGGCAGAGGCAAGAAGTGGATGGATTGGCAATGCTTCGGTGGTCCATACAGCAGAAATAAGCGCAAGAACATGATCTGGTGATGTGGTGACGGAGTAGTACATCCCAAGTTTTGGATATGTGTGAAATATGGGGGGTTTTTCTACAATGAAATTTTAATCTAGAGAATCAATATTGTTGACGCATTAAAATGTAGCCGCCAATGGTCATCTCATTTTAAAACCTGCTGAATTCGCGATGTATAATTTACAAATGCTAGTATAATTTGCACGCTTGCCTGACTTTTATATATCATGACTGTGTTTATATAAAACTACAAGTAGTTTATAAAAAGCAATTATTTTCTTTAATTAATCTTATTTATAAATTGATTTTGAATCGTGTATAAAAACCGTTCTTACTTCTAAATTATTTTAATATTATTCCAGTATAAATATTAGATAACAATCTGCCAAATTCTGGCATGTTTAGCAAAATTAGAGTAGTAGAACAGTTTTATAGGTACGGCACAAAAACCTAAATCTATATAATGTGAACATTTTTAGATTAATATTTACGCCGTTACTGAATTTATAATGAATACCTATGTAACGATGAATTCTACTCAGAAAATTTAACCAAGTATAACAGGAATTAAAAACGTCTACGTTTTGAAAATGTAGACAAATATTAACCTATACTAGTGTAATTGCCCGTCATAAATTACAGGTATGCAGGACCGTAGACAGGGGAGGGTTTGGGGGGTTAAACCCTCCGCCCCGAAAACTCATTCGTCCGAAGGCATTAGTGGTGATCAGACTTCATTTACCTCAAAGAAGTCCGCAAGACCAGATAATTACGAGTTATAGTTTTGGAGGAAAAAATCAGAGAAAATCCCAACCAAAACATCGCATATTTGGCATAGTTCTAAAAATTTGACAGACATAACCCTCTCCGAATTAAAATTCCTGGCTACGGCCCTGTGGGTATGCATGAATAAAATAATATTAAAATAAATTTTATATAAATCATTTTAATAAAACCATCCTTTATGCGCACCGAAAAGTTAAAAATAAATGTAAAATTTACCTTTAACGTTTCAGAAAGTAAGAATAATTTTAGATATTCAAAGTTGTTTGGCAAAGAAATTATAGTTAATTATAGTATTAAACCCTCAGTATCAATGAATTATGGAATATTTATTTTCGTTACCGTCGCATTGTATAGCGTTGCCTATATTATTTAAAATTCAAAATTCCGTTGAAATTTCGGCGTGGCGGTGGCGGAGTTGTTAGAGCGTTGGTCTTCCACGTAGAGGTCCCAGGTTCGAATCGGCGGAGATCGGATTTTTCAACCTGGTTTTGTCCCGGTCCGTACTTGTGTGGTTTGAGGATACCACGCTCCATCCTTCGAAATGGACGTTAAGCAGTTGGCCCCTTGGTGTTATTCGTTAAGAGTAGGAATGCCGGCACCAGGTTTCCCATCTCCTTTGTGTGTTCGTTGTGGAAGGGGTATAATAATCCAAGAGGTTGATTAGCCAGAAATACAGACCAACCGTCCGTTGAAATTTCATAAATAGGTAAACAGACGATAACCGAATTTATAATTCCCGTCAATCATAAGAAATTATGCGAAACCAGCAACAGTTCAAGTTACCGTGACGATGAAAGATTTTCACGAAAAAATACGTCAGATTATCGCTTGAAAAATTAATTTGAGGACTGATTCGACGCGTATTCGAAAATTAACGACATGAAAATGAAATCTCGTTCTTTAAAGTGTTCTTTGTTCCAGTGGTTGAATTCCTAAGAATATTCTATGTAATTTTAAAATGCAAACGCTTAATATGCTACACTCACACCCGTGTTAAATAAAGAAAATAAATGGACCTGGAATCTCTCAAATTATTCGCATAAAACCATAACTCGCCAACAGAGGCGCGACTGTCAGCGTATCACAGCGAGAACTGCATTTTATTATATTATATGTTAAATTCTATTTAGGTATGAAGAAAGAAAGAATGATGCATGACCTTCTAGTTGTTTTTATTTTTATGAAATTAAGAAACTGGTAAAACCTACTAGGAATTGTTGATAGGAAGATTTATTATTTGCGAATTGCTGCAATTATTGCATATGCTTTGTATGAATCCAACTGTACACTTGTCATCTAAGTTAAGATGGTAAATCCGTGGCACGTGTGCCCTAAGTTGCACGCATGCGATTTTACTTGGCACGCTTAAGCTTGTATTTTCTGTATAAAATATGAAGTTTCTTAGAGGAGTCAACTAGTGGCACGCGAAAAAAATTCTGATGATTCACATTACTTTCTTGGCACGCGATACAGAAATTATTCGCCATCCCAATTTCGCATATTGTAAAATGATTATGGAATCCGAATACCCCAAAAAAACCTTTCATTAACGTTTTTCTTCCTTTCGTCACATCCTTGATTATTTTTTTCTAAACCATTCTCTTGGTTGTATTTCTTCTCCTAAAACGTTGCCTGCAGACCACGGAGATTCTCTGTCTTCTTTGAAACGCTTATTTTTTCATACAACGCACACATTTTCGGCGATATGAATACCTATTAACCCGGAAGTTGTATGATTGGGTCTGTAAGACCCAGTGCAATATTTTGAACATTTCTTACTAGAAGATAATAAGTTACGAAATTATCCGCCACGGTACCTTTCCATCAAACACAGCATTAACCTCCCCTTAATTTACATCAGTTCTAGTTGCTACTGTTTACCTGTTATTTGTGGTGAAACTGTGCCTTGGATCCAGGAGACCCAAGGATACCACTCGTGTTACTTTTACAAACTTGGCTAGTAGTTATAGTAAAAATGTTTTTGACCTTGATAATAAAAAAGATATGGAATTACTGCGTAAGTTATTTAGGTCTGTCACATGGTAAGATTATTTGTGAAGATTGCTTAACTCATGACTAATAATGCTGATACTTAAGTAAAATAGTAAAGTTTCAACTACTTCATAGTTACATTATGTCTGTATAAATAAGCGTATACAAAATGTAATAACATATTTAAATACGTTTTTTTAAATTTTGAAATGAATTATTTGGAATGTTATTGCAAATATTAATTGGGTCTGACAGATCTAACCATACCAATGGTGGGAGTATTATTCACCGGATTAAATGCGCTCGGCTTCCTCGTTATATTTGGCGCGATCCAACAACCGTGGTGGTGCCCTTGTCGGCAGGGAGGATGATGAAATGGTCAGTATGTTTGAGTGTAGAAATGGCATGCCTTTCACGTCTGGTAAGATTATCTGTATGGTCGATAAGATCAGAAAAGTTAGGTTGGGAGATTCTGGAAAGGATATAATTGAGGTATTATTCGACCGAGTGTAGAGAAGGAAGGGTGGAATGCATTGGGAAGGAGGTTTGAAGATGGAAAAGGTAGGTGGAAGGCCGGGAGGGAGTTTTTGGGTTGGCAGAGGTGAGAGAGGAGAGAAACGTAAAGATATAGACACATAAGGAGAAAAAAGGACGGTATATATATTAACTTCAGGAAAAGAAAAGGTAGTGATGAGGGTGGCAAAAAAGTGTTGAAGTAAGCCCAGCGGACACTTACCAAGTTGTGGGCCAAGTTGGCAGGCTGCTGGGGGCGTCGAAGAGACACACGTAAATAAACACGCACACAGATAAAACGCAAGCTTATCGGGCCTATGCCCTTCTTCAGCGAAAGAGTAACGTAAAGTGACACACTGGGCGGGGAATGACAGGGTGATGTGGGAAGGTTGACGATTTGAGGAGGCGGGGAGTAGGAAGGGTGGGTAGCCAATAAGGAGGGAGTGTGGTAAGGTAAAGTGCGAATAGCTACAATGTAACAGAGAAGACATTGTAAGGGGGCTAATAGGGTTAGCGGAGGTTGACGCCAGGCGGGGAGAAAGTCAAGAAGATGTATATGTGCTAGTTCCCAGCGTCGGAGAAGGGGGGCAGGAGTGTCATTGGGTAAGGCGCGAATAACCCTTACATTGTAGCAACTATTGAAGGGGACACTGTGGGCATTGGCGTGTAATGCAACTGGGATAGATAGATAGATAATTGTCTTTATTCGGGCGAAATTTAGACCATAAGGTCTGAGAGAAACGCTATTCCGGTGACCGTTCATGCGGATGTTTATATATCATTATATATCGACTCTTACAGAGGAGGATATAACATATAACACCTTTCTCACCAATCTAAATATCAGGCTCATAACTACATAAAATATTCCATAATGCTAATCTCTTCTAGTGGCACTTATACGGCTCCTGCGCGATGGCCTTATATGTGAATTTAAAAGGGTTTTATGTCCTATAATTTTCACTTCTGTGAAGGAATTTCACATCGAGTTCCCTTTCTTAAAGTAAAAAAATTAATTAAAGTGACCTTGAAAAAAAATGAAGAGGTTATGAGCTAATGACAATAATGATACATTCGTGCTCTGGATTCGAAAAAAATTGGTGCTCTCTGGAAAAGGCAGTCCCATATGACACAATGCGCACGTGTTCGATTCCTTTTCCCACTCCCTCTTACCCGTGCTTGCGCTGCTCTCGGCTCTCAAGAGTCCTTTTTTGTTCATCTACGTGTTGTTAGCCTTTCCCCTTTCTTATCGTCATATCCGCTCTTTTCATTCGTTCTTAAGGAGCACAAGAGAAATGGATGTCGCTTTTGATTAGCGGGAATTAAAAAGTGAAAATCTCATATTATGTCCCTTTCGGATTTTTCAGGAAATTCTGGAGATTTTCGAATGCTTTTCATTCCCGAGGAGAATTTGTTTAGTATTTCAAGAGGAGGATTTACTAAATCCGTTTAATTATCTGTTTTTGCGCTCGCGTACATGAGAAATTAAAGATGTCTTTTCATCAGCTGATTTTTTAGGAATAATTTCTAATGAATGAAATTCGATCAAATATTAATTGGAATCCGTGGAACATCGGACATCTGTAATTATCTATGCAGTATTGCTTCGGAGTGTATCGGAACGCCGCGTGTTTACCCATGGTCGGCGTGAGGCATGTTCAGTAGGGTGTCTCGAAAAAATCAAAAGTTTGAATTTGAATTAGGCACTATGGGAAAAGTTGTGGGCTTATAGTAGTACCTCGTACAAAACATTTGGGCTCGATCAAATAAATTTGGCTATCCCCGAACGAGCCTCAAAGTTTCGAGAATTTGACTAAAATTGAGGTTTTGTATAATAAAGTTCGGATGGACTTTTCGCGTGTATATTTTGATACATGTGCAACCTAAAGTCACTAAATACTAGATTAAGCCTAGTCAGAGACATAATGAGAGGTTGTGGGTACTTTGGGGGGTGCTCCGCCCCCTCAAAAAGTCTTTAAAATTTCGCTGTTTTTCACCCAAATGCGACATTTGTCAGTACTGGCGAGTGCAGCTCTTCGCCCGGTTCCTATAAGAATAAAGAAGAAACCGACTCAGAACTCACCACGAGAAGGTGGCTGCACATCTAGTTCCGCCCTAACCCATCCCAACCAACCAACCAACCAATGATGGGTTTAATGCCTACAGACAATGACAATTGTTTTGGTAAGTACCAAAAATGAGACTTGTGAAGGCTACTAGACAAATCGTTTGAAGAAACAAGTGTTTGTTTAAGAAGTGTCACTATCAGTGTCAATGCCTCGAAACTGGTTTTTGGTGTCAAACGATGGCATCACTTGCCTTGATCTTAAATCATTTCGAATTAAGTCATCACGATTTTCAGCTCCGCAGACGCTTAATGAAGCTTTTGTGACCACCTTAACTGTACGCTCCATGGCCTGAGGCTGACACGAAAAAGCGTCATACAATGATACCTGGGAAGGATCGTTGATAAAGGAGCGAAGTTGCTCGTCGGAAAAGCCACGTGGGACTGGTGGCTCATAGATAGTACAGTACAGTACAAGTGGTCCTACATAATATTCAGGTCTCATAGGAAAGCAGTTAGCAGATTGTAAGGACCTGCCAGTCACAAAATTTAAACCCATTAAAGTGAACTTACCTGCTCTGGACTCCAGAAAACTCAGTAAAGACCAGCAATATCTTTACAAGATATGCCAAGCAATCAACTCAGGTGATTGCCCAGTGGAACTCTCCAAGCCAGATCCTGGTCCAATCAGTCATGCCAGATGGGTCACAACTGCAAACAGAATCCTGAGATTATATATAAGCACTACTAAACCATCTGCTAACTTAAAAGTAATTGTCACTTTCATCTTAAATGTGTATGCTCCCATGTGGTTTGCGATTAAAACGAGACATTCTTGCAAAGATGGATGCAGACTCCTTTGGGAGTGCATCAGCAAAACACGGTTCTTCCCGAAGAAGTATCAAGCAGTTATTCATCCGGTCATTGCGCACAATGCTTTTTACGCTCACCCAAAAACATCTTGATTGCAATGTTGGGAGATGAGCAGCGAGATGTTCGGGTTTTGGCCGTGTCTCGCATCTTAAAAGTAAGAAGTGAGGCTCTTGAGACACTTGCTCACGTTCACCCTCGCACATTAAATGTCTTCGTCGATAAAGGAGCGAATTTACTATTTAATAGAGGGCACATTAAATGTGCGAGGGTGAGCGTGAGCAAGTGTCTCAAGAGCCTCACTTCTTACTTTTAAGATGCGAGACACGGCCAAAACCCGAACATTTTAATAAATAATTCATTTGATCTAACACATTTTATTTACAAAAGACGTTACAATGAAGTTTTTTAATACCAGTTTGAACAAATTGCAAACAGGTTTTTCTTTCTTATTATTATTAACCTGTATGAGGATTTAGGATAAGTTTATTTTAATTTTGCAAGTGATGTTATAAATAAAATTAGCTGACCTTGCTAAGTTCTTTTAAACTTCATTCTTCGTAAACAGAACAGATAAAGTAAACAATCAAAATGACGTAGTATTCTCAAGGGGCTTGCGAGTACACTTAACATTACTACACTCTCAAATGAGGTAGTCATAGTAACTGGAAATTCTCATCGTTGAAAAGTTTCTTTTTTCGTATTAAAAACGGATTTTACGGCAAATTCAAAACGTAAATGCATTTTCACGGTAACTAAAGTGAACTTCATTCTTTTGCCAATACAACAGTTTAGGTCCCAAGTTTGAATCTTGATTCCAACTAATTTTAAAATGCGATTTTATAATACCCAAAACTGATTCCAATGCTTTTCTTATGAAAGATAGGGGTGACGGAAAAAACACCTATAAGAAAGTATTTAATAGTTCTGTTTGAATTTAGTATTATTAAAGAATAGTATTATTCTGCATAGAGAAAGTATTGTTTTCACGAAAAAAATCGACTTCGAGATTTCAACGGATATACATATTTTTAGGTCACCTGAACACGTTCTGACTATTTTCTCGATGATGTCTGCGGGTGTGTCTGTGACTGTGGGTGCTCTAACTCAAAAACGATTAATTAAGTCAACGCGAAATTTTATATTTGACATTTTTTAAAAGGAAGAACTGATTAGATTTTGATAAAATTTTGTCAACCGGAAGTGGGTGTTTACTCTGGTCACTTATAATTCCTTTGAAATATTTGATTTAATATTTGACGAATGTAAAAACGTACTGGAATAAAAGTTATCGGAAATTTAATTTTCTACAATGTTTATTCGAAACATATTACAATATAATGCATTGTTTAAGAGATATTTTAAAATCTATATTTTTTAGCTCCCACCACCACACTACCTACCGGTGACTATTGTGAACACTTTACGCTTAGTTACGTCTTAGCAACGCTCCTTTTTATTTTCTTATTGTTAGTTGTTGGAGTTTCGTGACTATATCCAATATCAGAAGGCTACGGTTTGAGTTTATTTCTGTTCTTTGTAGTCATTACATTTTTCTCGCAGTTCCTTAAAACATTTGCTATCATTTAACCTAATTGGAATTTTTAGAAATATTACAAGGTATGGTCATGTAGTGGCCACATCAGATTTTTTATTTAAAAAACTACCATGGTCCTTAAAAAACGTCCTTTTTTGCGCCACCGGTTATATATATGTTCATACATAAATAGGATCCGCCCCCGTTCACTATCGAAAAATCACGCCGGTCCTGTGTTTACCACATAATACTTCTTGAGATAAGATAGTTGAGCAATGAATATGCACAAAATAACTCATGATGCATATAACGGCAGTTACAGTCGTATATAATGAGTACTATGATTTCAGAAATAGGAAACTATACTAAATTGTGGTCACAGTAGTTTCGCATTAGATCAAATATGTGTCATTCTTTCGAGAGTGTACAAGAGGCAATAAATCTTTTGATAAGAATCACAATAACACGTTTATGGGGCTAAAGTGGTATGCTACATTTTACGCCCAAGGAGGTGAAATTGAAATAAAACTGTACAGAACGATGATAAACATGGACTATATAGTGATTTTTATTGCTGGTGGAAGAGCAGTTCCGTTTAACACAGTGTTGCCGTTTTAGCGCTTCTCGCGCTAATTTTAGCGTTTTTTTGTTATTCTACCGCCTTTTTCTACGTTTAGCGCTTTTTTAATTTTACCACAAAATTGGATACCTTTTTTCTCATGTAATTTATGAAGCGTTTGAAGCTACCTTCAATGAGGAGAAGAAAAATGAATTCCAAATCAAACAGATTGCATTGATCTACAGTCTGAGAACGTCGAGGGTGGTCATCCAGCATAACCGAGGCATATTTAAAAAAATGGAATGGGTAAACCGGGACAAACGAAAATTCCCTCGGTACACCCCTTGCATAGGTTTTCCATGCTGTTAGACACTCAATATGGAAATTGTCCCGAAGGTCACCGATTAAATAAGGAAAGCGGCGCTGCTATATCGCAAACGTACACTGAAATTCTGCGGCCCCCGATTGGATTTTAAAATTCTATGCGATGTGACCCTTTAATGGTTCTCTGTCCTAAAATGCGGGTCCAGTTTCTCGGCCGCAGAAAGAATTTCGCGACAAGGCGAGAGGCCTTCTTCGACGGTGACTTGATTGAATTATGTGAATGTAATGCAGACACAATATGCGTGGCTTTAAAAAAAATCCCTAGGAAATTGCGAATTAGATTTACTTGTTGCTCTTGAGACTAATAATTCATATGTAGTGACTGGCATTAATAATGGATTGTATGAAAAGTGAAAGACTAAAGAGATTCCCCGTTTGCATTTTATTAAATTTGTGTGCCAGTCTCAAAAGCTTGCAACTTCACATTCCGCCCGTGAATGTCTACCACGAAGCCTAGGCTTCCTTATTAATGAAACATACAATCGGTTCTCTCATTCACTTATTCGACAGGCTAGATATAAGAAACTTTATTATTAAATTACGATGGAATGGCTTCTTTGAAGTTAGTGTGCTGCCCCTATATTTGCAATTAATTGTTAACCACCTAACTTGATTACCATTTTTATTGCCTTTACGTCTCTTATCCATGTCTTTACTAAACAATGATTTCTACAACTAAAATTATGAGTTTTTAGATGTTGTTTTGTATTGGCCCGATCCCCCTTTCATCTCTGTACGTTGTAACGGCTGAGCCTCTTTCCCTTCCTTTCACTTCAGCACATAAACATATAAATACCGCCTACAACACTCCCACCCCTCATTACACATCAGCTACTGGTGATGAGAGCATTGCTCTCGAAATACGTATTTTGTACGTTTACTTCATCTTTAGAGATATTGTGTGCGTGTATTCGAGTGCTTGCGTTCGTGATTTTTTCGTCATTTAGGTCCGTGTCGCTGCCGGAAGGCGCATAAACCTATAGGCCGCTGTGTGCGATACTAGGTCCCTGGCGTGGTTTAATCTCCCGTAAACCTAGTATTATTTCCCTTTTACTTCCCCCTTTATTTTTTTCCTTTACCTCTTGGCGTGTACGTGTGCGTGTGTCTGTGGTTGCTTAGTAGGTCCCTGCCGCGGTCGTACTGACTCACAAACCTTCTAGAAACAGTGTGATTTTTTGGGTCCCTGGCGCAGAGTAGTCTCTCACAAACCCGGTCCCGTTTCCTTTTCCACCTTTAGGATTAGTGCTTGTGCGATTGAGTAAGTGAATGTGAGAGTGACATCAGGTCCCTGGCGTGGAGTAACAACCCCTAAACCTGTATGTTTATAATTTTTATTGTCTTTTGCCGTTCCTTCCTTTCTTTCCCCTTTTTTTCATTGCGTGTCTCTAATTTTGAATCTTACGGTTAAGGAGTTAATTTCTATTTAACATCAATTTCGCCGTAGTATCCATCTTTACTTATTTAACACTGGCGTAAGCAAATACTAATCTGTGAAAATACATTTTCAAACCCTTTTTTGAAGAGAGCATTTAGAAGTGTAAGTGCAGAGAGACCATCAACTCCTAAGTTGAAATCTTCTTTTATTTTTTTACAAGATTCTAAGTTCCTCTGTAAGATCTTCTCTCTGGAGGTCTTTTGGATATGCTGTAGGGGTGAGCGATATATATCAATCTGGTATTTAGTAACAGATACCGGTCAGGAACAGATATCAGTGATACCTATTTCCCAAAATGTCTGTTATTGGAATATCAGTTAAGAAATAATAGGTGTAGGTTGAAACAGACCGTTGGACCATATCTGTTTGCTTTCCATACTCGATACCAGTCAATCCTTAATACTCGCCTTTGTTTTTCGCAAACTTTTACGCACCACAGCCAGGGGCGGATCCAGAAACTTTCCAAGGGGAGGGCGATCGCCCCACTTGATTCCGCCTCTGCCGACGACCATACATTTTGAAAATCCCTATCCCCGTCAGAACCTTTCTTTTCCTTGTCATACAGACTTAATCTTCGGTGTAGAAACAAGGAATGTTGCGCGGATTGAATTTAAGAATGTACCCAGTGGATGGCAATGGGCTCGTCCAAGAGAAGGGCGATCACCCCCATCGCCCCTCCCCTGGATCCGCCACTGACCACAGCGCACTCTCTATCTTCCTGCAAGGGCTAAAGAGGGAGGGGGCGACTTGAGCCAACAAACAATTTGTGCTCTCACGCCACGGGAAAGAGGACTCATCACAGGGGTGGGGTGAGGATTTCCCCTCCCCGCCAAGCCGTCACCCTCGCCCCACACTAACAGATGCCGTTTAAAGGACGAGGATATACCTATTATCCAAAATAGCCGACTGTTCTCAATGCTCGGATACTCAGTACTCGGATACCGGTTAATATCAGTTGATGGATTTGTGGGCGCTCTAACTCAAAACTCATTAATCAGATCAACACGAAATTTTATATTTGACATTTTTTGTAAAGGAAGAAGAGCTGATTAGTTTTTGGTAAAAATCGGCCAACCGAAAGTGGGTATTTATTTACTCTCTTCACTTATTCGTAATTTTGATATATTTGCTTTAATATTTGATAAATGTAAAAATGCACTGGAATAATAGTTGTAGGAAATTTAACTTTCTACAACCTATGTATGAAATATTTTTCCATATAATGCATTGCTTAAGAGATCTTATACTCTTAGCTGCCACCTACCGACGGCTATTATTAACAATTGACGCTTAGTTACGTCTTAGTAACGCTCCTTTTTATTTTCTTAATTGTTGGTGCATTGTGGATATATACAATATCAGAAGGTTATGGTTTGTCCTGTTCTTTGTAATATTTAAAATTTTCTCGCTGTTTCTTTAAATATTTGTTATTACGTAATCTATTTTGGAATTTTTAGAAATATTATAGATATGGAGAAAGTCATGTGGTGGCCACATCAGATTTTTTTCTTGGATTTCTGTGCCTGAATTACGATTTATATTTTTAAAATCGCTAAATACAAAATCACATATTTCTGGAGAACTTAGTAAACAATCAAGTTGAAATTTTACATTTTGTTAGAATAATGCATATTAATTACATTTATGTAGGTAATGTTGTGTAAAAATCTATAAATAAACAATAACGTCAACAATAGTGAAAAGTTTATATTTTTAAACATTGTATAAAGTTGCAATCATATGAGATTTTCCGAAAGTGTTTGTATACGATATTTGCTTTATCATCTCGATTTTGTAATAAGGAAAAAAGACTAATATAAGTGCATCATCAGAGATTGGAGTTTGAATACGCCTATGCCTGGCAGCTTTGCCTGACGCAAAATGAGCTAACGCGGCAAAGTACTGTATATTTTTTCATTAGAATGAAAATTGATTTCTTTCATCTAAACAAGCCTGCAATCAAATTAAAGCTTGACTTCTTATCTTTGTAATAAAGAAAAACGCAGAGCGTTATTTGCTTTCGTTTACAAGATATATGAGTCAGAAGGAGATGCTGCGCGGAACCGGCGATTCCCCGGCTGTTTACGTTAAGGACATTTTCAACCGGCCGGCGAATCGCCGTCTCTTTAAAGCCAATGGTTTAAGGGCATTTGCATCTGAAGAATTAACAATTTTATGGAGATATTGAAATGTTTATTCGTATATGTATATAGGGTAATGTCTGAACGACCTGAAAGTTTCAGCTCCCTAGCTCGACCCATAGTATCTAAATTGTTTGTTTAAATTTTAAGAATTTTTGAAAGCCAAACAAATTATAATATAAAAATTTCTATAATCCATATTTGTTTTTTTTTACAAATTCTACCTATATAAAAAATTTCAACATCGTAGCACATAAATCGTGAAAATTTGTTTAAATATATATAATAGATATTACTTATATGATATGGAAGAACTGTGTTTATGTTTTAAAAGTGAAAGATTCATTTAATTGAAAGTAATGTATTTAGGGGATTTTCACTTAATTGAATTGAATTGAATAAAAAATATCCATTTATCCGACAACGAACAACAAAACAAGGAAGATAAATTTACCAAACTGCAGCCTTTTTATGGTGCCATATTTTGGTCGGCATACAGTCAAGATGTTTATTAGAGGTAAACCTGTGCGCTTCGGATTCAAGTTATGGTGCCTCGCTTCTTGTTCAGGCTACTTATATCAATTCATTCCTTACGGCAGGAAATTTTACACCTGTGATCTGGGATTTGGAGCTCAAATTATTCTTGACTTACTGCAAGTAGTGGACAAACCAGAAAAGCACAGAATCATCTTAGACATTTTTTTTACTAGTTACAGTTTGCTTTCTGCTCTGAGTGAAAAACATTTTTTGCTACAGGAACAGTTAGAGAGAATAGGCTTCCTGGTATTACCTTCGCACTGTAAAGACATGGGAAAAATTGACAGAGGAACCTATGATTACGTTTTCAAAAGGAAGAAGGATATTCTAGCTGACCGGTGGAAGTTGTTACAAGTGTAACAAACAATGGGAAAACTCAGCTCGTCTTAAGTGCTCATTGTTTCAGCAGGAAACAGAGAAAACCTGTAGAAATAACACAGCCAAATGTAATCAAAGACTACAATCAGTAGGTAGTACATGGTTGGAGTCGATTTACATGACAACGCTGTTGTGAATTTCCGTATCAAAGTAAGAGGGAAAACGTGGTGGTGGCCAGTATAAATGCAAAATTGTAAATTCCTGTAATATTTACAATTTGGTTAACAAAGATAAGATGTCTCAATTTCAGTTCCGGTCACATCTTTCAGTATGTTTAATGAAAAGTGAAGACATGTTGGAGACAAATGAAGAGTACCAAAGAAAGATACAACTAATTGTGGAAGACCGTCTAAATCAACCTTACCTTCTGCCGTAAAATTCGACAATGTGGGGCATATAATCGTCACTATTCTCGAAGAAGATGCAGAATGTGTCAGTAACAAAAAATATACGTGTCAAAAGTGCAACGTCCATCTTCATTCAGAAAGCATTTCCAAATTTCATAGTTACTTCGTGAACTTTGAATTTAGGTTTGAGAAAATGCTTTTGTTTGTTTTTAATTTTTTCACATTAGTTTGTAACAACAAGAACATCAGGACATGGGTGCCTCAGTAATTAATGTTTGTTCTCTGAAGAGATTATAATAAACTTTATAAAATGTATTTCTGAACTTGTATGGCTATTATTTAAGATTCGTCACTGAATGCTACCCTAAGTACCAAAGTTGCGTATATGCAACATTCTGTCTAGGAATTCCTAGAGGCGCGGAATTTCTCAAGGATGTTTTCTTATTATTTAGGTCCAATTTACTTTAATTTAAAAAGATAATTCAAAAAGATCGTTTATTTCTATCCTTGGTAGGTACTTGTTACTTGGGTTAAAGCTACTTTCCTAACTAGCTCCCGTTTTCCGAAATTATAAACTAAAATAACAACATAGATTATAACGTAACATAATAATATATTTTTCTTAATTCATATTCGTAAATTTCAACATTCCGTAATACAGGCATACCTCGCTTTGTGCGACTCCGTTTTAAGCGAATTCGTTATAGCGCGAGGAAAGTACGCGCCTAGCAGGTTTTCAAAAGACAAAGGGCAGATTATTGAGTCGGCCTAACAATATGTGAATTACAAATTTGATTTTTTACAGACTTATAGATGTTAGTAATATCGTTTATGGATCCCATTTAGGGAAGGGACGTGATACTATAAAAGAAATCTCGAGGACGGCACATCGTTTTTACCTCTCGATAGATGGTTATTTTTAGTTTTCTATACTATTTTAAAATTACCGATGAATATGTTATTGTAAAATGTAAAGATTTGCATTTGGCGTTGTTGGATGGAAGACGGCAATAAGCTGTAAATTTTAACTTTGTATTTTTATAGATATTAAACTTTAGTTTTTTCGTCCATGAAACCTATTGGCATAATATCCCTGTTTTGCACGAATTTCTCGTAGCGCAAAATTTTCAGGTACCTATCCCTCACTTAACACGATTTCACTATAACGCAATTTCATCTCAATGAGAAAAATTTCACTCGAAAAAATTCGCCCAATAAAAAAATAATGAATACACTTCGATAAAATGCGGCGCCAGCCTCGCGCATGCGTGAACTTGCGAGCTTCGCCCGCTTGAGTATCGCCGAATTTGGCGCCTCTATTTATTTGATATAGATAATGTTTTGTGCAACCTATGTTAATTTTTTGTTGAGTAGGAAAATCCGATACCTCCTCTCTCTTTTTGTCCCTGCGCGCTTCTAGCATCTTTGTTTAACCTTATTTGAAGTTTTTTTTCGAAAAACTTACGGGAAAGATGTAGAAATCCACGATAATTACGTGAAGTAATTCGTAAACCTGGAATAAAACATGTGAGATATAGTACTTGTGTGAATGCTTAAAATAATTTATCAAACCGTTTCATCCCAGAAATACCTAAAAATGTAAAAAATATAGTATAAATACTCATAGTTTTACGCAAATCCTAAAAAAATTTCCGATGAATTATGAAATTCTTTATAAGTTTACCCCAGATTAACAAATTAAATCTCCTCCGACCTCCGGATTGGCTTTAATTTAAATGTCCTCCGCGCTTGAGGGGTTAACGCAGATTACGCATCCTTTCCGGGAACGATTTAATCGCTTAAAACGAGAGATTCCCGTATTCCGTGTCTAGTTTTGCAATATATCGATATATTCCTACTGATATATCGTTATTATCGATATTAAGCTTTAGATATATCAAATTATACACATTGATATATTATTTTTTGCCATCTATAAGTATAACATCTGTTTGGTTGCGGCAATGGTTTCCAAAGTAACGAGAAAATTTTTGAAGTGTTTGATAAATTATTCTAAACCTTAAACCTCTCTCGAAATTTATTTATTTATTTATTTTTTCAGTTTCAAAAACAGCACAGAGGCCTCATTACATTGAAACATAAAACCATAACAAATAATATAACATTAAAATAAATAACTAAAATAAGAAGTTAACAATATTACCAGCAATTGTAATGATCATAACACAGAGGGCGCCAAAAATTAGAGAGGAACAGAATTACGCAGCAGGTAGTAGATTACGGAAAGAAGTGGGTGAAAAAATGTCTAGATTTGGAAGTGAAGCCAGTAAGGAATTATATTCAAACGGGAGGCGGTAAGAGAGAGAGCGTTGGGAGACGGAGAGTCGAAATTTTGGTAAATGAAATAGGCTTTGAAGGCGAGTGGAGCGCGATGGAACACGGAGCGAAAAATAGGATGTAAGTAATGGAGAGCGATAGATACCATTGATGAGTGAGTGAAGGTAATTAAGATCGGTAATAAGTCGCCTATGAGAAAGAGAGGGGATGCTTAAAGAGGGTGCTCTACCCCGCGTGCGGTGTCAAACTATGGCGTCGAAGAACTTCAGTACAGAGTCAAGCCGTTTTAGGTTTGAAGGAGAAGCAGTGGACCAAATAGGCGAGCAGTAATTTAATATGGGAGCAACACAGCCATTAAAGAAAGTCTTAAGAGCTAACGGATTGGAAATTTCACTGAATCTATAGAGAACACCAAGTAATGACATCGCTTTTGCAGAAATCTTCTGAATATGTTGGCAAAAACTTAATTTTGCGTCGAAGATCACTCCAAGATCTTCGTGGGATTGAACTCTAGGAAAGGGTTTGCCTAGTAGACAGTATGAGGAAGGGAAAGGAGAGGATTTCAGGGTAAAGGGCAAAAGTTTGCATTTGGACAGATTTATTTCCAGTTTCCACTTGGAGCACCACTCCGTCAGCGAGTTAAGTGCAGCTTGAAGACATTGCTTGTCTACATCGGAGTCAACCCTTTTGAAAATCTTGCAGTCATCGGCATATAAAAGAATTTGGCAATCATGTGGCTCAATAACCTCGACTAAATCATCTATATAAAGACTAAATAATAGAGGTCCCAGGACACTACCCTGGGGCACACCAGACAAGACTGGAGTAGTGGATGAGGAGTGTCCGTTAAGTACAACACGCTGTGTTCTAGAATATAGATAACTTTCCAGGAGAGAGAGAAGAGGGCCATGTAGGTTATATCTATTGCTTAATTTATGAAGAAGAAGTCTATGGTCAACTGTGTCAAAAGCCTTTGCCAGATCAATATAGCACACATCAACCTGGGATTTTTGCTCAAAGGCCAGAATGATTTCGTGGTGTATGACTGTAAGATTCGTTAAACAGGAGCTCCGAGGTAGAAAACCCTGTTGTTGAGGAGAAATGTAAGGATAGGTGAAAGAGAGTAAATGCCTATGAATTATCTTTTCAAACATGGTGGATAACAGAGGGAGGATAGAGATTGGTCGATAGTTAGTGACATCTGCTCGGCTGCCACTTTTCAAAATGGGTGTTATATTGGCTGACTTCCATATGGAAGGAAAACGGCCACTGAACAGACACTTGTTATAAATAAGAGTTAAAGGAATACACAAAACCTCCAAAGTATTTTTTAAAAAGACAGAACTTATCTCATCAGAGCCGGAAGATTTATTCTTATCCAGGGAAGCAAGTAAGTATCTGACCTCAGAAAAGGATGTTAAAATATTGGATAAGGAATCCGAAGAAATTGATGCAATAGAAGGAAGGGAGTCGGTAGTAGAGGTAGGCAGAGAGAAATTGGAGGAGAAATAATCATTGAAAAAATGCGGGCGGTCATTACCTTGAACAACAATATTATGATATTTCACAAGATTAGGTATCCGTGATGTTCGCCGCCTAGAGTTAACAAGGGACCAAAAACGTTTAGAGCATGATTTCACTTCATTCGTAATGCCCTCTACATAATTTTTATAATCTCTTCTTAATAAAAATTTACAGTGCCTCCTTATGTTACAGAAATTTGTTTTGGTGTGCTGGTTAGGATTGCTCTTATACAAAGCCCAGCACGAATGTTTGTTTCTAACACAAAGCACTGCTTCACCAGACATCCACGGAGGCCTTTTCTTCGATATTTTCTTGGAAGGGACACAATCAGCAATTACCGCTTCGATAGCATCGTAGAAAAAGGCGACCGCGTCTTCCAGGGATCCGTAGAGGAGCGCGTCCCACGGCAGGAGGGAAAGGGAACGGTTTATGGCCTCCCAGTCGGCCTTCCCCCATACCCTAACTACACGGGGGGTTTGGGTGGGTATACACTCCATGGTGGGGACGGTAGAAAGCGAAGCCTCCAAAGACATATGGTCAGAGTCGAAAAAGTTTCTTCCTACCGAAACCAGGATCTCCTCAGGGGAGAGAAGAAAGTCCAAAATAGCCTCCTCACGGGTAGCACTTAAATTACTCTGCTTTAGGCCAAGAGCATGGAGAAAGTGATCAATGAAAAATATGTCTAACGAATTGGAAGGCACTCCTTCAACCATGTTCACCCAATTGATAGATAAATTAAAATCTCCTACAAGAAAAACCTTATTCGATTCGGAGATGGCGGACAAAACAGAATCAAAACAAGCATTCAGTGACTCAATGCTGCTGTTAGGAGGTCGATAAAAACAGCCTATCAAGATTTTCCTTCCCTGCAGAACAATTTCAGCCCACAAAATTTCACAGCCATCCCTCTCCAAGTCAGGTCGGTGACGAGACTGCAGGAACGACTTAACGGCAATTAATACTCCACCGCCTCGGGTCTTCCTATCCTTGCGATATACACTGTAAAAGTATGATAATGGCAATTCTTCACTTTTTATGCTCTCCGAGAGCCAAGTTTCACTGAGAGCGATTATGTCAAAGGACCTTAATTCACTTAGTTGCACTTCACATTCACCTAGTTTGTTCTTGATCGATCTGACATTCTGATAATAAAGTGATATGGGGGAGCACATGGGGCCGGGATTAATCTCGACATCTCCAGATAACAACACCGAAAGTATCAGAAACTCTGTAGCGATGCGGAGAACTCCAGGGACTGCGGGCCGCGAGGGCACGGGAAGACGGCGACGACCGGGGCTCTTGAGGGTCGCCGTTAGAGAGGGACTCCGAGAAAAGGAAGTCTCCACAACCGACGAGCACGAAAAATGAAAACTTCGATCTCCAAAAAGTAATTGCCTCAAAACTACTTCACAATGCCTTGAATGAATGGGACGGTGTTCACGATGATCCTGAGAAATGCGAATCAAAGATATCCAGAGTGCAACCACCGAAAAAACAACTAAATGTCGGAGACGACGCGAAGGACACATGGACGCTTCCGCCATCTTGGATTATTTGCTAAAAATTGAGAGAATTTCTTATTTTTCCGAGACATCACGTTTCTATGGTCGGTGCGTTCCTACCGTGACAATTTGGACTAATTAGTTAAATAATAAGTTTTATCTACTATTTATAATCTTTTATATCGGTATTATCTGCTAAAATTTGTTAAAATAATGTTTTTCTACGGTATGTAAGATGAAAATACCCCAAAGCTGTTGGCCAACATGGATGCAAAACGTGAGGGGGGATTTATTAAGCTCACCAATGATTGGAAAGATTTCCATACCTATGGGACAATTTCGTTTTCGTTTCTTCTAAAAATCATACTCTTACGATCCTACTGGTGAAATAGTGTAACACCACGAATCTCATTCGATGGAAACATAATAAGTATATAATAATATATAAGTACATTTTAAAATTATATAGGGGAATTTTTAAGTGACTTTAATACCAAGGAAAATCTGTGTAACTCGGCCTTTTCATTCTCGATTTTTTATTATACTATTATCGATAATCATATTTTAACGATTTTTCCTTCGAGAAACTTGTATCTATGTATCATGAACTTGATGAGAGCGGTAGCTAGGGTCGTGACACTTAATGTTAGAAAACGAGGGCCGTCTAAACGTGACCCCTCCAACCCCTCCGCCGCCTCAGTGCGTTTTGGAGACCCTTCCCATTCCCTTACCTCCCCATTGGTCGAAGACATTGCCAGGCAACGAGCTACGTAAGCACTCGCGTCTCCTCTTCCTGCTCCCTCCCCGACCCGATTGCCGCTTTTCGTATTGCAGCGGATTTTCCGTAAACCAAAACGTTTAATTATTCCATAAATTTGATGCAATGATCCTCCATCAATTTTTTTCAGTTCTGAAAACAATTTACCCATAAAATGTATGAGTGGGAATTGGTATACACTTCTAAAGAAAAAACATTTTTTTACACGTTTATTGCGAAAAAAATTAAGTACAAAATAT
This sequence comes from Tanypteryx hageni, assembly GCA_028673005.1. Lineage (NCBI taxonomy): Eukaryota > Metazoa > Arthropoda > Insecta > Odonata > Petaluridae > Tanypteryx > Tanypteryx hageni. The sequence continues at coordinate 175,547,229 of CM054120.1, forward strand.
AACAATATTATTGGCCCATTGATCTGTAGAAACAAGTATAGGACAAGGTCGGCATAGTATAAACAAGAATGGATATCACATAAGAGCTTCTTTAGGAGCACATCATAAGCAAAAATAATACATTCCAAACATTATTAATATAATAAGAGTACATTCAAAGGTTGCTATATTTTAAGCAAGGAGAAGTAATAGATTACAGTTATATCACAATATATACATAAAACAATTTCCAGGAAGTCCTTTACATTATAAAGACAGACAACAATAAATTATACACCGAGTATCGCATTTTATATAAATAAATATACCTCATAAGGTTCTCCCTAATGGCACTACTAGGACTGCGTGGGGTCTGAAACCCCGAGGGGCCAGGTTGTGGGCCCACTTCACCTTGCTCTACTGCCGCAGGAAGAAAATACATGTTAACCATTTAGTCAACTAACAACAAAAACTATTAAATATTAATAATGAATAACAGAAAAGTGGTCAGAAGCAATATTGTTAATATTTTTTACAAGATGTTTTTAAAACACAAAAGACACCTACCTGTAGGAGAGGAAACCACAGGCGTCAATGGCTCAGCCCATGACGGGCCAGGCTGTGGGGCAACTTCATCTTGTTTTGCTGCTACAGGAAGGAAATACAAGTTAACCATTGAGCCAACTAACACTTCATAGAATGCTCCAAGCATGATTGGAGAAGATGCTTGAAAAGATGAAAACAGTAGTCACTAGATAAACAGTGTCTATGCAAAACATCACTAAAATTATTTACCCGGCAGACGTAAATTCGGAATGGAATCCTTCCGAAATTTCATAGTGCCTTCAATAAAATTCTCCTGAGAGAAATGCCTCAGGCAAAGTCTTCTATTGCTATAGATGGCCATTCGGTTCATGGACATGAGCTTAGGATTCCCAACCAAACATCAAATCGACAATTTGAGTCGGAAATGGGATGAGGGAACCTGGATTTATCATTTTAAAATATACATCCTCTTGCCGATCTCGCGTATTTCACACTCAGGCATTTCTAAATATTAATAAATTAATTATATGTCAAAATATTTACCTAACTCGAGTACCCTCCTTATTCCCGCAATTGGGGACGCAACACGAAAAGCAAACCATACCCAGAAATAACTGGAAATAACGTGTAACCTCGTCTAACCGCTCGAAACCACGTGAAATCCGGAAAACGGTTGAAACCACTTGAAACACGAAAACCGTTCGAATGTGCGCGCAACCTATTTCCCCTACTTCTCCTCCTACTTCCTTTCCTACTTCCCCTCCATCGACTCTGATGTGCTTTGGAGAGCCAATCCAAAGGTGGTCCCCGTTTTGCTATCCCAGTGACCGTCCCCTGGTTGATTATAAGTACAACGACTATAACAATGTTATTAGGCATTATAACTCATATTAGCTTGCAGGCGAAGCATTTTGAAGGAATAGTGCTCATGCAGCTCATTTTAAGGGTTTCTTACATCGAGATGATTATTAATTGATTTTTTTTAGAGAATAGGTCCATATGTAGTTATTACGTATTCCAGTAATGAAAATATTAAACTTGTAAGCAAAAACATTTGTCAAGTACTGTTTATTTTTCATTCATCTCATAATGAATCCGCTTGAACAGTCTTTAGGAAACCATGAATTTGATGATGAAGTGAAAGGACTTGTGCCATTTCTTCAAAATATAATGATTCCAATTGTGGCTGCTAATCTTGATGCTACTATGGAGCCAACCCTAATGCCTTATGTTAGACCATCAGTGGAGCTTAATGTCAACGATACCACTATTGGAGTGATTGGATACCTTACACCTGACACTGAGGTATATATGGCTTGCTAATAAGTTCCATAGTGTATTAAAGAATGATATACATTCTTCAGTTATTTTATTATAAAGAAATGTTTGTGTGCCAAATTTTATATGGCAGAGTAAATGTGTAAATTAACATTCCAAGTAAGAGAGTTAGTACTTGAGTAACATATTCATTACAGGTAATTGGAGCACTTGTAAAATGCTTATTAGTGATAGTAAAGGATTTTAATGAGCAATAATAATGAAGATATACATAATTTTCTCTAAGTAGACCCTGCTTCTTATAGTCCTAATGAAAAAATCAATTGTTTCATTTATCATATAACTGTTGTATGTTTATACAGCTGGTCATTAAGGGAGTAATATTATAGGCAAAGATACTTTTTTGGAAAGAATTTTCCATAATTATGACTTGCATTTGTATCCTTCAGATTTGACTAGATTTTGTGTTGTGATTTGAATCTTAAATTTCCTTTGTTATCTAAATGATGCATTGACTTTTACATTCAACATTTAGTCTCTTATCATTTCCATTACTTAGTCATCTTTTTATTATGTACCAGAATACATTACTATGTATGTCCATTTTCATGGAATTATACAGACTGAAGACAACTATTAGATATTGCATCAAAATGAGGAGAATGTGAATTCTATTCCATCATATCATGTTGTAAATAATGCCATCTATTCATCTTTTGCCTGATTTTTTTGTGGTTTCTATGTATTAAAATACTTTTGCATTAATAAAAACATATATATTGACAAATTTAGGAAGAGAACATCATATTCTTGTCTCTATCACAAAGGATAGAAGTCTGACATTTGTGTTTCCATGCTTTGGTAATTAAAGATTCTCCACGTGTAGGGCATGACTCCTAAATTCCTAGTGTATAGCATAAATTCTAAGATTTTGGTTAGCACCATATTTTAGTATCAGTTATACTGTAAGTAGTTTTTATTTACCACTGAGAATTTTTCCTTTAGATATATGCAGTAAAAACCCATATTTACATTATCAGAATGTATATTTTCCCACTATTTACAACATTTTATAAGGGTCCCATCAATTTTCCTATGATTCCAATGTAAGTAAAACCCTGTATTTATATTATTTCATTTTAAGTTTTCTTGCTATTCATGTCATTTTACGTTAGAATTTCCAGTTTTTTTAAAACAATTTAGTATGTGATTCCCAACAATTTTTAACGTTTTTTGATTTAGCAAATTAATCCCAACTATTCTGGGCGAAAATCTTGAAAATGGCAACAGAGTAGGAACAACACCCCTAGAGGCAGAAATATGAACTCTTTCTTTTCAAAATAGTACTTTATTTAACAGATGCTATGATCTTACTTAGGAACAGCATACTTAGAGACAGAATTATCTATGAACTCTTTTGGGTGAAAACTACAAAACCTCATACTTAAATCACAATGGCAGAGCATAAACAGTGCACCTGGATACAGATATACTATTTATGCTATTTACTCTTTGAACCAAGTATGAAAGCTACTGAAAAGATGTTCAAGTTTGGCGCTATTATGTTTTTACCCTTTCTACTCAAATTCTGCTCCTTGGCTCCCACAGATTGTAATTAAATTTAAGTTAATTTGTAATTTGTAGTAATTTAAATTATCATATTGTCCCAAATATAACACGATGTTTTTTTCCAAAAAATGAAATTTTAAAAGTGGCCCCTGCATTATATTGGAGTAATAGTAATTTAAAAAAATTGTAAAATCGTGTTTTGAAAAATCACTGTACATTCCACACATCTGTTAAGTGATACAAGATACTTGTTACATTGTAAACACATTAGGCATACATATTACAATGTACTTGAAAAGCATCTGAGGCGAAAATAGTCTGTGACTGAACTCATTAATCATTGAATTGAAGCTATCAGTGCATCGGCATATTCTTTGTACCTACTGTAGTGAGTTTTTACCCATCTGTTATTTTGACAATGGGTGACAAAAAGGATGCTGATCATGTTGAGAAAAAAGGTTCTTCCAAATCTCTGGTTAACAGAGGAATCCAATGAAGTTATAACATGAATTTTAAAATAGTCGTAGCTCAAGAGGTGGAAAAAACGAACACTATTGAAGCTTCGAAAAGTATGATGTTCCTGAAGTAAATATACCTATGTCTATGTACAATTTTCCAGACAAATTTTATATGGAGAATGTAATGGAAACCCAATCATACTATACTACCATTTTAATTCGGCGTATATTTTAATATTACTATTATTAAAAAGTGTTGGTTAAGTAAATGAATAAATAGATATACTCTTTATAAACTTAGCAATTTTAACACTGATTTTATTGTTAGTCTTACTGTAACAAATGAGTGAGTTTAAAAGTAAAATCAGTTTAGCTATTTTTCCTTTTCCCTCAATTTGCACTTTCCCGAAATTTACACTTTCCTGCATTTTACACTTTTTCCCAGGACCCTAGTAAAGTGTAAATAAAGGGTTTTACTGTATTTTCTTTTTACCCTTTGCATTTAAATGTTTCAAAAATTTCATCTGCCTTTTTTATATAAAACAGATACTTCTTACCAGTGAATTTCATATAAATAACGATCATTAAATTACAAGGCTCAATAGCAGCACTCTTGGTGACAAATCATAGAGCATGTGAAATAACATGAAACGAAGGTTAATTAGCCCTCAAATAAAAATATAAATGAAATGGAGATACTGTCTTTTATTCCAATATCACACTCACATTTTTACTGAAAATTTCATATTTCAGAACTGTTGTAAATAATATTCTAATTGTAAGAACTTCAGTTGAGTAAATTCCCTTTAGATTTTTAAAAATACCTGTTTAAAAAAACCGTTTGCATGTGGTATTTGGATAAATAAATATGGTATCAAGGAAATATAATGAAACAAGTACTTACTAATGTCTATTTTAAAAGTACCATAATGAAAATGTACTTAATCAATCAGAGAATTTTTTGCAAGTAAAAGCAAAATTTTTTAATTTAAAGATAAAAATGATTGTCTCCTATAACCAGAATATTACCAGCTTCTGACCGTAATCTTGACGTTATTACTCATTGAAGGAAATGCTCTAAGTCCCTTGAAGTTTAGAGTTAAAAACAAGGGTAAATTAGGAAAAGTGCTCTTCTAAATCATTGGACTCATTAAAATAATCATCCAAACATGTTTAAAATATTGCATTGGAGCTAAACAGTTGGGAATACCTCTTTAAGCATCATTTGTATTATTTGTTTATATCAATTTTTGCCAGTAGGCATTAAGATTTTGTTTATTTATATCCACTGACAAATGAATCTATTTTGTGATTGAAAAGGAAATTTCACATCTTGGCAATGTGGTGTTATGGCCTGAAGTAGAGAGTGTTGCAAAAGAAGCAGCTAGGTTAAGGGCTAAAGGTGTGAAAATATTAATTGCCCTTGGCCATTCTGGATTCCGTACTGACTTAGAAATTGCCCGTCTAGTTCCAGATATTGATCTTGTAATTGGAGGACATACAAACACGTTTCTGTTTACAGGTAATATTTATAAATATGATAGTTAATTCAGCTATTTAACTCATAGGTTCCCATGTGATTTTTTAAATTTTAGGTAATTTAACCCTTTCGCTGATAAGGACTTTTAGCTTTTGCGTCAGCCGTGTGCGCCGAGTTCAGTGACCTTGAATCACGCCTGTGCTGAATACTTTCTCTAGGAGCTCCACGTCTATGTTCTTTCATTCGTCTTTTAGTCTCTTTATATTTTAAAAGTTATTTTGTCAATCATTTACATTCATATTGATTATCAACCATCTCGAAAAAAATATTTTCATCTTTTTTGAGCAGCGAACGGAAAAGCTTGAAATGCATATATGCGTCAAGGCACCACTCTGCCCGCCCGCATATACACATCGATAGCAGCGAAAGGGTTAACAGCTTAATCCCTAAGAAAATATTAAAACTTTCAAAGAATAAATTATATGTAGTGGTTCCATATTATGTCTTTAAATATAAAATCTGAGATTAAATTTAACACTATGCATTTATTCATAAAATATTGTGCAAATATAATAATAAAAATACAACTATGGTTTGTTAGACATTATTGTCTTATTTTTGCATAGCAAAATATATTTATTTTTCAAAAGAAAACTAGTTTTATAAAAACAAAAGTTGTAGGAAATTTTGTAAATTTAAAAATCATTGATTTAAATTTTCTATCCAGGAAATTGAAAAAATAAATTGGCAATATGTATCACTGATTTTTGATATCAATATATATTTGTGGAATAATTTATTGCATGCCGTAAAAACTCATCCATACCATTCAGTCATACCCTGATTTAGCAGTGCCATTTGTCCATCACTGACATTAGCGCTAAAGCAATGTTGGTGGTAAATCAAATTATGGCTTGCTCTATGTAATCATGAAATGGAAGTTCTGTTCACAATGATTCATGAGCAATATGCAGAGATGGCACTATGTGGGAGGGGGAGTGGAGGATGCTAAATTGGGGTCTGACTGTATATTGCAGCATTAATAAAAATAATAGTTGTGTATGTCTTATAATAATTAATTATATGTAAGTAGGAACTCCACCAGATATTGAAGTACCAGTTGGTGAATATCCTAAGATAGTAGTGCAGCGGTCTGGGCGAAAAGTGCTTGTAGTTCAAGCTTATGCATTTACCAAATACTTAGGTTACTTGCATCTGACTTTTGATCAAGGAGGAGAAATAATTAGTCATAAAGGGAATCCTATTCTCCTGGACCACAAGAAACCTGAAGGTAAGAGACTATGTATCTTTTCAAGATGAATTACTTCTTATGTCCTTTGGTAGGTAGGTAACTAAAATATCTTCCTAAATGAAAATTTTAGAACAATAATCACTTTATATAAAGGAATCTATTCATATCCAGATAATGTGTTATTTCAAGACTTCATGTTTTTTAATGTATATTCTAGTATCTTATCAATGATGGCCTGAATTTTCTATTCATTAAAAATCAGTTTTTATTCATCACAATAGTATATTTTTGAAAAGTGAGTAACAAACAAAACTACCACTTCTGAATTAGTATTATTTATTTCACAGATATAATTGTGTTGAAGGAGTTGGATCCATGGCGTGCAAATGTTACTGAATTGACAAAAAAAGTTGTAGGGCACACACGTGTATTCCTTGATGGGTCCCATGCCATGTGTCGCAATGTAGAGTGCAATCTGGGAAACCTCATTGCTGATTCCATGATTCATTACGTAAGTTTAGAAAGTAATATATGAACCCTTTCAGTGCAACTGTCAACCAAAGTTGATTTAACAGTTTTTACTTTTGAGTGTTTAAGTCAACTTTAGTTCACGGCAGCAGAAGTTTGTTTCCTTCTTTTAAGTTAATCAACCAAAAATCTACTCATTTTGAAATCCCCACCAGACACCTGCTATATAAGAAAAACTTTAGTAAACACAAATGTTATACAGGCGATGGCTGAAATTTGACCGGGATGTCTTCCTGGAAATGCAGTCAAATGTCAAACAGTCAAATGTCTAACAGTTGAATGTTGAGCGGCGTTTTCCCATAAGAGTACATGTTATTATTATGGGATGTGTTCCAGTATCTCGGGAGAAAAATTATAAAGTTCCATCTCATCTATATCTATAAAATTGAAATTCTGCCTGTTTGTTTGTTACTACATCATGCAAAAACAGCTGAATGGATTTTCATGAAACTTGCCGAGTATCTTTAGAATGATCCAACTTAAAATATAGGCTATATGTAGCATAGCCAAAACATTTTTTGGTGAGGGAGGTTTGGGAGGATATGTACTTTTTTTTAACAAAACCATGGTTTGTGGCACATCATTTTAACAATTTTTGAAGAGCTTAATCTAAAAATATAACTTGATTATACACTTTAATTTAACCATGGTTTGTGTCACATCATTTAAATGGTTTTTGAAGAGCTGAATCCAAAAATTTAACTTTCTTATACACTTTGTTACTTTGTCTGACTGATGTGCGAGATCAAGACTCTGGCAGAAGTAGGGGCTGGGTGGCGGAGTGGGGGGTGATGGCAAAGTGGGGGGTAACCATGTGCTCAGGGCTCAGTCTCCATCCAACCTCTGTGCTGGATGATATATCGCTCTCTTAACTGATAGGTACTGGATCGTTTTATTGATTTATGGAACTATTGCTCTCTTAACTGATACTGGATTGTTTTAAGCTATATAATGGGACTCGATAGCAGGTGAAAACCCTCCAAAAGAATGTCATTAAGGTGACAATTTTAGCAGTAAAGGGGAATGGTCTTCATCTCCCGAATCCCCCTTATACCAACAAATTACCCATTCGAGTTCAAATGCCTGCAGTTCCCTGAGTGCATCTGTTACACTATTACGATTAATAAGGCATGGGCGAATGCTCCAAATAGCAGGTGTTGACTTACAATCAAGCTGCTTCTCACACTGGCAGCTTTATGTGACTTGCTTGAGGGTGAGTAGCACCCCAGGGATCTGTTTGTTTTTTGCCCCGAATAAAAAGACCTAAAATACCTTGTACAAAAAAGCATTGAACTAATTTGATGTCCCGGGCAATGCCAGATAATACAGCTAGTATTACATAAAGTTAAAATAACATTACTAACATGCTAAGAAAACAATATTGAATCGTTAAAAAGCATAAAATAACTTAAAACTAAGGAAAAATTGCAAATAAAAATAATTTTCTGCCTGAAATCTTTTTCAACTGTGCTTACAGGACTTGGTTTATTAACCCTTCAGTTATGGCCTCTGTGCATGGTACAGACCTCGGTTTCTTACCGTATCGCTGGCCTCGGTGTGTGATACGGACCCATGCCATGCTGCTTTTAATTTGCTATATAGAGATAAGTTTTTATTTTTTTTTCGATTGGGTTTCACATTATTATAGATAAAGGTTTTTACCTTAAGAAGACATTAAATACAATATTTTTCTAAATGTTTTACTATGCAAAACTAAATTTCGTCTGCTGTGACAATGCCTGCTCCTCTGGTTGACACAAGTAAAGATGATTTGCATTATTTTTTCACCCTAAATCTTTATTAGTTTTCAAGCTTATATTTCTAAATCACTCAGAAATTAGCTCATTCTTTATGTAAGGAATAATTCGAAGTATGTCGATACTTTTCATCAGAAAATCCTGTCTTCAGTAAAAATATCATCAAAGATACAGAACACAAGGCGAGTGCTCGCAATCAATATGAATGTATAGTGGTCAAGGTTGCTAAGGCACCATGAGAAGAAGGAGAATATGGGACAGCTAGAGATGATTCACTCTCATTTTTATAAATAGCCTCCATGTGGTGTTATTTGTAAACAGTTCTTGAGTGCCACGTCTGTGTTTGGGAGAGATAAAGAAAGTGGGAAGACGCTCTCAACAACTGCATCATTATGAGAAGGGTAAAACTTGCTGCTATTTACAGAAAACTCAAGCATGTCATTTGAATAGATTGGGACAAATCGAGCATGAAAAGCAGTGACTAAGTGTGAAACATTGGTGTAGAATAAAGTTTTATTTTTATTCATGCCAGAATGGTTCTTTTAAACTTCATGCTCCTCTCCATTAAGTGATCCATTTGTAAGAAATAATCAGCCAGATCTTCTGCCATTTTAAGGCCATTCTGTATGCCACTGGTTGTGAGCTCAGGCCATCCAAGTTCTTCATCTATATCTTTATCCTCTTCATCGCTCAACATTGCCAGCTGTGCATGATCTTTTGCAGTCAACTCGGCTGATTGCAATTCGACCAACCCCTCGATATTGCCTTCTTTGATCTCTTGAAAACCTGCCTGTCTGACTTCTTCTGGTAACTTCAAAATTTGTTTAACTTCATCAGAGATACCAGGAAATCCTTTAAAATCATAAACCACCTCAGGTTACAGTTTGTTCCAGCATGTGTTAAGAGAGGAAGGCTTTATCTCATCCAAAGATTCTTTGATGTTGGCAATAGTGTCAGCAATGTCATACTGTTTCCAACATTCGCTGATGCTGTAAAATGTTCCTTTCTCAGTGGCATCCAAATTGCAGCTAAACGTAAGCCAAGTGTAGTAGACTTTGAATGTTGCAATGATCCCTTGATTAATTGCCTGCAAAAGTGAGGTGGTGTTTGGTGGCAGAAAAATCACTTTAATATTTGGATGCACGATCTCCAGCTGGGCTTGGTGTCCAGGGGCATTGTCTAACATAAGATTAGTAGAACTTTGAAGGCCAAATTTTTTTAATGTAAGTAGCACTCGACATTATGCACAACCAATCCATGAATAATTGTGTGGTGACCCAAGTCTTTTTATTGGCTTTCCAGTACACAGACAAAGTACTCTTATTTATTCTTTTCAATGCACGAGGGTTTAATGCACGGAAAATTAACATGGGCTTGACCATGAAGTCTCCCGAGGCATTGGAACATAACAGCAGCAACAGTCTGTCCTTTTGCACTTTAAATCCTGGTGCTTATTTGTAGCTGCTCTGGGAATTCCTTGGCAGCATGGTGGTCTGCAGATTCCCCCAATGTCATTTTCACATTGTGAAGGAAAAAGCGCTTCTTAAAATTGTCGAACCATCCTCTGCTGGCCGAAAAATCTCCTTTCTTTATACCCATGTCCTCTGCAAGATGCTCATAGATGCATAGAGCCTTTTCTCGGATGATAGGCCCATTAAGAGACATATTTCTGCGAGATTGATTCTCAATCCAAATGTTAAGTTGTTTTTCCATGTTTTCTAGAAAGGAATTGTGGTTACTTGCAAAGGCCAAATTTACACCTAAAGGTGCACTAGAAGCAACACTTGACCATATTTTCACTTCATTTTTCTTAATAAAGCAAATGGTGGACTTGTTAACACTGTATTGGCAGGCAACCAAAGCATTACTTCTGCCGGCCTCTAATTGATCTAATAACTTAACTTTATCAGTCAAAGACATCACTTTTCTTTGCTGCTTCTCTCTTGGTTTACTACCACTCAACATCGTTTTAGCAGAATTTTAAATATTATAAAAAGTGCACACAAAAATAAAAATTTGGCAAATGTTAAGTTAACAGTCAGTGTTGCCAATTATGCCTGGACTACTGTGGATTTCAGACTGAGGAGGTTGTATTTGAGAGTAGGGATGCGTACGTTACTTTGATACTATCTTCTTTTGATAGATCAAATGATACAAGTATTGATATGTTTATAAAAACGTGCATCCCTATGTGCGAGAAAAGATCACAGCCCTATTCCTACGCATCATTGCACATCAGCCTGCACTACTTTATCTTGCACGCTAACCACAAATAGTCAAAGCAGTAGCTGTGATCCACAAAGCAGGGTCGCAAAAATTTAACCATGAATAAGTAAAGCAGCGAATGGCAGAGCTGCGAATGAGAAAGTCCTACTGTACTCCTATCTCATTAAATGGCATCCATCAAGCAACAATTAAATTTCATTTTTTCTCCTTAGCTCTTATATGATCTGTAAGTAATAGATTAAAAAATTTATTTGGAGAGAGGTCAAAGTATACTGTAAAATAGTCTGCTTGACCACAAAATTATGACTTATGGTTTCAGAGGAAAAATTTGAGAAAATCCCATGCATAACATAACATATTTTTTTACATCATTCACTATGACATTTCCATCAACAAACAACAATTAAAAATCCCTATTTTCTATCCCATGTTTTATATGATCTGTGAGGTCATCATCATCATGCTGCTGTCTGAAGATGGGTTTCAGCTGAATCACTGCCTCCATTTCTCTCTCTTCCCAGAAGCCTCTTTTTTACCTCTATAAGTACTATATTCCTGCTTTAAATTCTTTAATTTTAATTTCTTTTTCTCACTCTTCCTCTTCTGCCAATTTTGCCATTTAAGTTTGTCCATTGTAAACACTCTCTTCTCAATATGTGGCCTATCCAATTTTCTTTTCTTTTGCAAATTGTTTTTATTAGCATCCTTTCTTCTCCAACCATATCTAATTACCTCTTCTTCTCTTCCTCTGTCCATTTTACTTTCATCATCGTCCTCCATACCCACATCTTAAAACTTTCTAAATATTTTTCCTCCTTTCTCCTTACCATCCATGTCTTTGCACCATAAAGAGTTAGGCTCCATATTAAGAATTTCGCTAATTTCTTCCTTGTTCCTAAATTTATTTTCTTGCTCGTGGGAAGCTCCTTCTTGTTAAATGCTGCTTGTGCTATTGCAATCCTACTTCTGATGTCCTGTGTACTACTTCCATCCTGCGCTAAAATACTGCCAAGAGATTTGAAACTACTTACTTGTTCCTATTTTTGGACATTTACCATTACATTTATTTTTTTATGTTCCTTTGAAACCACCATGACTTTCGTTTTTCTGGCATTGATTGTCATTCCATACTGTTGACCAACCTTCACTGTCTATCATCCTCTGAACTTCATATAATTACTACTTATAAGTAATTTCTGAAGTTCCCAAAGAATTTTTTTATTTCTATACTGAATGTTAGATATCAATATAACAGTATTTACCCAAATCCAAGAGGAGGGTTTTCTCCAAATTTCAGCTTGCAAAAATTGAGGGGCTTAAATTTGAGTACAAAATGGTGTACTGCCAATAAATCAGTCAATTCGTCACATGACAAACTCATCGCACATCAATACATTGCATGTAAAATTCACCGCACATCAATTCTTCACTTGGCAAGTTCGTCGTGTGACAAATTGGAAGGTGAGACCATAACTGGTATGCAGCAGGGGAGAAACTAGTTAGTTTGGGTGGGTTGCGAATCACCTCCTGCCATACATCATACAATCTCTTGCCTTGGATAATTTGAAAAGAGAATTGTGATTCATTATGGTATTATGGAAATATAAAGGAAAATTTTGCTCTTGAAAAGTGTCTCCCCCTGCCATACACCAGTCATAATGTCTTACCTTCCAATTTGTCTCGCAACAAATTTGTCCAGTGATGAATTGATGCACGATAAGTTTGTCATTTGATGTATTGATGCACCATGAATTTTTCCTGCAATGAATTGATGCACAATGATCTGACTTTGACCAGTTGTCATAGAACTGTAGAAAGTATGGTTATGTATTTAATCTTTTTTTCTATAAACAAATGAAACATAAGATAAAATAATTGTATCTACTAAAATTTTTCATTGCAAACGTACAATACAGATTCCAATTAATAGAGTATCAATTTTCAAAAATAATTTTAAAATTGATTTTTCCTCAAATAAAAATTTTTAACAAAGCATTTCAATGAATGAATGAAGTAGTATACCTATACTGAAAACATGTGTTAGAAATATACACCAAATACATTCAGTGAGAGATTGGATCAGTAAATCTTTTTTCTGTTTTGACAATCTGCTAAAAGATTCAGGGTTTTCTTGGATTCAGATAAATATGATAATTATTCTAACTAGAGGCCCATTGCAGTACTTCCTGCAAACATTTAAGGAACCTTGCATGAAGTGAACCAATGCAATAGAGCCTATGACAAAGAATTGTGACCAAAAACAAATACATGATTTAGACTAACACTTCCTGATGCACAACATATTTCTTTGTTAGCAGTTTCTGATGGTACAGCAGATCATATGTTCTGTGGGTTGTTTAATAATAAGTAATATATGCACCAGCCATGCATCAATTATCTTGATTAATTATTGAAGGAAATTGATCACCAACATCATCAATGTAGTAATTTGCATATAACTGCCCAATAAAATTTGCAAATAAAATGATATTTTCAATGTATGCATAAAATATCTTGCTATTTGTAATGTGAAGTTGTCCATTATTACAATGCAGTGGAGTCATTTCTGACTTCCAGTTTTTCACTATGTGTTTCATTTGGTTTTAAATTTAAATGAAACTTTTCACATAAATTTTCAATCAATTTTTGTCCTTCATATGTTTGTCTCATTGTGAGCATAGTGCAAATGCACTTGAAAGCCTGAGTCTAATAACGCCAATAATTCCAAGGTCAGCAATGCCAGCAACCCTAAAAAACTACTTTTTGAAATGTTGAAAAATCGGGAAAAATCAATTATAAACTTAAAATATGAGCAAATGCAAATTAACAACAGAATCTGTAGTAAGAATAAGAATCTTAATTTCTTTCTACGTCAAGTCAAAGTCTTGATCATAAGATACGAGGCGTATTCGGAAAGTAAGTAGGTACCATTTGCAAATATTTCTGCTGCAGAGCTACGGTTGTGATTTTGCGCATGCGCGCTGAATTCCCACATTCATTGGCAAGGCTAAGACTCCATTACGAGAACATCTGATCATATTTATGTATTGTTCTGTGCATTTAACATGTTTAAGACAATCGAGCGGCCTGCTAGCTGTGAAATACGGTCTGTTATCCATTTTTTGAAAGCAAGAAATGTGAAACCGGCTGACATTCACCGTCAGATTTGTGAGGTCTAAAGTCAAAATGCCATGAGTGATGGAAGGGTGAGGAAATGGGTCAGATAGTTCAACAAAAGTCATGAGAACATGCATGACGAGGCGTAGAGTGGCCAGCCATCTGTGGTCAATGATGATTTGGTGTGCACGGTCAACGCAAAAGTTCATGAGGACAGATGGTTCACAATTTCATCACTTTCCTTGCATTTCCCACAAATTTCAAGAACTATTCTCTACGAAATTGTGACAGATCATCTGGACTTGCGGAAATTGTGCTCTCTGAGAAGCACAAAAACAAGCGGGCTGTCAGTGCATTGACCTTTCTCACGCAATACAGTGAGCAAGGTGATGGGTTCTGGGGGCCATATCGTCACAGGTGACAAGACATGGGTGTCCCATGTGACTCCAGAATCAAAGCAGCAGTCCATGGAGTTGAAGCACACCTCATCGCCAAAAAGGCTGAAAGTCAAGCAGACAATTTCAACCCGCAAGATCATGTGCAAAGTTTTTTGGGACAGGCAAGGAGTTTTGCTTGTTGAATTCTTGGGTAAAGGCAGAAAAATAAACTCAGCAGCCTATTGTGAGACCCTGAAGAAACTGCATTGCGTGATCCAGAACAAAAGGTGTGGCATGCTTACTCGCGGAGTTGTGTTGCTTCATGACAATGCTCGGCCACACACTGCTGCTCAAAGTCAAGCCCTCATCACGTCATTTGGCTGGGAACAAATGGATCACCCTCCCTATAGCCCAGACTTAGTGCCAAGTGACTTTCATCTGTTCCTGCATCTGAAGAAGTTCCTTGCTGGCCAGCATTTCTTCAATGATGATGATGTCAAAGGAGCAGTGCAGAAGTGGCTGTCTTCAGGAGGAGGGAATACAGAAACTGGTGCCCCATTATGATAAATGCCTCAATAATGGTGGAAGCTATGTAGAAAAGTAGCTTAATATATGGCAAATCTGATAAAAATAACATTTTTTAAAAACAAATTCTCTTTTTTTTTAATAACCAAACGTTACTTACTTTCCGAATACGCCTTGTATTTTAATGTGTTATAGACTAAAGCTCTACATATCATATTCCAGCTGATTACATGTTAAACATGCAAAAATAAAAATTATCCTAGTATCAAACCCATTCCTTTTTGGGAGACAACTACCCGCACACCTTTAAGAGTTTGCACTGAGTATTCAGGCAAAAGATTTGTTGCAATTGAACTGGCTGTTCTCGATTTATTTGCATTTATACTGGAAAGTGGTATCACTGCAGGCTTTGGACACAGGCAGGCAGGGACATAGCAGCAGCAATATTAGATTACTAGCGTAATTGCCTGTCAAATATGACAGGTATGTGTGGATTAAGTACAGTAGAACCTCATAAATCCCGTACCCTTGGGACCTAGCATAAGCCGGATTTGAGAAAACTTCGGTTTTTTAAACGTGGTGCACACAGCCTAAGTATCCAGGGGAAATTTGGCCTATTGTAGGATAAAATGATAGAAAGCTTTTTGTAATCTATATAATGTATTTCAAAATTTAATCACAGATGCAAAAACATGATAAATCAAAATAGATTCTTCCTCTTGCCCCCCTTGGCTATGCCACTGCTCTTTCATGGCCTATACATAAAAAATAAAATACATAGCATTAAAATCCAAAATTTACGTCAAAACTTATAAATGATAGTGTCATTAACAAATGGACAAATTTGAAATTAGGGCCATGCAAATTTAATGCATACTAACCAATTTCAGGAGACCCCTGAAGATGGCACTTGAGGAAGGTGCCGAAACGTCAGTTGACAACATATTCACCTTGCTGGAAACCCGGGAACTCTTCACCGCATTAATTGAGAAGTTATCCATGCATGTTTATTAGCATGGTGGTGGACAGGAAAATTCTTTACATCATTTAGAGCATGAGGGCATGCACTTTTACCGATTACAGTCAGCTTTAGTTTGTGTGTACCTGATGCATTTGTGCATGCAAGAACAGTCAGCCACTCCTTAACTCCAAATGCCTTATCCTCCTCACCAGCTGCAAGTGTGCTCCGAGGGAGACCACCAAAATAACCCCGTTTCATTCGTGTTGTATATTTGCTCTGAAATAAGATTTTCATTCGAAATTAACATTTTAAATTCGTCTACAAATTTTTCGGCAGCATCCTAATCGCCACTAAGTTTTTTTGCCAGACTCAGCTAATTTTCGCAAGCTTTATTGATTTTCAAATCATCATGGAATTTCTTTGCTTGCTGTATTAGCAATAAGCCTGATACCATTACACCTTCACTTCTTCTTTGTCGAAACCATTCAAACAATACTCTATTGACATCATTGACCCTGGAAGTGTGTAAAGTTTTTCAGCTACTTATAGCCTTAGAAATGTCACTGTCTGCATAAAATTTCAGCAAATCACTTTTTTGTTTCTTCAAGTCATACACAGTAGAACTTCCTACGCTATACTCTTCACAAAGTCTCTTAACTGAAGCACCATTTTCTAGTTTTCTAAATAAATCCACTTTTTGTTCAATAGAAAGAGATTTATGTTTATGCTTCATAATGCTACTGGAAGGGTTTTCAGCTCTTTTTGAATGCATTCCAATATGAAATTGAGCACTATCACGCAACTGAAAACACATGCAATCTCAATGAGAGTGAACACGACTGTATACAAGTTATACAACCTGGATAATGAGTTTCTTCCTCTTACGGTGGAGCCGTCTGGGCAGCTCTACATAACTGTAACACGTTTTCCTGCATTAAAAGTGTACTTAATGTACACTTTGTATATGTATTAATTTGCTGCCTGCAAATTGGTTCTAGAATTGGCGAAATTTTATATGACACAGTGCATTCACCATCCTATAGCGGAATAGGCTACACCTGGCAAAAATCTTAAAAAGTGCACATTTCAAAAAGTGACGGATTTTTGATAATTCCGAATTTTTGAATGCTGGATTTATGAGTTTCTACTGTATTAATTTATAGGCACTTCCCATTCTTCCTCCTTTTCTCTCTTCCTCTCTCCCATCCACTTCCTTCTCATTCTCCCTCCCATTCTCCCTCCCATTCTCCCTCCCTCTCTCCCTCTCCCCTTCTCTGAAAAAATAGACTTCATAGTCTCAATCTTGCCCTAATAAAGAACATTATCAAGCTGTCTCTCTTCTCTCCCTCCTCTGTCGCCTTCCCTCTCTCTCCCATTATCTCTCTTCCTCACTATCTCTCCCTCCCTCTCCTTCTCTGAAAAAATGGAATTCTTAATCTCAATCTTGCACTAATAATGAACATTATCTATATATCTCTCCCTCCTCTGTCTCTCTCCCTATCTCCTTTTTTCCTCTCTCTCCTTCTCTATCTTGTATTAAAGCATTCAAAGCATGCATTCGTTATCCATGTAGCATAAGGATTTAAATGACAATTTAATCTTAAGGTTTAACAGTGACATGGTTGGCAAGACAACATGTTGCTAAAAACCTAAAATTTCCAATAAATATGATATAAACGTAGAACTTGAGCAATTTTGTATAATCGGCAAAATGTGATGATATGAATAAGAAACGTAATTTACTTTTCTTTAAAATGGTTCCAAAGATCATAGTTCTTGACATGTAGGTGCTGATCAGCAGCAACACTGTTATAATGCTGCCCCTAGAAAAGTACCACCTCTCCAATTCACGGGGGTGCCAGTGGTATAATGGTTAGGAGGCTGGCTTCTACTCGCCTGCTGTTCAAAGGAGCAGTGGGCATGAACCCTGCACAAGTAGAATTTTTTCCAAGTTTACCTGGGCCCGTTTGTGTGGTTTGAGGAGACTGCACAAATTCAGCATTCCATCCTTTGGCGGATCCAGAGTCCCCTCCTCCCATCTGTGTGAATGTGCAGTTGATGACAGTGCAAAATGACCATAGCAGTCAACACATTTAAAAAATCAATTACTACTACTATTCCAATTCATTGCACGCGATGAAAACAATACAATGAATACATGAGGGGAATTGCCTTGTATAGCCACTTGGCTTCATCTAAAATTTGGATTTTAAATGCAGCAGTGTTGCAATCTATTGCAGGTGACCCAGAGACACATCACATGTTTACTCAAACTAAAAATGTGTGCGGCCACCTGGAACTGTTTACATTGGATTTAAAAATGTAATACCAAGATAATTGAATTCTTCCTTTATTTGATCTCATACCATGTTCCTTTATTTATCCAGCACATGTGATAATTCTTTTATGAATTGATATTTCTTTCTCAAAACGAAGGAAGGTTTCATTCGTTTTGATATACGATTTTGTTTTTGTCTTATTGGTTGCATTCTCTTACTGTTAATTGAACAGTATCTTCAGTCATGATGCTTATGTTATTATGTTCTAATTTTCTTTGTTAATAAAATTGTGGCTGTATAGTGACTAATGCCTCACCCTGCATATATAAGTAGACACAGGTATCTTCTTCAACTCTAATTCCTATTCCTTAATGATCCTGCACAATTTATTCAGCATGAGATCAATATATGTTCCGTAAAATGCATTCTGTTCTTCATTTATATTCAAGTTTTTACTATTCAATTTTAAATATAATTGCAATGCAAATGACAACCTATTCTATGCTACATAATATGGTTGACAAAGAATACTTTGGTGTATTATTTATATAATACTACCTATTTTCATTTCCAATAATAGAATCTCAGGAACAAATTAAATCTTATAACGTAATTTCTTATTATAAGTATGTGTTCCGAATAGTGCTGTTTCAGTTAGCGCTCGATTTCCTGGCACCAATTAAGAGCATTAATCGGGGAGGGGGTGAATTTATGATAAAAAAGTGATTTCTTTAGGAACCTGGGAACCACTCTCTCATAATAACATGGCATCTTATGGGAAAATATGACTTGCACTTCGCGAATTTGCATTTCGCGTCAGTTTTCCAGAACCAATTATTCACAAAGTTCAAAAAGGTGGTGTATAATATATGAAGAATCAGCAAAATTTACTTGAAATATTTGTGCAAATTATACGTTATTTAAAACTTACAGCATCTAACTTAATAATTTAATTATTTTACTAACTATTTTTAATATTTAAAAACAAGATAAAACATGAATGAACAATCAATTTATCATTAAATGAAAATGCGTATTAACTAACAATGAAATAAATACATGAACTGCAATGAGTTTTAACTATATTAAAATTATTAATATGTAATAATCATTAAAAATATGTATAGTGATCAGAAATTCTATTCCCTTGCCTTTATATGATATGTAAGGTATGGATTAAAAAATTTATCAATAAGGATGATAGATTTTTCTACAAAATGGTTGCAAAAACATGTACCAACAACAAATAGTTTCCGAGATAAAAATTATTAAACTTTAATGTACAGGTATGGCCAATAAAATCAGACCAGCAGTGCCCCATGAATTCTGGCTTCCAGGCAAACTCCTGAGAAAATGTGAAATCTGGCAATAGTGTACATGGGTGAGGGAGAAAATTGGAAAGTTACCATCGACCCCAAGCCTCATTCCCTTCTTTGTCTAATATGTAACTTGCCCTTAATTGTGAAAACAAAATGAGAAACTATGGTAGGAAAGCAAGACCTTCTGTGTGTGTGCAATGGCAGTTCATTTTTTCTCAAGTTCGTTGGTTCGATTCCAAACGCATTTGTTTCCTCCATAATGAGTACATGGAAATAGCTGCAGACCATTTTCAAATTTCATTAAAAAATATCTTGTAATCAGGATACGATTTCTGGAATTTGACATTAGTCAGTCTGAAAAAAACATTATACATAATATCCTTATTGTCCATCCATCTGTCCGTCCATCCATTGGTTGGTCTATCTGCCGGAACGCTCTATACAAATCCCCATAAGAGAACACTTAAAAATTCCTTTTTTTTCACTTGCAGGCTCTTTTTCTTTTGCAAAATTAAATTAGAATTAATTGACCAACTATCTTCAGACGGACCATTTTAAAGAAAAATAAATAAATTCTTATTCTTATCATCGATTTTTGCCTTGGTTTTAAATCGCTCAAGTTATACGATTAAATCATGTTTATTGGACAAATTTAAGCTTTTTACCAATATGTTGCCTTGCCCACCATGCCATTGTATTGTCGTCCTTATACTATATGCATAAGGAAACTGTGCTTTGAGTGCTTTACTGTGAGTGAGAGAGGAGGCGGCCGAAATTTTTATAATTAAAATTGTTTTCCATTATTTTCTTTTCAGTTAAATTCTCATTGAAATTTTTATTAATTTACTATTTTTATAGTTATTTTCATGGTTTTTTTACAGTACATTTTATAATTTACTGGAGTTGTTTACATCGCATATATAAATCACGTAAGAAGCAGTTTCTTGACATGCAGATCTTTTTTGTTTACATTTTAAAATATTTCAAAGATTAGATATTTAACTTAGTTATGTGAAAGGAAGAATTTCAAACTCAAAAAATTCCGTTTAAAATGATTTATTTTCACGTTTTTGCGCATTTGTCCAAATTGTTGAATTCTATTCTTGGCCTCATAATAAATGCACCAATTGAGTGCTTTAACATGGATCAGAATTTTATACATGGGTATAACTTATTTACTGAATCTATTAAGCAATTAGAAGGAGGAAGGAAATGAGAATCGGAATGAGCAGAAATGGAGAAAAAGGACATAGCATTTGGGAATAACTTTGAAACAGAAAAAATTCTGCTATGATCAGGAATTGAAACTGGGTCTTCCACTTGCCGGGCGGATATTCTAACACTGAACTACCTTAGCAGATAATTTTCCTGTTTCTGAACGCGGGTGTTTTTCTTAGTTGGGTCCGGGCTAGCCATGCTAGTATCAACCAGCCCCAACGGGCATCCTCCAAGAGAACGTCAAAGAAAACCCCTCCCTCTCAAATGGTGAGATTGCCAAAGCCAGAAATTGATGAAATAATAGGAAACTATGCAGAATGGCATAAGCTGTAATTTTGGGAATAACTCTGAAACAGAAAAAATTCTGCTATGACCGGGAATCGAACCCGGGTCTTCCACTTGCCGGGTGCATATTCTACCACTGAACTACCTTAGCAGATGCCAATTAAGAAAAACACCCACGTTCAGAAACAGGAAAGATTATCTGCTAAGGTAGTTCAGTGGTAGAATATCCGCCCGGCAAGTGGAAGACCCGGGCTCAATTCCCGGTCATAGCAGAATTTTTTGTTTCAAAGTTATTCCCAAAATTACAGCTTATGCCATTCTGCATAGTTTCCTATTATTCCATCGACATAGCATTTGTTTAGGATTAAAAGGAGCTGCAGTACAAAAATAACAATAATAAATTATAATTGATTATAAAAATTTTTTACTATCAAATTTTGCGCCATTGCCATATTGGTGGGAATTCCTAAAACTAAATATAAGTAATATAATTTTCAATGGATTTCTTTAAATGATAATACAACAAATATTTTGAACCGAATTTCTGATAGGATTGAAAAATAACATTTTATGACTTTTATTTAAATTTCTTTAAATAAATCAAATTTTTTAGAAAAAAATTCAAATATACTATATGTAGTTTAAAGAAAATTGCAATCTTACAATATAGTTTAACTCATAGCAGTTCATGTAAGTTTATAGTTCATAGTAAGTTACTATATATTTTTCTTTGATGGTACCCTAAATTCCCAAGTATAACGCGCGCGTTATACAAGGTTTTTTTGTCAAATTTTTGGAATTATTTAGTGCGCGTTATACATAAGACGTACTAGTGCGCGTTATGCATAAGAAGTACAGATTTATAAAATAAAATGCCTTAAAGCGTTCAAATACTAACTTCG
The DNA here is from genome assembly GCA_028673005.1 of Tanypteryx hageni. NCBI lineage: Eukaryota > Metazoa > Arthropoda > Insecta > Odonata > Petaluridae > Tanypteryx > Tanypteryx hageni. Next base: position 175,569,285 of record CM054120.1, read on the forward strand.
TTAAATCACTAAATGGCTGAAATCTTTCGAAACTTCTTTCTTTTTGTTCCGTTGATAAAAAAAATTTTCTGGCATAAATTACCATGCATTTCAATCATTACAGATACAAAATCGAATTTCAGTTACCTAATTATTATTAAACCTAAGACAAATTAAGGCAGATTCGAAGTTATTAGTTGAAAAAAATGTACGCAATGCCTTTTTAAATTAGATAACGAATTCCAAAACAAAACACATTCACATATAAAAAGAAAAAAAATCACAAATTCTTCATAAAATTTTATTCCCACTCGATTATTAATTAACATAACCATAAAAATCTTCTGATTCAGTCACAATTTATATCGTAATCATTCAAGTTCTTAACCAATGAGTCCGGAAAATTTTCAAGCGAAAAATTATCGCTTTCATCAGATGATGAATCACAATACCCTCCATCCCCCCATCAACATCAGGGGAATAAATTCCCGATACCCTGAGACCATTAATTATACATTCACGGGTTACATCGGCCCAACTTTTCACTATGCATTTGCAAATTTCAGCATAAGAAGCTCGCTCGCTGCATCCTTCCAGACTTTGTATAGGAGTGGAAACCATCTACCATGCATTTTTCCCAGTGCCTCCGTCTTTTCGATTTGAATGATCTATTTACAGAGATGTCCAGTGGTTGCAGCTTTTTTGTTAGACCTGCAGGAATAACTGCAATCTTGGAATATTTTTTCAATAATATTTTCGAATCATTTACCTAGCTGAATCCAATGCAAGCAGCGATTTTGGTTTAAAAAATGAGCCCTTCCTTTTTCCCCATACCTCAGTTAACCACATTCGCAACATATCGCAATTCATCCAGCCTTTTGGGTTTACGCACACAACAATACCTTTAGGAAATTCCTATTTAGGAATGGTTTTCTGCTTGAAAATTACCATTGGGGGAAGCTTTTCTCCATCAGCCGTCACTGTTAGCACAACAGTAAAGCAGCATTTTTTAGCTCCAGCAGAGCATATTTTTATGTCTTGGGTGCCTTTAACGTCAACTGCAAATTTCGATGGCATGACGAAACTCATAGGTACCTCATCCATGTTCCCTATCTGACTTGGTTCAACGCCCTTCTTTTCCTGCCCAACAAACAAATTAAACTCTTCCACTTTCACCTTCCAATCTTCTGGTAACTTTTGTCTGGTAGATGTAATTGCTCGTACTGTTAAACTATTTCGCTTCATAAAATGATAACACCAGCAATTACTGCCTTTAAAATTATAAATATTTTTCTCGCGAGCTATTTGTATTGCTTTGCATTTAAGTGACACAGTTCCTTCACTCCTTTGCGCACAGACCCAGTCCTTCAATTCTTGCTCCAGATCTGGCCAAAACTCCTTTCGTTTCCTTTGTGCCCTTTTTGCCACAGGTAGAACACTCAAAAAATTCTTTTGGGACCGCCACTCGCGAATGCTGGATTCGCCCACTTCGAAGAAACGGGCAACTGACCGATTACCGTGAATCTCGGCATAATTCACATTTCTAACTTTTTCTGCGCCATGTAAGATTTTCTTCTTTTTGGCATTTTTAAATAGGGTTATGGTCCAACGGTGGGTCTACAATTTAAAAAATAAAAAAATATTAATATTTTTTCATTAGGTTCAATAACTGTGCATTACCAAATCAAGAAATACCGTACAGAAACCGTACCGTTTCTTAGTCAGGTAAAGAAAAATTAAATAGGTAACACTCCATAAATGACAAAGTCAACAAGTTTCAGTAAAATTAATGTCAATGTTTTTAAGGAAAACAAAATATCCTTGCTTTCTCTTGCCCCCTGTCGTACCACCCTTGAGGTCTGGTCCTTCTTTTGTTCTGTGTACCTCTACCCACCCCCACCATTCCAACACATCTCATGATACCCTCACCACTTCCTTACACCTCACTCCCCAACCAGTTTTCTTTGACCCTCGAGTGGTCATTGTATCGGAAATAAGAATGGGAAAAATCAGTATCCAGGGGTTTTCCCCAAATGTTCTCCTTCGCACAGGAGAGTTGAGGAAGGGCGCTAAAAGTGTAGCATTCTTTAAAAAAACGCTAAGCTCAACGATCCCATGTTCTGCGGGTGTCCTGCGCATAATACACAAGTGCGCGTAATACACAAGTGCGCGTAATACACAAGTGCGCGTTATACTAGAAATTTTGGAGATATGCGGAAAACAGCCGAAGGTTGGCCTGCGCGTTATGCATGAGTGCGCGTTATACTTGGGAATTTAGGGTAAATTGACTGTTCATTCACATTTTATACTGTTTTCATGCATTAATAATAGTAAAATAATTCAATTAATAAGTTAAATTCTATATGTTTTAAATAACTTATACATTGCTAAAATATTTAAGGCAATTCTGGGCATATCTCTTTAATGAATTCTTGCCAGTAAAAATTTTCTATAAGAGAAAGAGGACAATTTATTTCTTTATTTATTCAGTTTCAAAAACAGCACAGAGGCCTCATTACATTGAAACATATAACCATTACAAATAATATAACATTAAAATAAATAACTAAAATAAGATGAGTTAACAATATTACCAGCAATTGAAATAATCATAACACAGAGAGCGCCAAATATTAGAGACAACAGGATTATGCACCAGGTAGTAGATTATGGAAAGAAGTGGGTGAAAAAATGTCTAGATTTGGAAGTGAAGCCAGTAAGGAATTATATTCAAATGGGAGGCAGTAAGAGAGAGAGCGTTGTGAGATGGAAAGTCGAAATTTTGGTAAATGAAATAGGTTTTGAAGGCGAGAGGAGCATGATGGAAAACAGAGAGAAAAATAGAATGAAAGTAATGGAGAGTAATAAAAACCATTAATGAGAGAGTGAAGGTAATTAAGATCGGTAATAAGTCGCCTATGAGAAAGAAAGGGGATGCTTAAAGAGGGTGCTCTACCCCACGTGCGGTGTCGAACTATGGCGTCGAAGAACTTCAGTACAGATTCAAAGCCATTTTAGGTTTGAAGGAGAAGCAGTGGACCAAATAGGCGAGCAGTAATTTAATATGGGAGCAACACAGCCATTAAAGAATGTCTTAAGAGCTAACAGATTGGAAATTTCACTGAATCTGTAAAGAACACCAAGTAATGACATCGCTTTTGCAGAAATCTTCTGGATGTGTTGGCAAAAACTTAATTTAGCATCAAAGATCACTCCAAGATCTTCATGGGATTGAACTATAGGAATGGGTTTGCCTAGTAGACAGTATGAGGAAGGGAAAGGAGAGGATTTCAGGGTAAAGGGCAAAAGTTTGCATTTGGACAGATTTATTTCAAGTTTCCACTTGGAGCACCACTCCGTCAGGGAGTTAAGTGCAGCTTGTAGACATTGCTTGTCTACATCAGAGTTAACCCTTTTGAAAATCATACAGTCATCGGCATATAAAAGAATTTGGAAATCATGTGGTGCAATAACTTCGACTAAATCATCTACAATAAAACCCCTATTTAATGAATTGCTGGGGGATTAGAATATATTTCACTAAATCGAGGTTTTCATTAAATGGAGGTTTTCAATTAAAATGAGTTAAATTTATCTTTTTTGCTTGTTTATTAGTTCCATTATACAATACCAGAATAAAGCCACTGAAAAGGGTCTCTATAATAAAAATCCATTTTCAACTTTGTATGCACAATACTTACATTAATACTTTTAAAATAAACATTTATAAACAAATTCCAGTGACAAACAAGTCTTATTGCTATTGAAAATTAAAATTTCTGTAATAAATCATTCATATGATCACAAAAAATAATTTTAAAGTATTTTCAAAATTGACAAATCTTTAAACAATTTTTCATCCCTCCTTTAAAAAGCTTCATCATACAACATTAAATAAAAAATATTAAAATATATTTGGAATTTCACATAAAAAATATCAAAATTATTCAAAAACCAAGCATATAAGAAAATTATTTATTAAAATAGTCCAGCAAACTTGTTTGCTTCTTCTGGTGGGTGTTCTGAACATTCAGAACTTCTCACTCCAAAGAATTTACTTTTTATATAGTAGTGCTGTCCACATCAAAAGAAGTTAAATATCTTCGCACCACTTCAAGTGCCTGAACCGCTTCACCAAGTGTGGGAACTGATTCTTCTTGTACTGCCTCTTCTTCTTCTACTACTGCCTCTTCTTCTTCTTCCTCTGCCCCTGTGGCATCACAAATTTCTTCCACGTCTTGTGGAGGACCAGGCGTACTCTCAAGATCATCACACCAGACAAACTCTTCAAAATTTGTGTCCATGTCAGGTGCAATTTTCAACCAATTTTCATGGTCAATCACATCTACATCAATTTCCATAGCATTCCATGCAGCTGTTAGCATATGCATACCCTGAAGGATGCTCAGTTTCAAATGTTTATTCATCTCCATGTAGGATACTGATTTCTGCACCAAAGCCTTCCTGTACTTTGCTTTCATGGAGTGAATAATGCCAAAGTCAAGTGACTGCAGATGGCTAGTACAATTAGCTGGAAAAAACACCACTTTAATATTGCGAAGAAAATCAATATCTGGAGGATGGGCGGGACATTTATCAATAAATAGAAGAATTTTTCTATTTGCACCACCCATCTTTGCATCTAATGATTTCAAAAATGTTTTAAATATATCTGTTGTCATCCATGCATTTTTATTACTGGCATATTTACATGGCAATGTCCGTATATTTTTAAAACACCTTGGCTTGGCAAATTTACCTATTTTGAGGTGTCAACTTTTCACTGCCGTCTGAATTTGCACATAAACGTGCAGTTATCCTATCTTTACTTCTCTTTCCACCATGGCACTTGTCTCCTCTAGTAGCAAGATTTTTTGATGGAAGAAGGTTGAAAAAATGCCAGTTTCATCTGCATTAAAAATATCATTCGGCTTATAGCCTTCTAAATACCTTACCAATGTTACACTCTTCCAGTAGTCAACAGTTCATTCATCAACACTAGCACTTTCGCCACAAACACTTTTATATTCAGATCCATGGCGCTTCTTAAATCTGTCCAGCCATCCATTGGAACCCTTAAAGTTTTCTATTCTAAGCCTAGTTGCTACCCTAATTGCTTTCTCCTTCAACAGTACACCATTGATTGGGAGGTTGGTAGAGCTCATTCCCTCAAACCACTCAATCAATATCTTCTCCATTTTATCATATGGTGATGATTTGATATTTTATCTTTTGATGACTTTACCCCCACATTTCACTTCTTTGTCTAGTATTAATTGTTTATTCTTCATTATACAAAACAATGAAGACGGCGCAAGATTAAATTTGCATGCAATTTCTATCGCAGGCATGCTTGGGTTCTTTTCCACTTCTTAAATGATTTTCACTTTTTCTGTAATTGTCAGCTTCTTCCTTTTACTAGTAGCCATTATTAAGGAATAAAAATAAATAAAATAAAAATAGTAGAAAGAATATTTTTCACAAATGCTCCAGTCTTACACAGTGATCGCCTAACAGGCAGACAGCACAATGAAGAGTTTAACTGCTGATAAGGTAGACAGAGAGGGGACAGGCATTACGTCATTAAGATTGGAGTAATCAGCTGACATGTCTCAGCTAAGGAGAGACAGACCGTTCGACCTTCTTTATGTACATATCAAGAGAGGACTGAATAGTTCCTTTTGAATCTGCACTAGCAGCATCGCCACTCACTTTCACATGGAAACCAGCACGATGTCTGAATCTATTGAACCATCCATTGTCATGTTCACCATACTTCTCTTTAATGTCGTCATAAAGACTTCTAGCCTTTGATTTAATCACCATTAAACTTAGTCAGGAATGATTCTGGATTTGATTTTCCATCCATATTATTAATAACTTTTACATCTCAAAGATAGCACCAGAACGATATCCTTTTATTACTGTGGATTTTAGTGGTGCCGAACCTTTAACATGTTCTTTTATACATTCACTATCTTTCAAAATTGTACTAACCATTGAAGCTGGAAGACCAAATCCATGGGCGATGGAAGAATAAGTTTGGCCTCCTTCGTAATTTCGTATTAACTTCATTTTCTTATCCAAATCGATTTTGTTACGTTTACGAGGTGTTACTCCCATTTTTCCATCACATAACTGATGCAAGTATTACATAAACTTCTCCTAAAAAAATATTAAAAATGAATAATTCCACAGAGAGGGTATTATAAAGGGGCTTTGATTGCTAAGATCATTTTGCCCAAGAAAGTGCCATGCTCCTTGGACTACAGGCCCTGTAGTCCAAGGAGCATGGCAAGGAGAGAAGAGAAAACTCGGTGCCCGCATTAGCCTGCTCTTAACGAGAGACACCAAGGCCTTTATCTTTAACCACATCAAAATGTCATCTGAAGCTAAAATACAAAAGAATGTCCCAGAGCCCTCCGGTGGTAAGGACATATCGAATGATGAGCACATGGCCTATCGCCACTCGATGTATGTAGGTGAGTCAGCTTACCGTTCAATATCTTCTTGTTATATTTTTAAGAAAACATAATGCCTGGTTCTTAATGTTTTCTCTTTAAAAAAATCACTGAAGATGTTGTACGCCATCCTCTTTGCTTGACTGTGAAGAACAGAAAAGTATTTCTCTCTTCCATTGCAGATGCAAGAGTAGTGATAATGAACTTCACGAAAGGAAGAAAGAGATCAAGTAACTAAAATTCAACGATAAACACGTGGCAACAGTGCACTCTAACACTCAATGTGATTACAAAGGAAGCTAGAGACAATGAAATCTCTATGGCCAGGACTCCTCCTAACTCGCCCCAATTGGTTCAGTTAAAGTCATGTGGCTTGGAGACCACTTCTTCCCCATCCCTCTGAGTCGCAAAGATAAAATGAATAGACTATAGCACACAATGAGAACGAGTAACGGAGTGTGATACCAGAAATGAGGAACATACGAGTGGCATTCATTACATTGTAGGATTTACGGTTTCCTTGTGGCCGCTACTGTCTTAGTAGATAATGTAGCCGCTTGCGTGTGATGAGCCATTCACAATGTTTTGAGCATATATCGTAATTTTTATGTTCAATATGTATCTTTTGTGATTTCTTTTTGTGCATAAAAAAGTTTACTAAATGCGGGAAAAGTCAAATAAAAATTTAAGTATGAGTACATAATATTTTTCCACTAAATGCGGGTTTTTCACTAAATAGGGTTTCACTATATGCGGGAAAATAATACATTGTTTATATGGAGCTATTTTCAGGACAGGGAAAAATCTTCACTAAATCTGGGATTTTACAAAATGTGGGAACATTAAATAGGGGTTTTACTGTATATAAAGACTAAATAATAGAGGTCCCAGGACGCTACCCTGGGGCACACCATACAAGACTGGGGTAGTGGAGTGCCCATTAAGTACAACATGCTGTGTTCTGAAATATAGATAACTTTCCAGGAGAGAGAGAAGAGGGCCATGTAAGTTGCTTAATTTATAAAGTCTATGGTCAACTGTGTCAAAAGCCTTAGCCAGGTCAATATAGCACACATCAACCTGGGATTTTTGCTCAAAGGCCAGAATGATTTCATGGTGTATGACTGTAAGATTCATTAAACAGGAGCTCTGAGGTAGAAAATCATGTTGCTGAGGAGAAATGTAAGGATAGGTGAAAGAAGTAAATGCCTATGAATTATCTTTTCAAACATGATGGATAACAGAAGGAGGATAGAGATTGGTCAATAGTTAGTGACATCTGCTCGGCTGCCACTTTTCAAAATGGGTGTTATATTGGCTGACTTCCATATGGCAGGAAAACGGCCACTGAACAGACACTTGTTATAAATAAGAGTTAAAGGAATACACAAAACCTCCAAAGTATTTTTTAAAAAGACAGAACTTATCTCATCAGAGCCGGAAGATTTATTCTTATCCAGGGAAGCAAGTAAGTATCTTACCTCAGAAAAAGATGTTGAAATATTGGATAAGGAATCCGAAGAAATTGATGCAATAGAAGGAAGGGAGTCGGTAGTAGAGGTAGGCAGAGAGAAATTGGAGGAGAAATAATCATTGAAAAAATGCGGGCGGTCATTACCTTGAGCAACAATATTATGATATTTCACAAGATTAGGTATCTGTGATGTTCGCCACCTAGAGTTAACAAGGGACCAAAAACATTTAGAACATGATTTCACTTCATTCGTAATGCCCTCTACATAGTTTTTATAATCTCTTCTTAATAAAAATTTACAGTGCCTCCTTATGTTACAGAATTTTGTTTTGGTATACTGGTTAGGATTTCTCTTATACATAGCCCAGCACGCGTGTTTGTTTCTCACACAAAGCACTGCTTCACCAGACATCCACGGAGGCCTTCTTTATTTTCTTGGAAGGGACACAATCAGCAATTACCGCTTCGATAGCATCGTAGAAAAAGGCGACAGCATCTTCCAGGGAACCGTAGATGAGCACGTCCCATGGCAGAAGGAAAAGGGAATGGTTTATGGCCTCCCAGTCGGCCTTCCCCCACACCCTAACTACACGGGGGGTTTGGGTGGGTATACACTCTATGGTGGGAATGGTAGAAAGCGAAGCCTCCAAAGACATATGGTCGGAGTCGAAAAAGTTTCTTCCTACCAAAACCAGGATCTCCTCAGGGGAGAGAAGAAAGTCCAAAATAGTCTCCTCACAGGTAGCACTTAATTACTCTGCTTAAGGCCAAGAGCATGGAGAAAGTACTCAATGAAAAATATGTCTAACGAATTGGAAGGCACTCCTTCAACCATGTTCACCCAATTGATAGATAAATTAAAATCTCCTACCAGAAAAACCTTATTCGCTTCGGAGATGGCGGACAATATAGAATCAAAACAAGCATTCAGTGACTCAATGCTGCTGTTAGGTGGTCGATAAAAACAGCCTATTAAGATTTTCCTTCCCTGAGGAACCATTTCAGCCCACAAAATTTCACAGTCATCCCTATCCAAGTCAGGTCGGTGACGAGACTGCAAAGACGACTTAATGGCAATTAATACTCCACCACCTCGGGTCTTCCTATCCTTGCGATATACACTGTAAAAGGATAATAATGGCAATTCTTCACTTTTTATGCTCTCTGAGAGCCAAGTTTCACTGAGATTGATAATGTCAAAGATGCATACGCAGCCCTTGCAAATGCCTTATCTAATTGTTCATTTTCACTGGAAGTGATGCTATCTAAGTATGATTGATTGTATTTTGAGCTTGATTCAACTTTTTTTTGAGTGCTGAAGTTTTCTCTGTCACATTCATTGACATTGGTATCCCACTAGTAGATGCTGCTGACGTAGAGCTGATGACATTGCTACAATCAGATTAATTTGTTACCATCTGTAAACAGATAAATCATCAGTTCCATCTTCATTAATTCCACTCTCTTCATCTTCATTTGTTTTATCATTCTTATGTAATTTTTTCACATATGTAGAACATTTTTTGCAATGTAAAACATAATTACTCATCTTTGTTGCATTTGGAAAATTGTATCTAATTTTACAATAATGGCAGATTGCTATCTTTTTCCTATTTAATCCATGGTACTCTGTTGAAAAATGTTTCCACGCTGATGATTTAGGTCGAACCATTTTCTGAGGATAAAATAATATTAAATATTGTATATTCTGCTTAAATATAAAAAATATTTTAAAATATCACATTTATATAATATTTATTAGTCTAACAATATTTAAATACATTGGAATGAATGGGAATGAATGTATAATCTGACAAGAGTCAAGTAGAAAGCAGCCAGGTTTTTAAGTAGCCAATGCGGGACATGCGAGAATTTCTAAGTAGCAAATGTTGGACATACGGAACACCTTAATTAAATGAGAAAGTCTTTAAATAAAATAGAAAGTGCTTTAAATTTGAAAATTTCCAAAAAATGAGAAAGATATATAAAATGAGGTTTGGGTAATTTCCTTACTTATATGACTTGACGTGTGTCTCTGGTAGTGGTTCAAATTCTCCAGAGAAAAAAAATCTTCTTCATCTTTTTAAATATTAATATTCACAACTGAAATGTAATAAATTCTCTTATTATAAGCGTGGAATGTACGTGAGATATCAAAAGTAAATGACTAGAACTTAGCAACAATGTTTTGGTATTTACCACAGGTAAGATTACCAGAATATTTTGCCCAGTTCAGGATATCAACTCTAAAAGCTTTGGATTATGACTGACAAATGGCACCACTGATCATACCATATTTGGGGAATGACTGTGTGTGTAATTTATCGCCCGTGACAATGTATTAAATCAACATTGTAATTTGAACTGACGGCTAATATTGAGCAAAGGCGACAAACCTAAGAGCTAAGCAATTCACTCAACTTTCAAATGCGATTGTTTGTAAAAATGCTGGGCAAGCGGGACAAATTTAACAAATGCGGAACATTTTTGGGATTCATCAGAATGCGGGACAAACTATTGAAATGTGGAACTGTCCCACCTAATGCGGGAACATTGGCTGGCTTAGCCAAGTACTACTTGTCTCACAACTTGATTGCATTTAAAAATATATATTTACCGTTTATTTACTTATTTGTGTTTCTGAATTATTTTTAGTTAAAGCACAACATACCCTCTATTATATATAGTGCAATTTTTAACATTCAATATTACAGTCAAATACGAGTGTGATTCAAAAATGAAAATATCAAAGAGAAGGTAGACAGAAAGAAAGTGAGGTAGCCCATTGCAAGGACCAGCTGATGAGTGATTGGATGGAAAATCACATTTTATGTGAAGAAAGGAAAAGACTGTCAGATGTGTAGTATGCCATAAAAGAAAGAAGAGAAAGAGAATGATTTATTTTTGCAAGGCATGCACGCACAAGCCCTTCCTTCATCTATCTGGATTCCTTCAGGATTATCAAACCAAAAAACATTTGAATTAAATTAAAGAGGGGTAGATGTATATATATGCATGTATAATTGAATGTAATAATGTATATATTATACTGTTAATTAAAGACTATGTATACAGAGATACACCCCCAGATTTGAAAACATGGCAGCAAAACCATAATATTGTCCATGAATAATTACTAGCATATACATATTTATCATATGTATGTCATAAAAGTAATTTTCTTTCATTCAAGTATGTAATTGACTGAATGAGCTCTAAAAATATAAAAATTTAAAAAAATTGTCTGAAATAATGAACAAGAATTAAAATTTTGGTATATTTTAGCTACATGAGAAGGGTTAAGTTATTTTCATACAAATAGTTATTATCTTGATAAGGGTAATGTGTCAAAATCATTTTGTTTGCATTTAATGTATTTCTGCAACGGTCTGCCTAGGGTTGCAGAGAGATTTAAAGGGAACTTGACCTAAAATTCTCTATTTTCCTAATTTTTCCTATTTTCCCAGTATTTGTTTTTTCACCCCAAAATTCCTGAAAAAACCAAGTTTATTCCTTACTTTACATCCCTACTCATGACAATTTCATTCTTTATGATTTCCATGCTGCTCTGCATTTATTAGTAGAGTTATTAATATAAAGTTCAGTAGCATTTTGTTTTGCATTAAGAATACTCTGTTTGTAGATTTTTTTATAATCAGTATATAGTTTTTTATCTAGAACATCTTTAGAACTTTTGGAGACAGTGTGTAAATCGATCATTTTATTCCTCATTGAGAGAAGTTCTGGAGTAAATCATTTCAAAGAGAAGCCTTTGTTGAAGTGTGATTTACATACTTTTACAGGAAAACAAAACTCAAATAATTGGGTAAACATATTAAAGAATGTATCAAATGTATAGGCCACATGATGGCATGACATGAGTGATATCCAGTCGGTATCACTTAACAAGCTCCTAAATAATTTAATTGTCTGATTATTAAAGGATCTGAAAGGTATGAGTTTGTTGTTCTGACTGCTAGAAGGGAGAGGATTCACTAGACATAATTTTAGGAGGATAGCTGAGTGATCAGAAAGAGAGGGATCAAAGATATTAACTACATATTGTCATTTGTCAAAATTGGTTTATGTTGTCAAGGCATGCAGCAAGCCTAGTCAGTTTGTAGTTCACACAGTACAGGTTATAAGAGCTCAACAAGTTTTTGAACATGACAGCTTCCTTAAAATTTAGTCTCACATCTAAATTCAAATCTGAACAAATAATAATTTTGGAATTTAGTTCCTCCAGGAATTTAACTAGTTTTTCAAAAAGATCAAGAAACATATCAAAATCACCACTTGGTGAGCGGTAGATAGATACAACAGTCAAGGATATATCAGAAAAGTTTGCCACACAAGCTTCAAAGTGAAAGTCAACATTTTACATACTAATGTCAATTGAGACAAATTTTAATCCATTTGAAACACAAATCATAACACCACCATGTTCTGCATTTTGACGGCAATACCAACTTGTAAGATCATATCCACAAAGCAGATAAAGGTTAATATCAGCATCAGACAGCCAATGCTCACCAAAGCACAGGATGTGAAACACATCAGATTTTTAAAACGATTCTACCTCTTCAACCTTGTTCCACAGAGACTGAAGATTCAGGTGACATATCTCATGTTCATTCAAATCAGGCTGTGATGAGATAGTAGGGATAGGAAAAGAACTGATATTACCATTTTTAATGACAGGGATAGCACCTTCACTTCCTAGTCATATCGTCTTTGTTTTGCTGATCCCATGACTTCCTCTGGTGTTAACACCAAACTGTAGGTCAGAAGGGAGCAGAAACTGAAGCAGATTTGTCAATTTGTTGAGTGGAAATTGTTTTATTAGTTGATTCAATGTTCAGGCCAATATTATGGTCACTTTGATTTGTAGCAGAACTATTAGGTACTGTCTTACATCGCGTAATTTGCTATTACCTGCATTTTTACCTTGAAATTTGTGAAATATAAAATGCCTAGCACAAACACCATTCGGCCAGTTTTCACCATTTTGAAGATCACTCAAAAGGTAAAAGTCAGCACTAACTTTAAATGTAGCACTTCTCTTAGTGCAAGATAAATTTTCACAGGTGAAATTGTGCTTCTTGAATTTGTCTTTTAGGTATTTCAATATGTTGTTACATGATACTGAAGGACTCACACAACTCAAATGAATCCATGCATTTAGGTATTCCCATAAACTCGTCATGGCTATTATTTCATCCTTGAACTATTGCACTTGTTGGCATCTTATGTTTACTTTTTCTTTGGATTGTTATAAAACCATTGTTGTCAAAAGGAGAATGTTTGGAAAAATTAAAATTTTCCTCACTGTTTTCTCCTGCTTTCAATGAGGAATTAGCTGGATGGGTGGAATTGGATATGTTTTCCACAATTTTTCCTGAAATATCTACAGCATCAGGAACACACATTGGGTCATGAGTAGTAGGACATCTTGGACCACGTTTCGCCTTATCACTTGAGATCCACTGCTTCTTTTCAATCACAGATTGTCTATTATTAATATCATCCTGGGTCCAAATAATGGATGTAGCTGTCACACTATTGTGCATACTACTGGTAGGATGCGTATGATCCTTGATATGAAACATACAACATGCATCACATCTCCAAATAATCAAACTATTTGTTGAAACCACCAAAAATTCAATTTCAGAAAGTCCAGCACGCTTCAAATGAAAAAACTGGTTGCAACCATCACTGCAAGTTAAATATTCATGGGTAGAAAATGACTTTTTGCAAGTCTGACACAGTAATGATTCTACAGTGTCTGCCATCTTGAATACTTGAATGTGTTAAAGAAATCCATTAAAAATAATGTTATATATTATAGTTTGATGAATTCCCACCATTTGGAAATGGTGCATGATTCAATCATATAAAATGTTTTACAATCAATTATCAATGCTACGTACTCTTCCTTTTTCTCCATTTCTGCTCATTTCCATTCTCTTTTCCTTCCTTCCTCTAATTACTTAACAGATTTAGTAAATGTATTATACCCTTGTATAAAAGTGTGATCTGTATTAAAGCACTAAAATTGTACATTTATTAAGCATGAATATGAGACGAAGAATAGAATTAAAAAATTGGGTCAACAATGTCCCAATATAAATAAAATGTATGAAAGCATGAAAAATGGTATTAAGACTTAATTTTTGAAGAATTATGGCAGATTTAATTTTTTTTCTTTGGGATATACCTCATCCTTGAGATATTTTAAATTATTAATGAAAAAGGTCTGCATGTCAAGAAATGGATTTTTGCGTTTCATATACACGAGGTGAATTTATAACTCCAGTAAATTATAAGGTACACTGTAAAAATAACTATAAAAAATAGTTCATTACAAAAAACTTCATTGTGAAGTTATCTAAAGAGAAATGAATGAAAACACGATTTTAATTATAAAAAATTCAGGCACCTCTCTCTCATATTAAAGCATTCACGCATGCTTTCCTTATGCATATAGTATAAGGATGACAATACAATCCTGAGGTTTAAAAATGACATGGTCGGCAAGGCAATATATCGTTAAAAGGCATACATTTTTCCAATAAATATGATTTAAATGTATTACTTGAGCAATTTAGAATCGTAGGCCAAATTTGACAATAAGAATAAGAATAAAAAAAGTAATTTTTCTTTGAAACGATCCAGGTCCAAAGATCATAGGTCAATTCTTTCTGATTTTAATTTGCAAAAGAGTAAAAGCCTGCAAGTCGAAAATCGATTTTTATGAGCCGACTAACAGACCAATGGACGGATGGACAGATTTAGGAAATTATGTATATAATCACTTTAATATAGTCAGTGAACAACTGCTTCTCTCTGGAGAAGAGTGTGACTCGGGTATACTTGTAATTGTGAGCCACTTTTCAGAACACCCTCATAACAACTACCTCGACATTCCTGTCATCACTTTTTAAAGAAATAACTCTTCTATCTCATTTTTGTTAATTTTATTTCCATGTTACTGCATTAGTTCTCTTATATTATGGTCATTTTATGGATTACCAAATTAAAGTTTATGTTAAAAGATTGTTTAATATCAAAGTTATGCTGTAAAATCCTCTGCAGACCACAAAGGCATCGATGGCGGGCCCCATGTGGCCTATGTGCCCTGCAGGCGACTCATTGTGGATAAGGCTAAGAAATATTAGCAATTCCTTTAGTTTTTCATGCTGCAATATTTTATGCTTCAAATAGGTATATTTTTTATGATGGATGCTCATTTTTAATGTCTAGTCTGTAGTACATATTTTTCCTGAAAAAAGGAATTTAATGATAAAGGCACTTGAGAGTAACATTTTGGTGAAATATGTGAACCATTAAATTAATTACTTGAAGAAGCAAAGCATAATTTCCTTTTCTATAACTTCTTCAGAATATGGAGCAATACTCAGGGAATTGGTGGACTGATGGAGCTATCGCCATAATAAATGGAGGATCCATTCGTACCTCTATCTTTAAGGAAGATGAAGCTGGTAAGGAATAATATAGCCATGTGTAAAACCATGTACAGGTATGCTTCATTTAGTGCATGTTTGTTTAGTGCAATTTCAATAGAGCACAATTGGAATCTCAGGATATAAATGTTTATTTTTTGAAAAAAACAAAAATACATTTCCTAAAAGACTAATATCTGTTTTTACATCCCCAAATTTTTCTTACATCTCTTAACTTCTATGATGAAATCGTACTCATATTTATTTTATCCACTATTTAAAAGCAATTTGTTCTTATTAATATGTTTATTTGCTTTATTTGTCTGTCTCAATGTATCCAAGATGGCGGACGGTTCGGACCTATGTCGCTTGTGCAAAAAGCATAATAATGGTGAATTATCTTTATCCTGTGGTGGTAAATGCTCATCTGAATTTCATTTAAAGTGTACTGGATTAATGGAGCTTAAATTTTTTGTGATAAGTGGCAATAAATCCATCGTGTGGATTTGTAACTACTGCCCCGCTACGGAATTGGCTTCCACATCGCCGAAAGTCATTATTAAGGACACCCAGCCTCTATCCTTTTCCAAAACTTTGCTTGATAGTTTAAAGAATATCGAAAATAGGCTTGTGTTACTAGAAAATAACCCGACTGACTCAAAATGTGAAATTGTGTGTAAATATAACCACATGGTTTCTCAGGCAAACAGCGAAATCGGAACCGATGAAAAACCAGCTAACAACATCCCAGTGCCTTTGAATGATGGTAATAACCTACCTGTTTGTAAATTTCCTTTATCCTCCAATGGTGATATCATTGTAAACCCTATCAATACTAGTTCCAACCTTAATCCTTCCATGAATATCGCTATCTCCAAAAATAATCCCACTACTGTTGTTTCCAATGTTTTGCCTGCCCCCTACAATGATGGTTTTATATTAGTACAATATAAAAGGAAGTTAAAGTCCAAAAATAGTCGCTCTGTGCTTGGTTTTAGCTCGGCTCAAACTGAGTTGTTAGGCACGCCAAGACAAGCTTGGATCCATCTAAGCTGTGTTTCTAAAGGAAATACTCCTGAAGCCATTTTGAATCATCTTGTTTCAAAGTACAATGGTTATAAATTCACATGTGATAAATTATCAGAAACCTATAACTGCACCACTTTTAAAGTTAGTGCAGATTATGGGTTCCTTAGTGAGTTAAATAATGGAGAGAATTGGCACAAGGCGCTTTAATATTAAAAAATCAGGTTTGGTCAAAAAAAAATGCAAGAATCGCGAACAAGTGTCATTGCCCCCATACCCCTCTCTCCTGTTGCCACTCCGACTATGGATGACGGAACATCCATTGAATTCGTTCCTGCCATCTCTACTGTTGTGGATCCTGTATCCCCAGTAGAAATTGTTCCTGCTCTCTCAATTAAACCTGCTGCTGAAGTTCCTGGCCCCTCTAATGCCTCTGCTATTGGCCCCACTGGTGTGGCCACTAGAGCTAGAACTGGAAACAGGAAACCCAAACTAAGTTGACTAGTTAATAGTGATACCAAACTCAAGTTATTTTACAGTAATGTACAATCAGTTAGGAACAAGGACTATGCCCTCAAAGCTTTACTTCAAGATTTGGACTCGGACTGAACACTGGTTGTCTTCTGTACAAATATCTGTTTTTAATATTCCTGGTTTTAACCTAATTTCTTCTTTTTGTCATTGAAATGCTAAGCATGGTGGTGTTGCTAAATACTCTAGACATTTCATTTCATTTATTCCATAAAAGTTGCAATACAAGGCATTCTACAATCTTCAGGAGTCGTCAAACAAACAGTCACAACACAAAAACAAGGATACACATTAGAGTCATAGAAACACATTAAAATGCATAAAACACTGTATACAGGCATCATTTAGATCACAAAAAGGAAAAATTATTACATGTCAAAATCTGTTTTTGTCACATTTACCAAGTTCCAGCAAAAATACACATTAAAATCAGACATTTTAAATATAAAAATGCATAAAAACACAGTATAACAACAATTTAAACAAGTTAAAATTAAATTTGCCATTGTCACATATTAGGTCATAACAAAGTTCATATATTCATCAACTGTATAGAAGGGATTTTTTATTAATAGATCAAAAATTCTGTTATTGAATTCACTTTCAGTTTTCCCATTTTTATACTTCTGATGAAGAGTATTATACCACATGATACCTTTATATCTGGGAATCTTTTCATATAATTTCAGCCTGTGCTGTAAAGTAGAGAAATCATTGTTACCTCTGGTATAGTGTTTATGTATGTCTTTGTTGTATGTTATATCTTTTACTTTAGAGATATATAACAATGTTCTAAAGATTAATATTGAAGGTAGTGTCATTATTTTCAAATCCACGAAGGATTGTCTACAGGACAATCTTGGCTCTAAATTTGCCATATATCTGATTGCTTTTTTTTGCAGAATAAAAAGCTTCTGAAAGTTACTTTTGCTAGTATGTCTCCATAGTTCAATGCCATACACAAAGTGTGGATGAATCAATGCAAAGTACGCGGTTTTCATAACATTTAGTGAACAGTGTTTATTCAAGTTCCGTAGAACATAGAGATTTCTGCTAACTTTTGCTGATACTTTTTCAATGTGATTATCCCAGGATAATCAGTCATCAATAATCAAGCCCAAATATTTCGCATTGTGGCATTTTTCAATCCTATAGTCACCCACATAATAACTATTTTCAGTCGTGTACGTATATGGGACAAATTTCATATAGATGGTTTTTGCCTCATTTACCTTCAGAGGATTTTTGTTAAAGTATTGGGCAATACTATTCAAAGCAATGTTTCCTTTGATTTCAAGTTGAGAGTATATTTTATCAGAAACAGTAAGTGACGTATCATCAGCATAAAGAGTGACCATGCCTTCTGTAACAACAGATATAATGTCATTTATGTACAATAGAAAAAGGAGGGGTCATAAAACAGATCCCTGTGGAACTCCATTTTCAGCCGTAACTTTTGATGAGTATATGTATCCATTTGGTGATAGTAGTCTAACAATATTTACATGATTTGTTAGATACGATTTAATTAGGTTGTTTGCTTTGCCTCTTATTCCAGAATTTTCAAGTTTTTTTAGAAGTATTTCAAAATTTACACAATCAAAGGCCTTGGAAAGGTCAAGAAAGAAGCCCGTGGTGTGGTTCCCTTTGTCAGTGTCAATGATAACTTTTTCAAGAAAACTAATCGCTGCTGAAATGGTAGATTTCCCTTTTGTAAAGCCATGCTGAGAGCTACAAATAACATTATGGAATTTCAAAAAAGACAGAAGTCTGTATTGAAGGGCCATTTCAAAATTTTTTGAGAAACAAGACAATAATGCAATTGGTCTGTAGTTGTCCAGAGACAGCCTGTCGCCTTTTTTAAGGATAGGATTTATTACGGTAATTTTCAGTGCATCAGGAAAAGTGCCTTCATCATAGGATTTATTAATAATATTAGCTATGAGTGGTGCAATATTTGCAGCACATGTTTTGATGGCAATAATTGGGATACCATCGTATCCAACAGATTTCTTTATTTTTGCTTCTTATTATATTAATAATTTCTATTTCATTTGTTGGTGTGAGAAAAATGTTGTGAGGTATTTTGCTTTTGCAGTAGTGTTTGTGTCTAGTGTTACTACTAAGAATTTGTGATATATTGGCAGCTACTTTGTTAAAAAAATTATTTAATTGGTTTGCAATATCTGTTGGATCCTTAATAGGGATTCCATCTACATTAATTTCAGATGGTGAAGAAATAGGTATTTCCTTTTGCCTTGCTTGATTAATTATATTCCACATGCTTTTACTGGTATTAATCGAGTTTGCAATGTAACTATCATTATACTCTCTTTTTTAGTCTGCATGACCAGTTTGTCATAATGTCTTTTGAAATTTGTAAAAGTAGTTTTACTGTCGTTATCACCTTTGGATAAGTATTCTATTTCTAATTAGCGTAAAGAGGCCCTTGCATTTCTGATACTCTTGTTGATCCAGTTGCATTTTTTAACTGATTTATTCCATTTTTTGATAGTAATAATTGGACAGCTGCGATTGAACCAGTATGAAAATGTTTCAATAAATTTGTTGTATTTACTGTTTACTGTATCTTCATTAGTCACACTAAGCCAGTTTTCATTCTCTAATAAGGTTTGGAGTAATACCAAATTTTCTGTTTTACAATTATTCACTTTAATTGGAATGAAAGTTGGTAAATTGTCTAAATTAAATTGAATGTTGATATTAATTTTAATTGCTAAGTGATCAGCTAATAAGGAATTAACAGTGTGAGATGAATATGTAGAGGGTTCCAAATCTGTAAGTATGTTGTCTATACAATTAGCTGTGTTAATAGTAATTCTAGTTGGTTCAAATATGGTAGAGTGTAGATTAAACTGTTTAAGAAAAGATGTCAGTTCCCTACATGCTCTGGTGTTTCCTAAAATATTAATGTTCAATTTTCCTAGTATGATAATTTTGTTCTTTATGTTTATTTGTAAGTTTTCCAATAATGAGGTTAATTGGACAAAAAATGCATTATGATCACAGGCACTGATTATAATAAATGCCTAGATCAAGTATTTGAATGCTGTATGGGAATCCTGAGGTGGAATAATTGTACTTTTGTCATTTGTTGTATCTACCATTCCCCAAGTGGAAATTTGAGTGATTTCTTTGCATCCCTTCACGATGCTATTATGTTCTTCATGCACAAAAAAGTGGATGGCATGATATTATTTGTTGATTTTAATATAAATCCTTTAACCCGTAAACGCCATCAGACGTACTATTACGTCCTGCGAAAACTGTCCAATCGGCCGTCAGATGTACTATTACGTCCTGCATCAGCCATAATTTCTTTAACTTTTGACACTAGAGACTTCTTTAAATCTAAATAACCTTTATATATTTTGAAAGAGGAAGCTTTGTACTTCCTATTTATGTTTGCCCTATATTTTTTCCTCTATTTAAAAATGTATAATCAACGTTGAATTTTGCGATGGAATTTTCAATTTTGCTACAATATGACGGTGTTTTTCCGTATAAAAATCGCTTTTTAATGCGGCAAGAAACCTTTCCTTGCTGTTTGAAATGCAATGTAGCAATTGTGTAATGTTTCAAAGGAGAGCACGATTATTCTCCTCTTTTTTTCCTGGTGGAGCCATTTGGCTTATGTCATGCGACAAAGGTCTTCATCGGCATGTAAAAAAAGAAAGGAAAACGTCTTATTACAAATGTTTAAGATGTAATTCATGGAGAATGGAATTAGGTTGTGTGAAATCATTTCGGTAAACATTCGCTTTAATGACCGCGCTATCCTTCGTTCCTAGCTGCATAGGAGAGCGTCAACTCAAACCAATATGTATCTATTATTTCGTCCTCTTTGAGGTGGTTCGGATTACTAAGGTATTTTGCATCCCCAAAGCAAGTGAGTTGAGAAGGAGCCTTTGATCTTTTCGGAGAGGAATTGCGAGAAATTATGTATATCTATTTGTATGTATTTGTGTATCATTATATATAGATGTTCCTTATAGAGCAGGAGTTTCGAAATTTTTTTCTTAGGTAGGATTTTGTGCAAAACCGACTAGAAAAAACGAACATCTTGAAAAAGTGCAACAATGCGGCCGCTAAAAATACGCAATTGTATAAACGAATTTTCAAAGTTAGTGTATTTCCGAATGTTCTACGGAGCTGAAATTTTTTTTAGAGATAGGATTTGTAAAAAAAACGAAATAGGGAATATAAAAATCTGATATTTTAATTTGCTTGGCAGTTACAAATTCTTAAAGTTTAAACAAATAGGAAAATGTTTAGACACTATGCGGCGAGGTAGGGAGCTGACATTTTAAAATTATTTAGAGTTTAGTCTATTTAAATGAATAAACACACAGTGTAACCATAAAATTGTTATTACGGCCGTTAAAAATTATTTAAATTTAAACAATTAGATAAATGTTATTTCACTTCTAAATGTGCTACAAATTTAACATTTGCCGAAAATATTTGGCATTATTGACCGAACTTGGGAAAAGTATAATATAACTAAAATTTCAAAAATTAGTGATTGTTTTACTCCATTATTGTTTCATATTCAAAAAACGAAAACCGGTCCAGAGGAGAAATCTTTAGAATTAAAGAAATATTTCTCACGATGAAATATATCTCTGAAAAATTAATGTTTTTTCTAGGTGAGATGAAATGCTTGCAGTATGCAAGCACATTCTACTAGTCATTCTATATAGACGTTCCTTACAGAGGAGGAGGTGGAGGATATAACATACTAGTAAAAGGTGCATGCATACTGCAAGCATTTCATCTCACCTTTAAAAAACATTAATTTTTCATACAGATATTTCATCATCACAAATATTCTATTAATTCTAAAGATTTCACCTCCACAGCGATTTTCGTTTTTCCCAAATGTAAAAATAATAGCTTGAAACAATCCCAAAATGTTGCAATTTTAAACATTTTACACTTTCTACATTATGGGGAACTAATGCTACACATTTGAGCCAAATTTTAAAGTTGTAGCACTTCTAGAAGTAAAATAATATTTTTCTAATTGCTTAAAATATAAACATTTCTAACGGTTGCCGCAACATATATATATATGGAGAGATTGAAATGTTTATTTGTGCAAATGCACTGTTCTGTAAATAATTTGAAAATTGTAGCTTCCTAGCTCATCCCGTAGTACCTCAAAAATTATTAAACTTTAATGTTCAAATGGGGTTAAAACAACCCCTAAAATTTACAATTTTAAAATTTTCGATTTTTATAGTTGGTTATGAGAAAAGTTCTATATTCTTGCAAAATTTCAGCTTCCTAAACTTATTAGATTGGTCTACACACTGGATTGCGTTTTCCCATGCTAACTTATGGGAGATATTCCGGGGTCTCTGGAGTCGAACCCAAGACACTGCAAGGAAAAAAGACAATAATTCCAAATAGATATTGCGGCCATCTAGCAATACTGAAAATTTCATTTTTCTAGCTTACCGGCAAGTGCCCATTATTAATTTACAAAAATGGCGCAATGCTTTTCTTAAGGGAAAAAACGCAAATTTCGTAATTTCTGGAGTCAAACTCATGTCACTTAGGTAAGAAGTATCATTTTATCTGAAAGTTTCTTCATAAAATCTAAAAAACCTAAAACTTTCAGCACTATAGCTACTGTAGTTTGGGCTGGACATTAGTATCCTCCTATATGTTATCATCATTATATATCGACGACTCTTACAGAGGAGGATATAACATACTAGTAGTTGGTGCTTGCATACTGCAAGCATTTCATCTCAACATAAAAAACATTCATTTTTCATATTTCATCATTACACATATATTTTTAATTCTAAATATTTCACCTCCGCAGCGATTTTCGTTTTACCCAAATGTAAAAATATTAGTTAAACAATCGCCTAAAGTTGTAATTTTAAAAATTTTACTCTATCTCCATTATAGGGTACTAATTCTACACAATTTAGCAAAATTTTAAGCACTTCTAGAAGTCAAATAATATTTTCTTATTCATTAATTTTAAATAATATTTAACGGCCGCCGAAATTCACGTATGGTAAAATTGAAAATTTTTTTTGTACTAGTTCATAGCTTTGTACATAACTTGAAAATTTCAACTCAATAGCTCATCCCGTAATGTCTAAACAGTTATCTGTTTGTTTAAACTTTAAGAATTTTTAACTGCCAAACAATTTAAAATATCAAACTTTGTATATTCCAGATTTCGTTTTTTTATGAATTCTAATTAAAAAATAAATTTCAACTCCGTAGCACATGCGAAAATACATAAACCATGAAAATTTGTTCAAACAATTGCGAATTTTTAGCGGCCGCATTATTGTACTTTTTCATGATTTTCGTTTTTTCTAGTCGGTTTTGCAAAAAATCCTACCTATGAAAAAAATTTCAAATCTCCATCACATCGGGAAGTGCCAAAACATTATCCTCCTATATATTATATATATGTTATCATATGTTATATCCTCCTCTGTAAGGAACGTCTATATCTATAACATACTAGTAGTTGGTGCATGCATACTGCAAGCATTTAATCTCCCCTTGAAAAAATATTAATTTTTCAGACAGACATTTCATCATTAGAAATATTCTTTCAATTCTAAGGATTTCACCTCCGCAGCAATTTCAGTTTTATCCCACATGTAAAAATAATAGTTAAAAATAATCCCCAAATGTTGCAATTTTAAAAATTTTACACTTTATTCATTATAAGTACTAATGCTACACATTTTAGCCAAATTTTAAAATTGTAGCATTTCTATAAGTAAAATGATATTTTTCTAATTGATTAAAATTAATTAATTTTTAACGGCCGCCGCAATTTATATATGGTAAAATTGAAATCTTGATTTGTGCAAATTCACTGCTCTTTAAATAATTTGAAAATTTCAGCTTCCTAGCTCATCCCGTAGTACCTAAACAGTTATCTATTTTTTTAAAATTTAAGAATTTTTAACTGCCAAACGAAATAAAATATCAAAATTTGTATAATCCCTATTTCGTTATTTTAAGAATTCTACTTACAAAAAAAATTTCAACTCCGTAGCACATGCGGAAATACATAATCCATGAAATTTTGTTTAAACAATTGCGAATTTTTAGCGGCCGCATTGTTGCTCTTTTTCAAGATTTTCGTTTTCTCTAGTCGGTTTTGGACAAAATTCTACCTAAGAAAAAAATTTCGAATCTCCAGCTCATTTGGAAGTGCCTAAACATTAGTATCCTCCTGTTATCATCATTATATATCGACGACACTTACAGAGGAGGATATAACATACTAGTAGTTGGTGCTTGCATACTACAAGCATTTCATATCACCTTGAAAAAACATTCACTTTTCAGACAGACATTTCATCATTACAAATAGTATTTTAATTCTAAAGATTTCACCTCCGCAGCGATTTCCGTTTTACCCACATGTAAAAATAATAGTTTATAACACCCCAAATGTTGCAATTTTAAAAATTTTACACTTTCTCCATTTTGGGGTACTAATGCTACACATTTCTGCCAAATTTTAAAGTTGTAGCATTTCTAGAAGTAAAATAATATTTTTCTAATTGTTTAAAATTAAATAATTTTTAACGGCCGCCGAAAATCATATATGGTAAAATTGAATTGTTTATTTGTGCAAATTCTCTACTTTGTAAGTAATTTAAAAATTTCAGCTTCCTAGCTCATCCCGTAGTACCTAAACAGTTATCTATTTTTTTAAAATTTAAGAATTTTTAACTGCCAAACGAAATAAAATATCAAAATTTGTATAATCCCTATTTCGTTATTTTAAGAATTCTACTTACAAAAAAAATTTCAACTCCGTAGCACATGCGGAAATACATAATCCATGAAAATTTGTTTAAACAATTGCGAATTTTTAGCGGCCGCATTGTTGCTCTTTTTCATGATTTTCGTTTTCTCTAGTAGGTTTTGTACAAAATTCTACCTAAGAAAAAAATTTCGAATCTCCAGCTCATCTGGAAGTGCGTAAACATTAGTATCCTCCTATCATTCTATATAGACGTTTCTTACAGATGAGGAGGAGGAGGATAGAGGAGGATACTAATGTTTAGGCACTTTCAGATGAGCTGGAGATTAGAAATTTTTTTCTTAGGTAGGATTTTGTGCAAAACCGACTATAAAAAACGAAAATCTTGAAAAAGTGCCACAATGCGGCCGCTAAAAATTCGCAATTGTTGAAACAAATTTTCGTGGTTTATGTATTTCCGCATGTGCTACGGAGTTGAAATTTTCTTTGTAAGTAGAATTCTTAAAAAAACGTATTAAGTTTTATACAAATTTTTATATTATAATTTGTTTGGCAGTTAAAAATTCTTAAAGTTTAAACAAATAGATAACTGTTTAGGTACTACGGAATGAGCTAGGAAGCTTAAAATTTCAAATTATTTAGAGAGTACTAAATTTATACAAATAAACATTTCAATTTTACCATATATGAATTACAGCGGCAGTTAAAAATTATTTAAATTTAAACAATTAGAAAAATATTATTTTACTTCTAGAAGTGCTACATCATTGAAATTTGGCAAATATGTGTATCATTAGTACCCCATAATGGAGAAAGTGTAAAGTTATAAAACTTCAACATTTGGGGATTGTTTTAAACTATTATTTTTACATTTGGGGAAAACGAAAATCACTGCGGAGGTGAAACCTTTAGAATTAAAAGAATATTTGTAATGATGAAATATCTGCCTGAAAGTGAATGTTTTTTCAAATTGAGATGAAATGCTTGCAGTATGCAAGCACCTTCTACTAGTCATTCTATATAGACGTTCCTTACAGAGGAGGATATTACATACTAGTAGTTGGTGCTTGCATACTGCAAGCATTTCATCTCACATTAAAAGAACATTCATTTTTCAGACAGAAATTTCAACATTACAAATAGTCTTTAAATTCTAAAGATTTCATTTCTGCAGCGATTTTCGTTTTTCCCACATGTAAGAATAATAGTTTAAAACAATCTCCAAATGTCGCAATTTTAAAATTTTTACACTTTCTTCATTATAAGGTTCTAATGCTACACATTTTAGCCAAATTTTTAAGTTGTCGCACTTCTAGAAATAAAATAATATTTTTTTATTGTTTAAATTTAAATAATTTTTAACGGCCGCCGCAACTCAGATATGGTAAAATTGAAATGTTTATTTGCACAAATTCATTACTCTGTAAATAATTTGAAAATTTTAGCTTCCTAGCTCATCCCATAGTACCTAAACAGGTATCTATTTGTTTAAATTTAAGAATTTGTAACTGTCAAACAAATTAAAATATCAAAATTTGTATAATCCCAATTTCGTTTTTTTAAGAATTCTACTTATAAAAAAAATTTCAACTCTGTAGCACATGCGGAAATACATAAACCATGAAAATTGGTTTAAACAATTGCGAATTTTTAGCGGCCACATTGTTGCACTTTTTCAAGATTTTCGTTTTTTCTAGTCGGTTTTGCACAAAATGCTACCTAATAAAAAAATTTCGAATCTCCAGCTTATCTGGAAGTGCCTAAACATTAGTATCCTCCTGTTATATATCATTATATATCGACGACTCTTACAGAGGAGGATATCACATACTAGTAGACGGTGCTTGCATGCTGCAAGCATTTCATCTCACCTTGAAAAAACATTAATTTTTCAGACAGATATTAAAATTATTCTATTAATTCTAAAGATTTCACCTGTGCAGCGATTTTCGTTTTTCCTACATGTAAAAATAATAGTTTAAAACAATCCCCAAATGTTGCAATTTTAAACATTTTACATTTTCTCCATTATGGGGTACTAATGCTACACATTTGAGCCAAATTTTAAATTTTTAGCACTTCTAGAAGTAAAATAATATTTTTCTAATAGTTTAAAATTTAAACATTTTTAACGGTTGCCGCAATATATATATATGGAGAGATTGAAATGTTTATTTGTGCAAATGCACTGTTCTGTAAATAATTTGAAAATTGTAGCTTCCTAGCTCATCCCGTAGAACCTAAAAAATTATTAAA
The DNA here is from genome assembly GCA_028673005.1 of Tanypteryx hageni. Lineage (NCBI taxonomy): Eukaryota > Metazoa > Arthropoda > Insecta > Odonata > Petaluridae > Tanypteryx > Tanypteryx hageni. Next base: position 175,596,264 of record CM054120.1, read on the forward strand.
CTTTAATGTGCAAATGGGGTTAAAACAACCCCTAAAAATTAACAATTTTAAAATTTTCCATTTTTATAGTTGGTTATGAGAAAAGTTCTATATTCTTGCAAAATTTCAGCTTCCTAAACGTATTAGATTGGTCTACACACTAGATTACGTTTTCCCATGCTAACTTATGAGAGATATTCCGGGGTCTCTGGAGTCGAACCCAAGACACTGTAAGAAAAAGTAACAATAATTCCTATTAGATATTGCGGCCATCTAGCAACACTGATAATTTCATTTTTCTAGTTTACCAGTAAGTGCCCATAATTAATTTACAAAAATGGCGCAATGCTTTTCTTTTGGGAAAAACCCAAATTTCGGAATTTCTGGAGTCGAACTCATGTCACTTAGGTAAGAAGTCTCATTTTATCTGTAAGTTTCTCCATCATATCTACAAAAACTGAAACTTTGAGCTCTCTAGCTCTTGTAGTTTGGGCTGGACATTAGTATCCTCCTGTTATATCCTCCTCTGTAAGAGTCGTCGATATATAATGATAACATGTAACAGGAGGATACTAATGTTTAGGCACTTCCAGATAAGTTGGAGAGCACCAACTACTACTATGTTATATCCTCCTCTGTAAGAGTCGTCGATATATAATGATAACATGTAACAGGAGGATACTAATGTTTAGGCACTTCCAGATAAGTTGGAGAGCACCAACTACTATTATGTTATATCCTCCTCTGTAAGAGTCGTCGATATATAATGATAACATGTAACAGGAGGATACTAATGTTTAGGCACTTCCAGATAAGCTGGAGATTCGAAATTTTTTTCATAGGTATAATTTTGTGTAAAATCGACTAGAAAAAGCGAAAATCTTTAAAAAGAGCAACAATGCTGCCGCTAAAAATTCGCAATTGTTTAAACAAATTTTCAAGGTTTATATATTTCCGAATGTGCCACGGAGTTGAATTTTTTTTTATAAGTAGAATTATTAAAAAAAGGAAATTGGGATTATACAAATTTTGATATTTTAATTTGTTTGGCAGTTAAAAATTCTTAAAGTTTAAACAAATAGATAGCTGTTTAGGTACTATGGGATGAGCTAGGAAGCTGAAATTTTCAAATTATTTACAGTATAGTAAATTTGCGCAAATAAACATTTCAATTTTACCATATATGTATTGCGGCGGCCGTTAAAAATTATTTAAAATTTAACAATTAGAAAAATATTATTTTATTTCTAGAAATGCTACAACTTTAAAATTTGGCTAAAATGTGTAGCATTAGAACCTTATAATGAAGAAAGTGTAAAATTTTTAAAATTGCGACATGTGGAGATTGTTTTAAACTATTATTCTTACATGTGGGAAAAATGAAAATCGCTGCAGAAATGAAATCTTTAGAATTAAAAGACTATTTGTAATGTTGAAATTTCTGTCTGAAAAATGAATGTTCTTTTAATGTGAGATGAAATGCTTGCAGTATGCAAGCACCAACTACTTGTATCATTATGTATAGACATTCATTACAGAGGAGGAGGAGGAGGATACTAATGTTTAGGCTATTCCAGATGAGCTGGAGATTCGAAATTTTTCTCTTAGGTAGGATTTTGTGCAAAACCGACTAGAAAAAACGAAAATCATGATAGAGTGCAACAATGCGGCCGCGAAAAATTCCCAATTGTTTAAACAAATTTTCAAGGTTTATGTATTTTCGCAAGTTCTATGGAGTTGAAATTTTTTTTATAAGTAGAATTCGTAAAAAACGAAATAGGGATTATAAAAATTTTGATATTTTATTTGTGTTGCCTTTAAAAATTCTTAAAGTTTAAAAAATAGATAACTGTTTAGACATTAGGAGATAAGCTAGGAAGCTGAAATTTTGAAGTTTTTTGCAAAGTGATGCATTTGCTCAAATAAACATATGAATCTCTCCATAAATATATTGAAAATTAAAAATGTTTAAAATTAATCAATTAAAAAATATTATTTCCCTTCTATAAATGATGCAACTTAAAAATTTGGCAGAAATGTGTAGCATTAGTACCCCGTAAAGGAGAAAGTATAAAATTCGTAAAATTGCAAAGTTTGGGAATTGTTTTAATCTATTATTTTTACATAAGGGAAAAACAAAAATCCCTGCCAAGGTGAAATCTTTAGAATTAAAGAAATATTTGTAATGTTAAATATCTCTCTGAAAAATGAATGTTTTTTCAAGGTGAGATGGTATGCTTGCAGAATGCAAGCACCTTCTACAAGTATAATATACGTTTAGTTTTGTGATAGAATTTTTTGTTTTTACCACTTTCCCTTTCCAATGAACAAAATGTAATCATTTCTTCTATGTGACTTTTGTAGTGACCAAGAATCATGACTATATAACTAAAACGTTTACATTATAAATAAATCGTCTTCTAATAAATCAGTATACATTTACTTAAAAGTTTCCAGTCAAGACATGAAAAAGTTGAGATACGTAAAACTTTTCACCTAATTGGTTTCGATGGGTAGATTCGTAGAATAAAATAGTTGCTAATTTAAGTTATTCTTTTATTAAGATTGAACATCAATATCTTTCATAGATTCCCCGGTGCTGAATGTTATTGTGGCATGCACATCGACTGATATCAAATCAGAGGGCCGGTTACACAAAGGTTAAATTGAAATAATGATTAGTGGACTGTATAATTAACATAGTTTAAAGGTTCTACACACAAAAAACACAAGCACCGTAGTCCGCAACTCGTCGTCAGTTTTTTCCGTCCTCTTTCACGAGAATCTCAACATATACTGTCCTCTCTCTCAAGCATCTCAGCACACACTGTCCTCTCTGCCGTGCGTAAAGCCTCCGAAGCTACGCTTCACCCAAACAATAGAGTATTATAAACCGCAACATAAGCTCCCCCCATTGAATTTTACAAAATTCAAAAAATTGACATATTACATACAACAACAACATATTACATTGCAATACTAAATACTATTAAACACATTATAAGCACATTAGTGTAGGGGTAAAATTATCAATTTATGTATAGGTCTCTTTACAATGCCGGTGGGAGTTTTTATGCTGGCTACTCGAACCAACCCATCTTCTCCCGGAAATACTTCCTGGATGACTGCAATTCTCCAAGAAAGTGGGGTAGGTTGTCCTCCTTGACCAGAACCACGTTCCCAGGTTGAAGATTTTTCTGTTCCGAACGACATTTTCTTCTCTGCTGAAGTGATGTTAGGTAATCCATGGACCACCTCTTCCATAACTGCTGCGTCACCTGTTGAATATGCTGCCATCTGGAAAGATGCTACAGCGACACATCAGACAGACTAGGCTCAGGGAAGGAGGTTAAAGGACCACCAATGAGGAAATGACCAGGGGTAAGATAACTCGGATCATTAGGGTCATTGGATAAGACTGTAATATGTCTGGAGTTCTAGCAAGCTTCTATTTGTGCGAGAAGGGTTGACAGCTCCTCGAAAGTAAAAATGGATGTTCCTGTTACTCGTTTTAAATGATACTTCATTGACCGCACCCCAGCTTCCCATAATCCTCCAAAGTGTGGAGAACTGGGAAGAATAAAATGTCATTTGATTTCTCGTTTATAATCTGCTTGCTGGGCTATCTTCAGGCAGATGTTAAGTGCTAGCCGTAATTCGGACGCCATCAAAGTGCCTCCTCGTTTATTGTCTGGGTACTTGGCATTGTGATAGAATCTCAGGCAATATGCAGCTATTCTCTGAAGTCGGAAAAGTGATGAATATCTATTAGTTATGTCATCTATGACTGGTTGAGTTGCCATTGCTGTAAGTGCTGATGCCCGTTGCTCTGGCGCCTCCTCGAATTGCATGTTGCAGTTTGTAGTCGGCCACTGTAATTCACACTGACTTAGCCGGGCAGGGCCTTGCCACCATAAGGTAAGGTTACACAGGGTTGAAGGGTCAGAGCCACGAGAAATCAGGTCTGCTGGATTTTCTTCGGAGGCCACCTTTCTCCAGTGACCCTTAGCTGCAAGCTCCTGAATCTGGGCTACTCTGTTTGCTACAAACATTTTCCATCGCGCAGCTGGCGCTGCCAGCCATGATAGGACAATTGTTGAGTCTGTCCACAACATTGTCTTGGAAATATCTAAATTCAAAATAGGTACTACTTTGTTTACCAGTCGAGCAAGCAACAATGCTCCACACAATTCCAGTTGAGGGATCGTGATACATTTTACTGGTGCCACCTTTTATTTTGAACACAGTAATTTTGTTACTACCTCCCCATGTTGAGACACTGAGCGCAGGTATAAACAAGCACCATAAGCTCTTTCACTTGCATCTGAAAACCCATGTAATTGTATGTCTAACAGGATTCCTTTGGCTAACACACGTCGTTCAATTGGAATGTTCTTAATTTCAGGGAGAAGTGAACACAGTTTCTTCCTGTCTGCTAATAACTCAGTTGTAAGCCATTCATCCCATTGTAGATTACACTGCCATAATGCTGTAGAAACATTGTATATATAATAACAATGGGACTTACTAGCCCAAGCGGATCAAAAATAGATGCAATCACAGAAGACACTGTACGTTTAGTGACAGGTGAGTTTGGCTGAACCCTTAACAACGTCGAGGATGATGATGGTGTCTTGATTGCAATTGAAAACATGTCTTGCGTTGGATCCCATAATAACCCAAGTGTTTTGACTTCATTAATGCTGTCAAAATGTCTTGGCAGTTCTGTTTCTCTGTATTCTGGTGGGATGGCTTCCAGAATGGCAGATTGTTTAGAGCAAAACCTTCTCAACTGAAAGCCATCAGTACTGAGTAGATCTATCAATTCCTGTTGCAATTGAAGCGCTTCCTTGCAGTTATTTGCCCTGCAGAGCACATCATCAATGTAAATGTCTCTTCGCAATACTTCAGCAGCATGAGGGTATCTGACTGCTTCTTCCTCAGCTAACTGCTGGAGACATCTCGTTGCAAGAAACGGAGCTGATGCCATACCATATGTTAGTGTGGTGAGCTCATAGATGTTCACTGGATCTGTAGATGATCTTCTCCAGAGAATGCACTGGAGTCCAATATCATCAGCATGCACCTGGACCTGTCTATACATTTTAGCGATGTCTGCTGTAAACACCACTTCATGAGTTCTAAATCATAGAACTATGGAACTCAGATCTTGTTGTAATGTGGCTCCAATTAACAGCATATCATTGAGGGATGTTCCTGCAGTCGTCTTGGCGGAAGCATCAAAAACTACCCTCGTCTTGGTGGTGGAGCTAGCTTCTTTGATCACTGCATGGTGGGGCAAGTAAAACAATTCCCTCTGGTTGTTGGTTGCGTTGTCATCTAGCCTTTTCATATGGCCAAGCTCTTCATACTCTTGAAGAAAGGCATTGTAAGTCTGATGCAAAGGTGGCTGTCTGTGTAGTCGGCATTCCAATTGTTGTAGTCGTGTGCTTGCCTGTTGATATGAGTCACCTAAATGTCCTACTCCCTGGCGGTGAGGCAATCGAACAATGAACCTGCCCATAGAGTCTCTTCTGGTGTGTTACTTGAAATGTTGTTCACATAACTCTTCCTCCCTCGTAGGTAATGGTTGAACCAGTTCCTCGATTTCCCAAAAACGTTGAAGTTGCTTATCCAATATGTTGTCTCTCCTAGTAAGGAATGATCGCTGTGAAGCATATCCTGAGGTCTGGCAGGGAAACCTTCCGGCTAGGATGTATCCAAACTTGGTATCTTGCAGAATTGGGTAGTTGCCAGTTCTGGTTCTTTGATCAGGGCATAAGAGCTGAAGGTAGAACTCCGCACCTATTAGAAGATCTATCTTGCTTGGCTCGTTGAACTTGTCGTCGGCTAACACAATATCTGAAGGTATACCCGTCCTTGTAATCAATGAAAGTTGAGGGAACGTTGTCTGTTATCTTCTGAAGAATGGAACAATTGAGGTTGACATTGAAGTCATTTGTTCTTGAATGGACACCTACATTAACACTGTGTGTGGTGCCTGCAGTAACATTCCTGATGCCTTGTATCGGAATTACGTCTCGAATTTTCGTTAAATTGAGTAGTCTAATCATCTCGTCAGTAATGAAGTTGCTTTGTGAGCAACTATCGAGAAGAGCACAGCATTGATGAAGTCTACCTAATGAGTCCTCCACATTTACAATAACTGTGGACAATAACACCTGCTTAATCAGTCGTGGTTTTAAGGCACAGTAACTCCCCAATGTCCTTGACTCATTCTCTAATTGGTTCCTGAAGTGGTCACTAGTTGAGCCACATTGTAAGTGTGGTCGTTCATTCCCGTCAGGCAATTTTGCTGTCACCGGTCTCTCAAAATGAAGCAGCATATTGTGTTTCCTATCACACTTCCGACAGTTGCCTGATTGGCACTCCTTAATGCTATGAAAAGCCCTTAGACAGTTAAAGCATAATTTGTTTTGTTTAACACACTCTATTCGTTGTTGTAGACTAGCATTAGCAAAGGATAAACATTTCTGCAACTCATGATTTTGTTCACAATACGGGCACAATGTACTATTGCTCGTCGTCATAAAGGAACTAGATGACCTGGTCTTGTTTAATTTGAATTTGGATTCCACTGGTTTGTATATATTGCTGCCGCTAGCCTTAACTGGTTGACTTGGTTGCAGTAATTCTAACATTTGACATTTTTGTTCTAGGAATTTAATAAACTCCTCTAATTTGGGAAAGTCATGTAACACAGATGTAGTCTCCCACTCCTTTCTGATATAAGGGCCCAAATGGTCTAGTCAATTGTATAAGCATTATTTCATGCAATGGTGTTTCTAGGCTTAAAGCTTCAACTGCGTTTAAATTGCTTGATAAATGATTAAATACTTGTCTCAACTCTGTAGCTGAATCATCGCTAGCCTTCATGGGCGTCAACAAAGCCTTAACATGCTTGGATGCAATGAGTTTTGGATTATTGTATCTCTGACATATGAGGTTCCATGCAACACTAAAATTTTCATTTGACACTGTCAAATTCTGTAACAATGCACGTGCTTCATCCTTTAAGGATGAAATCAAATAATAAAACCTTTGAATATCTGGAAGTGCTGAATTGGTTACAATCAAACTTTCAAACGTGTCTCTGAACTGTATCCATTTTGTATAACACCCAGAAAATTGAGGTAATTGTACTGTGGGAAGTTTCACACTGTTATTATGAACCGGTGCATTCGCAATTCCTACTCTACAATTTTCACTGGGAAGTGACCTATTGTCAGCTTCTTCTAGAAGAGTATTAATTTTTGCTTTCAAATCCCAAAAATTATTCTCGAAAAGGTCTCTGCCAGCAGCATGGTCTTCCTTGTCGTCATAAATTTCTAACTTATTCTGAACCTCATTATATCTCTCCCAGATGTTTGTCAAAGGCTCAGCTCTAGCACGTATAAGGTTTAAATTTAAACCTGGCTGAAACTGCTCTACGTAAGTTATAATTCATGTTAAACTACTCTTAGCTAAACCTCGTTGTTTAATGAGTAACTTTCTCTCACTTGATTCCATGATTACATAACATATACAATGTAAGGCATGGTAAATATGTACGGGAAAGGATAAGAGCCATCCAAGTCTGTCTGACCTGGATGATGCGTAGGCAATGTTGAATTTGGAACAAAGTAGGATGAATCTGCTGGGCGGCGTCTGGTCTGGACTGGAAACCACAGTCAGCGTCAGGCAGCTCTTACGTCATCCACCCCACGCAGTTGGTAGCCTGGTAACACTCACGGAGCCGGCGTGCCTTATGACCTTGAATGCACCTTTCGCCTGATAACTCGTCTTTCTTGACCCAATGCACACGAGTTTTATATCAAAGATTTCTCAAAACTAGATGCTTGAAACCAATATTAAATATTAATCCGGCCCGAAGGACCAAAATGTGGCATGCACATCGACTGATATCAAATCAGAGGGCCGGTTACACAAAGGTTAAATTGAAATAATGATTAACATGTATGCAATATAGTGGACTGTATAATTAACGTAGTCTAAAGGTTCTACACACACAAAACACAAGCACCGTAGCCCGCAACTCGTCGTCAGTTTTCTCCGTCCTCTTTCACGAGAATCTCAACACACACTGTCCTCTATCTCGAGTGTCTCAGCACACACTGTCCTCTCTCTCGAGCATCTCAGCACACACTGTCCTCTCTCTTGAGCATCTCAGCACACACTGTCTTCTCTGCCGTGCGTAAAGCCTCCGAAGCTTTGCTTCACCCAAACAAAAGAGTTTTATAAACTGCAACAGTTATATATAAAGCATGAACTCGCATTAGAAAATTTGTGATTGGTGCACATTCTCTTCTATTGCAACAATGTTTGTTTGGAAAATGTGATACGAAAAATGGATATTTACAAATTTCATGTTTTTTGTAAATCCAAGGTAATTATATTCTAAAACATTTTCTAAAAGCTTTCCCCTAATACTTATTTTCAGATTCTCTTCTTTACCCGATATTCGAATGACCTTGGATTTTTCTGTATTTATTTCCATACCGTATTTTCTACCTGTCATCACTAGTTTATTTATCATTTTTTGTAGCTCCTCTTCCTTTCTTGCTAGAAGTACTTGATCATCTGCGTATTTTACTGTTCTTATAATCTTTCCTCCAATTTTTAAATCTCCTGTGCCTTCTAAAGCTTCTTGCATTAGACTTTCTCCATAGATATTGAATAGGGTTGGCGATAGGCAGCAGCCTTGTCTTACTCCTCTACCGATATTTATTCCGCACGTGTCCACATTCTCAAACCTGACCTTTACAACTTGATTCACGTATAGATTCCTAATCAGTCTCTCGTCTTTCCAATCTACACCTATATCCTTTAATATCTTCATCAACTTTACCCAATTTACTCTATCAAAGGCCTTCTGCCATTCTACGAAACATGCACAGATATCTTGAATGTACTCTATTGCCCTGTCTGATATGATTCTAACTACTCCTATAGCATCTCTAGTTCCTCGTCCTTTTCTGAAACCAAATTGATCTTCCCCTAGTATTTCTTCTGCCTTTTTCTCCAGCCTTTTATTAAGAATCCTCGTGATGATCTTCAATGTGTGTGACAGAAGGCTTATCGTTCTGTAATCTTTACACTGCATTGCCTTTGGCTTCTTCTTTAGAGGGATTATTGTTACTTCTAGGAAATCCCAAGGCCACACATAATAAAGCATTTTTGAATATATTTTGATTATTAAAACAAACAATTTTTTCAAACAAATTATTTTTTTAAGTTTTTAAAACAATGTGGGCAAATTATCATCAGATAGTTAGCACACATCCATCTTTCACAAGACTCACAATAAAATTTTATTTTAATATCTTTATTTCTGGGACAAACTACAGATCTTCCGCTATTTCCTTTTTCTTCTTCTCCTGCATTCCTGCTTTCAAAGGTCCTCCATATTCCTCTATCTTTCTCTTCAATGGCAAAAGCAACATTGTCATGGAACTTCTTCTTTCCATGTATGGTGGCCTTGTTAATTCCCTCGCTATTTCTTGTAAGAATGTCTGCCTATTCATTTTTTTTCAGAATAAATATTTCTGTGGACCAATGTGTTTAGTAGATGATAAAAAATAACAAGTGGCCACCTTCTTGTATTCCTAGCAGTATTATACATCACACAGATTTTATCAACCACATCAACACCACCTTTCAACAAATTATAAAATTTTAGCATCTCTGGCTTTCTTTATCCCCAGTTGAGCTGCATAGTCGATAGCACAATGACATTTTTACTCTTCTCAGGGATATATGATAACAAGAGTCATGTTATTTCTGAATGCAAACATGCTACTGCACTCTTCCTTGCGCTTTGCATTTACCATCTGCAGTAGTAGTTACCTCTTATTTTTTTGAACGGTTCCTACCAGCACAATCTTATTTTTCAGCAAATCCTCTGCAAGCAGCATGCTTACAAACCAATTGTCAGTGGTTAGGTTCCTTCCCATCCCCAAAAATGGGCCAACAAGACATTTTACGATCTCTCTTGGGCTATTGTCCAGCTTATATGGCCCTTGAGGCTGAGTCCCAACATATACTTCTAAATTCAGCATATAGTAAATGCATGCATCCACAAGGGTGAATATTTTTATCCTGTATTTAGATGGTTTACTTGGTATATACTTACATAAAGAACACTTGCCTCGAAAAGCAACTAATTGCTCATCCACAGTCGCAAACTCTCTTATTGTATAACAGTCTTAAAATTTGCGAATGATCAATTCAAAAACATCCCAAATGGCTGCTAATTCAATGGTTTCTTGCCTAACTGCCCTATCATTTACATTGTCAAAACACAAGCACTGCAATAAAAATTTAAATCATTGATAACTCAAGGATGCATAAATCCCATAAATCTTTTATATTTTGGCAACCAGATCTATTTGCACCCGAATAAAAAGAAGCCCTATAAGACAACTCATTCCATTTCATCTGTTTGCTTTGCATCCCTTTTGCATGAAATTTACTGCAACTTTTGAAGTTTGTATATTTGTACAATTAACAATAATCTTTAAAATTTCCTGATCAAACAATTTGAAGCAGTCCACAGGGATTTTTATATCTTCCTTGCTTCCATTGAAACCAAGAGTTTGAGACATGATATTATGTGTGGGTGTTCTACCATTATGTCTGAGTTGCTCCAAACCACTTTGTAACATTGTCTTCACCGATAAGGATGCGTTCATCTATACGACATGCAGTTTCATCATCCAGATCACTAGCATCATGCTCACTGTTTGTTTCATGTTCAGATTCATTTAGTAAGTCTTTGGAAGACCCATCATCAGAATCCAATACTTCTTCTTCAGAAGATTCAACAGTAAGCAGAGCAATAGTTTCCCTGTGTCTCAGAATGCAATTCAGACATCTATGGGTGGATATAAATTAGTGAAAATTATTGAACTGATTCAAATATATAAAATAAGCTTCAAAATACAACTAATTTTTTTGGAAAAATAAAATAAAAGCATATTTATGAACCTATAATATGATGACCAAAGTGTTAGAAGATTTTCAGAAGATATTCTGCAACACAAAAACATTAAGTAAACAAAAGGCTTCGCTTAATTCTGTGATCCTCAAACATGCAAACAAAAGCGTCATTACTAGTTATATATGTACTGTATAAAGAAATTCTCTACCAACTTCAAAGCATAGGATAATGCATAAAGATTTTTGCCTTTCTCTATACAGACAAATGATAGGAAATTTCTCCTCTAGTAAAATTTTAGGCCCCAAAAGATCCCTACCAATTGCCATACCTTTTTCGAGAAATGCTCACCAACTCATGCAAATTGAAGGAAGGAAAAGAGTATGTGCATGCTCCAGTAGTAAAAAAAGATGAACTCCTGCTGAAAGGAGCATAAAAACATGGAAATATGAAATGTATGGTTTGCCACTGTGTAAAATGGGATGGTTTTTCGAATATCGTTGAGAAAAAGGAGTGGAACCGGGTCACATCTAAAGGTAGAAAAACTAATAAAAATTAATTGATATTTAAAAGATATTTCTTAAAAATTTCAAGCATGTTGATGAAACCGTTCATGATTTATCGTAAGTTAAATTAAGTAATGAGCATTATGTGCACCACTCATGAAATAATAGGGTCAAAACTGGGGATAAGGGGCATTTAAATTTGGCTCTTAGTGGAGAATTCACGCTGGCCAATTTCGGCCAGGTTAGTATGGAGAGGGTTAAGTGAAATGTTATACCCCATGTCATGGTTTGCTTCCAGCATTTTATTAACCAAATCTTCATAGTTTGGTGTTATGTTGTTTCCAAAAAAGTTCATGACAACTGCTTTGAAACATGCCCATGCATTTTTTCTTTTCTTTCTAACACTGTATTGAATCCATCATTGTTCATGAGTTCACATATTTAGGGGCCCACAAATATTCCTTCTTTTATCTTTGTTTTGGTGATTTTTGTAAAGTTTTCCTTAAGATGTAGAAATCCTCGGCTATTTTTATCAATACCTTTTACAAAATTCTTTATGATTCCTAATTTGATATGTAAAGGGGGTAAATAAATATTTTGTGGTGAAACAAGGCTTTTATGTAAGTTTTTGACCTTCCACTAATTGTCTAGTAGGCCAATCGCAAACAATATAATGCTGAGAACAGGGAGATCTGGATCATGTGTGACAGGTTTTATTGCTGATGGCACACTAGGATAAAGAATATGTTTTTTGTTTTTGCAGAGAAGCATTTTAGTCGTGCAAAAATAACAGCCGTTTATATGATTTTATTGTTTCCTCCAGATCATAGGTATTGTGAAACTCATAGAAGAATGAGTGCCTTTCATCCAATGTTTGAGATGGTTTGCGCAGGAAATGCAACAAATGCTCTTCAAGGTGTGTTGTGAAAACAGAAAAAAGGTAGCAAAATGAGCTTGTTTTGCATTGAATCTTCTTGTGTATAGAATATGTTCTTTCCAGGGTTTGTTTGCTATAATTGGAAGTGTCATATCTCAAAACATGTACGTGATAGGAAAATTTTAAAAACATTCCTAATCTGCGTTACAAACTACATCAGGACCACCTATTTTTTTTAAACCGAAAACCTTGTTCCTCAGTAAAATTGGCTATAAAGTACCAATTTTTGATAATTACGAGCAGAAGGCCATCTTCAACTGCAGTGAAACTAGGTTGTTTATAATTTGCAACTTGATTTGATGGTTGCATTCCAAGGTGAAACTTGTCACAGCAGAAAAAATCCAAAGAAATATTAACCATCTTGTTAGCTTGTAATGAAGATGAAAGTGAAAAATTAAAAGCACTCATTTTTGGCAAGTCCAAATAAGCTCATTGTTTTAAAGGAATGGCATATCTTACCTCAGATTACTGAACTAACAAAAATTCTTGGGTGACAATAAAAGTCTTTAGGGAGTGCCTTATGCACCTGGGGAGACGAATGACTTCCCAAAATGAAAATTATTCTACTAATGGACTAGTGCACAGCACACAAATAAGCAGGCCTATATTTGTAGTATGTGAGTCTTCCATTTCTACCTGCTAACAGGATGAGTTATTTGCAGCTCCTATACCTGGTAATTGTTAACTGCCTAAAAATGTTATATGGAAATAGTTGGTAAGATATTATATCTCTGTGAGATTAAGCGGAACATTCTTGTGAGAGAGATAAAATAAATGGAATTTACTGGATGCCATAAGAAAAATAGTTCTTGCATGGAATGCTAGAGATCCTCTTGTTATTACAAATTGCTCTGCAAAATCTAGGTTTTTAAACAAGAAAATAGGGGATGAAATTGTAAATACAGTAATACCCCATTTAATGCTACCCTGTTCAATGCTGATTCGTGATAATGCTCTTTGTTCTCGGACCAATTTTTAATTTCTCCATATGTTCCAATGTGGTATGTAGCAGATAATTTCAGTCAGAATGACTGAAAACAACTGCTAAATTCATCAAACAAAACAGCAGAAACATCACGTTCTCAGACTGCAGAGCAATGAATGGTTTTGTTTACATATCTCACAAAATTGATTAATTAGTGGTATTGTGCGCTGGTTATAAGAAGAGCATGCATGGAATCTATTTCATGTGAGAATATGACAAAAAAGCCATGATAGTTATTATATTGCAGGATTTCTAGTGTGTAGCAGATCTGCTGCATTGCGCATTTAAGGATTAATTATTTACACTACAGTTTTAGATTATCAGAGAGAAGAGTGGCTATACTAACATTTTGAAAATAGGTAATAAATTATGATTTCAGGAATGCATCTCCATAAGTACTATAATAAAATGACCCTGTATAACGCTGCTATAGTTAGTGCTCTCGTTTTCAGTAATGCATCTCCAGCATTAAATGGGGTATGACTGTACTACAACAGATTTTGACGACTGGGTTGAGCTGAGGTCTGAAATTACCAGCCTAATGCATTTGAAGATTTCTCTAAAGTTGATAGCATGGTAGCAACTTCTGGACAATGTATGCATTCAACAGATATTCTTTGAATGATACTGAAGTGGCTGCTTCCACAGCACCTTCAGAGAGTGAGGGAGAAGAGGATGAACAGAACCTGCATGCCCTACACACAAAGAGGTCTTCACAGCACTTGCTGTTCTTGAATCCTGAATAAACTTTTATGTAGATTAGAGTATGGTTAAAGCAATGGATGAATTATATGAATTTGTAACAGATTAATACAGAACTATCTCAAAACAAAGCCTAATTAATGATTATTTCAATTTGATATGAATAAATTGTTTTATTTTACAATCATTAACTTTCAGTTCAATAGTATATTTATATTAATGGCTGTCAATATTAATACATATGTATCTGTTTGTTCATTAAATATGTGTTTTTGACATCTGGTGTCGAGTTTTGTGATTTAACTTACTCAAACATCCAACACCTACTTGGCATTGACAATGACATTCATATCCACGCTAGAAAGCCAGGGCTTGAAACTTCAAGTTTTTGCACCAAATTTAAATGTATCGGATAATTTGTACCCATTTAATTCAAAGTTATGAATTTTTGGTCATTTTAGTTTTGAATTAATGAGGTTTTCCTGTATATATTTCTACATATATCTACTTGACAATGTTCCAGTTACATAATGCAGTGCTGTATTTATATTATTTACATGTTTTATATTAGTTATGTTTTTTGATATTACAGATTTCCCGACTTTTCGATTGATATGCCAGACCTCTCCCCCATGTAGGTAGGTTATACTGTATTTCTAAACATAATGCTCTTATACACACTATGCAGAATAGACATTGACTCGACATTAACTATGGTGATTTTTGTGTGTTGATACAAGCAAGTCAGCTTTTAATCAGGTACATATTGTAAGTCCAAACACAGACAAAGCTGTTTATAAATAAGAGTGCACTTATGAGGGTCCTGTCTAACTGCTGCATTAGATAAGGTGAAGCAAAATGTTGAGTATGGGTGGTTTCTCACAGAGGCATGGAAGAGAAAACAATAAATGAGATCCTTGGACTTAAAGAGGAAAAAGGAAAGAGAAAGGGATAAGCAAGTGGAGTCTGAAATTTCCTTTTGGCTCAACTCATTTAAGGAGTCATCAATAATAACTTATTGAGTTCATAAAGGAATATTTTCCTAATAAATACATTGCAGGCATCTCATGCATAATGATGCTTTGGCCATTAATGTTTCACAATTACATTGCCTTGACCCTGTCTTGCTTATGCAACATACTTAATTTGCAGTTATGATGCTGGCACCAGTCTTTGCACCTATCAGGAGTGGCACTCATTTGACATCAGCCTGCCCATCTTGTAAGATAATGTGTATTTCAGTTACCAAGTAACCATCATCAATACATTCTCAACACCCAGTATATCAAAAACTTTTTAAACCCATCTACATCACTCTTACCGAGAATAAGCCAGATGATGGTTACTTTGCGACTGAAATTTGTATCAGGACCTTACAATTTTGTATATACTGAGGAATGTCTATACAGTTGGCCCCCAGCATTCATGGATTTGGTATTCGTCATTAATGTATTATGGAACAATGTTTTGGTAGCCACATTTGTATTCATCACTTGGACTCCTTGCTGTGGTGGAGTAAGGAGTCAACACACACGCTACTTGTTCAACAGTGACAGTCTCATTAAACTCATTTTATTTTCTGGCCTATTTTGTTTATTTTTTGCAATTGATAATGAATATACTATATTGGTAATTTCCTATTTAATTTCTTATTCATTGTAACTTGAGTAAAATTGGTCCACACATTTGTTATTCGCCAAATGCCAAACATTTGTGATCACTTGCCAAGTGAAGAGTAAACATTTTCCTCACTATTTGCAGCTGCCTCCACACTAATTGTCCATCACTGAATCCCAAATAATCATATTGACTTGTGGAAAAAGGTGTAGATGTTCATAGTACTGAAATTTTGTCAATGGATTTGGATGGTGAAGATATTGCTGTCACTAAAAGTGATGCTTTTGTTGTCATGAGCTGCGCCTACTTGAAAATGAAAAAGAAGATACTGTGAAAAAGAAGATGGTGGATGTGATTGTACGACATACACTTTACGACTGATGGCACTGAGTACAGGTTTGGAATGCATAATGCTGCCAAATCCACATGAAATTTCCCACAGATAGGGAAAAGTCCCATGATCTGATATCAATGCAAAGAGACATTTGTAAATCGGTGAATAACAAATATGTAGAGGGGTTAAAGACATTGGGGACTGCCGAATATTCATCCCTTTGACTCATGCTCTTTTACTAACTCTCAATGAAAAGTAATCGTGGTTCAGTATATGCACTGTCACTTCTTTTATTAGTTTGTATGTCATAGGATACAGTTTCAACTTCTTAAAACCTAATCTCCCTTATTACATGAAATCTTGCGAGAGAAAATTCCAGTTTTTTTTGTTACATTAGTGATTTTAGTGGCGAATTGGAATGTAACCTCCCTTAACCCCTCAACGCCGACCGACATAGCCACTACATTAAACGAATTCTTCATATGATGCTGACTGACATAGTTACTACGTCGTGGAGATCGCTAATGTTTTTAATTTTTTTGGCCAAATGAGTTTTCCTAAAACTGATTTTTCTTGACGTATTTCAAAAGAGTTACCTTTGGCCTTACTATTTTTGCTTCATTCTGCAATTTTTACTTACATTAACATATATATATATATATATATATATATATATATATATATATATATATATATATTAAATGTTGTTATTGATGATTATGTAGGTACCCGAGGACAGAGAATTTTATCTATGTTCCTATGCCTGTAGAAGGCTTTCCTCTTGGGCCAATGTGTTTTTATCATCTGTCAACAGTTCTGGAGGGAGAATGCTTAGTGAGGCAAAAGAATCTCCAGCCATCTGGACCAAGATTTTCATTTCATCTGTATCTTAAAAGCAATATGTGAGAGAAGAAAGGATTCATTGTTCCTTCACAAATAAGTCTCTTAAAAAGATATTTATGATTACCTCTAATGAAGAGGGCATTGGAGTTGCATGGGAAATATTCTTGCATCAGGCTCGCCGGCTTGCCTCTTCTCCCATCGCTCTTTTCTGTAGGATTTAGTCTGAAGCAAAACTTAACATGTGCAGTTGTGAATTTTGTTCTTTTTTCCTAGTAATTATGTCTTCATAGATTAATTAAATTTTTCTACAATATTGTTATTTATTCTGGCTTCTAAGTAGAAAAAGTCAAGCAGTAGCAGATGACGAAATTGAGAAGGAAATCTTGGGAGTAAGTGATTCGGAAGAAAGCATGAGTTCAGAAAGTGATAGTGAAAATTGTATTGAAGATCATTCAGAAATTGACACATTGATGCACATTGACAATGAGACAGAGGAAGATAGTGGAGAAGAATTTGTGGGGGAGGACATGGTGAATTATAAGGGACAAAGAGAAGATTTTAGTGGTGGCCGTGGACCTTAAAAGACTGCTAGGAATATGACTGATATTGTGAGTATTTTTTAATTGTTTTTTTATGTGGAATTTATTAACCCTTAACTGGTGAGGTGGAGTCTGTGAGACTCCACCCATTATTATTTTCTCCACCCCATTAGTAGTATTTGAAAAATCATTCCCACCCGTTCATTACCTTTCAGGTTTTTTGCGAGGAACACTGTCATACAAGGTCAGTCCACCTTTTTTTAGAACAAGAGTTATTTACGATCTAATAAGATTAGGAGTCTGACAGACTCCACCTTAACATTAGTGTAATTTTTAGTGATTTATCCTAGGTGTTTTCTTAAAGTTTCTGACTAGATAGAAGGTTGAAATTTGAAAGAAATATTTAGGTCACGTAATAAAGAACAATAAAAAGTTTTTTTTAAAATAGGCAATGGTTTGACTCCTGGACGAGTTCTTTTTCGCTTTTGAATAAAATCAAAAATCATTATGTCTTACACCCAAGGCTCTAATGGGCATGCTAGTATATATTATAGGGCATGATAATGAAAAATCAAATTACAAGAATTACGCACGGCAGAACTCTGAAAGGACCAAAAGGGGGAAGAAGAGGCACACAAAGGGTGTGGGGTGTTGAGGAAGGGATGAAGGTGCAGGTCGAAGGAGGTCTGAGGAAAGGATCTTAGAAGCAATGGATCAGTGGAAAAACAGTCGGTAGGACTATGGGGGTAGAAGCCCACTTTAGGGTTGGTGTGATTGGGGATCCACAAAACTAGGGACTACAGATGGAGGAGATTAGACTTTTTTCTTGGAATGAATATGATTTGCAAGAAGGGACATACATCTGTGACTGTGGGTGTCCTTTCTTGGCCCTATTATTATACGCAACCTCTATAAAGATAATATAAAACTTGAATGCTATGATTTTATGAAAAATTTGGGATTCAGTCTGGTGAAACCTCATATGGAGCAGAGATTCAACAATCCAAAATCACTACGGATATCTGTCATGGAACAGCACAAATTATGAAAATTGAAGAACCTATCTGTGAAGAAAATACTTTTGAAAAAAGAAAGTATGGTTTCCTGTGCCCTTCTAGACTTTATAGGAATACCAAATACCAGTGTTGTGAATGCAAAAAACCGATGTCTACAATGTGCTAGGAAAACGTGTATGCTGAAAAAATTTATTAGTTTGACCTATTGTCAGTTTTTTTCCTGTACACTTAAAATCAGTGTTGCCTTATATTCTTGGTTAGCTGGTTCAATAGATAACTAGCTGTAAGTTAATATTATTTTTTCTTTTCATATTGTGAAAATATTAATAATATTTTATTTCAATGAACTACATAACCTTTTCCATTAAATGTTGGATTTTTATTTGGTTTAAAACATAATTATTTGAATTCTGCAACTCATAAATATTTACAGTGAATAAAAAAACAATGCAATTAACAATATTTTTTATTTATATTCCAACTTAACGATATAATGATTTATGGAATTGTAAGTCTGACAGACTTCATCTCACCAATAGTGTGAACATTTTTCACCTCACCAGTTAAGGGTTAAGACTATTGTGAAAGAAACAGATCGCTATGCAGAGCAACATATAACATCAAGTAGGGGTATATTTTCAAGAAAATCAAGAATTGAATCATGGAGATAAGTGACACTGGAAGACATTTTCACTGTTTTAGGGTTGTTTATGCTGATGGGAATTATTCAGAAACCCACATTTCATTCTTATTTGGTTTGGTCTCTGCTTTGATTGCTTTGAGGACTACCACACCAAGCTGAATTATTAAGATAAACTATTATATTTTGGTATTTTTTGTCTCTTCTCCCTCTGTCACCAGTGTGCCCGTCTAGCACCATAGGTTATTTTTGGAGAAATTTTTGAAATTTGTTTACCGAAAAACTTATGAGGAAGATATAGAAATCTAAGATAAAACAGGATCCAAGCAATATAGTGTAAACTTGGAATAAAAAGTGTAAATTGTTTCAATGAATGCATTAAATAATTCATCGATGTGTTTCACCCAAAAAGAATAAATAAAATTTGTTTAAAATAAAGCGTATAAATACACATAGTTTTATGGAAATCTCCAAAAAATTTCAGGTAAATCCATTAAAAAGTTAAAAACTTAGATTTTTTAAAACTTTGCTTCAGAAGAGCCAATTTATTTAAATACCCTCCAGCCTTCCAGATGAGTCTGATTTAAATGTTGCCACACTTGAGGGGTTAAATAATGATAATGATTTTTATTTAATATAAATTCTCTGGTATCGGCTGTTTCGGTATTTGCGGCTAATTTCTGGTATGCAATAATGGGGAACAAATGTATAACCAATTGCATTGCCATAGGTGCTCTCCATCTACTTACACAATTTAAAATAAGATGCCATCAAGTCAGTTCTGTTTTTATTACCTTATTTCAAAGTCATACTTAATTTTAATATATATAGCTTTAAATGAAGAAAAATATGAAGAGTGCATTTTTAATGTAATATATATTTTGTTTAGCGTGAACAGTCAAGTTGGTTTAGGTGCATTGTAGAAACATGCATGTGACAATCATAATTTATTTACCTCTTGAGATTGAAATGCCAGCAGGTCCTATTCCCGGTGATAAATCTGGCAAAAATTACTGAGAGTGCTATTTCTCAGACAAAATTTTGTCTATATAAAATACCTATAAAATTCCATATATATATATATATATTTATTTATTTATTTATTGCCCTTGCTTGATGAGGATGGAGGCTTTCTTCCAATAGAGCATCCCTTCTACAGTATTACTCTGTCCTCGAGGAAACTCTTCTCAAACGTGGCTACCCTCCAGTCTTGGTCCACGAACAGATTCATAGGGCAATGATGCCTACCCACAATAGATCCCATCCTCACACACCCACTATCATTGCATCAACCCCTCCACTCACTCTAATGACACTTTTCCTTCCTGGTATCCACGAAGCCCTCAAAAAAATCCTCCATGCTGCCCACCCAATTCTTACCTCTTCCTCCCACCAGTCCCTCTTTACCAACTACCAACCTTTTTGCTCCTCTCCTTCCGCCGGCCTCCCAATTTGGGAATTATCTTGTGGATGAAGGAACTTCCCACTTCTACCATGCCTCTTGCCTTAGGGTCTCACCTCTGCAGCAAACCTCGCTACCTCACTTGCCCTATCCACCTGCCCTCATCTTCTTTCTCAAGTCCCTCCACCAACATCACCTACCCCATCACCTCTAGAAGCAACTGCACCACCCATTACGTCATTTACCTCCTCACCTGCACCCTTTGTCCTGTGTTTTATGTAGGCCTCACCAGCAATCCATTAAACATCCGCATGAATGGTCACCGGAATAGCATTTCTCCCAATTGCATTACAGGCCAATGCCCACAATGTCCCCTTCAATAGTTGTTACAATGTAAGGGTTATTCGCATCTTACTCTGACATTCCTGCCCCCCTTCTCCTACATTGGGAACTAGCCTATATGCATCTTCTTGACTCTTTCTCCCTGCCTGGCCTCAACCTCTGCTAACCTTATTAGCCTCCTTACAATTTCTCCTCTGTTACATTGTAGCTATTTGCGCTGTACCTTACCACACTCCCTCCTTATTGGCTATCCACCCTTCCCACTCCCCACCACCTCCAATCATCAACCTTCCCACATCACCCTGTCATTACCCACCCAGTGTGTCACTTTCAGTTACTCTTTTTCCATTGCTGAAAAAGGATAGACCCGATAAGCTTTAGTTTTTTCTGTGTGCGTGTTTATTTACGTGTGTCTCTTTGATGCCCCCAGCAGCCTGCCAACTTGGTCCTCAACTTGGTCCTCAACTTGGTAAGTGTCCACTGGGGTTCCTTCAACACCTTGTTGCCACCCTCACCACTACCTTTTCTTTTCCTTAAGTTTATATATATATATATATATATATATATATATATATATATATATATATATATATATATACTAGTAGTTGGTGCTTGCATACTGCAAGCATTTCATATCACCTTGAAAAACAATCATTTTTCAGACAGACATTTTACCATTACAAATATTTTTTCAATTCTAAAGATTTCACCTCCGCAGCAATTTCCGTTTTTCCCATATGTAAAAATAATAATAAAAAACAATCCCCAAATGTTTTAATTTTAAAAAATTTACACTTTCTTCATTATAAGGTACTAATGATACACATTTTAGCCAAATTTTAAAGTTGTAGCACTTCTATAAGTAACATAATATTTTTCTAATTGTTTAAATTTAAATAATTTTTAACGGCCGCAGCAATTCATATATGGTAAAATTGAAATGTAAATTTGTGCAAATTCACTACTCTGTAAATAATTTAAAAATATCAGCTTCCTAGTTCATCCCGTAGTACCTAAACTGTTATCTATTTGTTTAAACTTTAAGAATTTTTAACTGCCAAACAAATTAAAATATCAAAATTTGTATAATCCCTTTTTCGTTTTTTTAAGAATTCTACTTGTAAAAAAATTTCAGCTCCGTAGCAGATTCGGAAATGCCTAAACCCTGAAAATTTGTTTAAAAAATTGCAAATTTTTAGCGGCCGCATTGTTGCACTTTGAAAAAAATTTCGAATCTCCAGCACATCTGAAAGTGCCTAAACATTAGTATAGTAGTAGTCCAGATGAGCTGGAGATTCGAAATTCTTTTCATAGGTAGGATTTTGTGGAAAACCGACTAAAAAAAACGAAAATCTTGAAAAAGTGCAACAATGCGGCCGCTAAAAATTCGCAATTGTTTAAACAAATTTTCAAGGTTTATGTATTTTTGCATGTGCTACGGAGTTGAAATTTTTTTATAGATAGAATTCTCAAAATAACGAAATGGGGATTATACAAATTTCGCTATTTTAATTTGTTTGGCAGTTAAAAATTCTTAAAGTTTAAACAAATAGAATACTGTTTAGGTACTACGGATGAGCTAGGAAGCTGAAATTTTCACATTTTTTACAAAGTTGTGTATTTGCACAAATAAACATTTCAATTTTACCATATATGAATTGCGGCGGCCGTTAAAAATTATTTAAATTTAAACAATTAGAGAAATATTTTTTTACTTATGGAAGTGCTACAACTTTAAAATTTGGCTAAAATGTGTAACATTACTGCCTTATAATGAAGAAAGTGTAAGATTTTTAAAATTGCAACATTTGGGGATTGTTTTAAACTATCATTTTTACTATTGGGAAAAACGGAAATCGCAGCGGAGGTGAAATCTTTAGAATTGAAAGAATATTTGTAATGATGAAATGTCTGTCTGAAAAATGAATGTTTTTTCAAGGTGATATGAAACGTTTGCAGTATGCAAGCACCAACTACTAGAATATAATAAAAGCAACAAGAGGTTGAGAGGGATAGGAAGGAGCCAGTGAACAACACTTACCATATGGTGGTAGACGTCCTTAGCGATAGAGGAAGGCTTGTAATTTGAAGCTTTCAGGCAACACATGCCCTTCTTCAGTTTCCGTTGTTCAGACTTCTCACGAAATTCCTAGGGGTTCACAAACCACAGTTCGGGAACTTCTGGGCTAGAGGGATCCTACTAGTCAGTACTTGGATTACGATCTCTTTAAATACTCTATGCACTTATTCTAATGAGTTTTTGAAGGAGGAACAACTGCAACTGGTATCACACCAATGACAAACCTCGACCCTCACGATGTTTTAATATTTTATTTTCCTAAAAAAGGAAACCTTCCATACCAATTTGCAGTATAGTTTTATGTAGTAGTCGTCTGCTTCAGGACCAAACATGGCAGCTGAGCAAAGTTGTCATAACCTTACTAATACAGGGCCTTGCTATGCAGCAAAGTGAAACAAATCTGGAAGAATGTTTTCTTAAGCATAAGAATATTTGAAAAAAAATTGTGCTTACTGCCTAAGAACCCTAAAGCTGGCCCCAATGAAGTAAAATTAAATAGTATGAAGCAATTGGTGCAGCTTTACCACAATGACATAAACTGTGATACTGAGGCAGCAGCTGTTAAGTTAAAAATGTAGAAATGTTATTGAGCTCGACAAACAAAGAATCTCCCTAAAACAGCCATGGAAGCCTTAGAAATCTGTGAATCTAGT
The DNA here is from genome assembly GCA_028673005.1 of Tanypteryx hageni. Lineage (NCBI taxonomy): Eukaryota > Metazoa > Arthropoda > Insecta > Odonata > Petaluridae > Tanypteryx > Tanypteryx hageni. The sequence continues at coordinate 175,619,796 of CM054120.1, forward strand.
CTACCTCCTAATATATTTATATTAATTGTAATACTGTGTATGTTACCTGTCTCTACCTCTAAACCTGAGCGATCATTCCCAACTCTAAAAAACCTAAAAACCAATTTGCGAAACTCTACAGGTGATGCGTTTGAATAGCCTTGCTTTAATATACCTATATAGATATTGAATTCCTGCAGAAAATGAAATAATTGATCAGCTAGCTAAGAAAAAAGAAAATTCAATTTTGTGCTCTGAATACCAAGAAAATATGTAGAATTTTTCAATTTTTATTGAACTTTTCTCTTATATGACATAGAAAACAATAATATAAATTAGGACTACATTTTTCATCACTATAAATTAGCTTACTGTTTAATGTAAAAAAACGTTTTTAATAGTAATTTAAAAATAATATATTAAGTTTTCTTCATATCTAGGTAAACTTACTAACAGAGAATATAGCTTTGCAACATTAATTTATCTCATGTCATGTGTATGTAAATTTTTAATATAAATTGTCAACACTATTATAAATTAATAGAACATTAATTTAATTTATAATAAAAATTTACATATATATATTAGACGTGAATGATGGGGTAATGACTAGAGGGGAGTTGCGCAGAAGACATGCGCACAAATGACGTCAAATGGACCAGGTGGTGATAGATGGAAGCGGAGTGTTGTGATGAGTAGTTGAAAAAGATGTATGCAAGAGGGTGATGGGAAATAAAGGGAGTTTTACGAGTTGAGTATCGTGTTTCAATGTGGAAAAACCCCTTACTGTGCTTAAGAACCGCATTGGTGCCTGACAGATATCAGAAGTGGGGTTGGAATTAAGCAACAGAAGGAACTGCCATGAGAGTTGAAATTACCAGCGTGCGAGGGGAAAGGCAGTCAGAGTAATGGCAGAACGTGTTGAAATTGCAGCATCCATCATAATGAAGGCAGTTGTGTGAGTGGAAGAAAGAAGAGAAGTATTGAAAACTGTCTGTACCATGGAGGTGAGGTCTGCGACTCCTTTGGAAGAATTGTGACGGTACGCTTGGTACAACGACTGTGGTGGCACATGTTTGCCGAGAGGACACATGTTGCTGTGGTGATCATTCGTAGCTGTTATAGGGACCATTATGTTTAAAACTTCCAAGGCAAGTTTTACTTCAAATGGACTATCAAGGTTAGTAGTACAAAAAGCGAATCGGGGGTCATCTTAAATTAGAGTACCAAGTCATATACCACCAGTACATCATGGTCAATTGATTGGTCATCAATTCATTGTGCATCAATTCATCACATGATAAATTCCTCGCATGTCAATACATTGCTCGACAAACTAATCATTACTAAACCAATTCGTTGCATGACAATTTTGATGCGAGACATTTCTCGTGAGACATTCGTCATAAGACAAATTGGAAGGTGAGTCACCATGATGAATCAAATTGGAAGGTGAGTCACCATGGTAAATTTGTTGAGAGAAGACTTGATGTGCGATGAGTTTCTCATGCAATGTATTGATGCGCGACGAATTGATGCATGATAAGAGGACCATGTTGAGTTTTCATATGACTGTAAGAAGTCTGGTTATGCATTGAATCAATGTTTTTTTGTACAAATGAAACAAGATATAATAATTGTATTGTTCATTGGAAACTTACGATCCTGAATTCAATCAATAAAATCTTAATTTTAAAAATACATTTAAAAAATTATTTTTTCACAAATATTTTTAACAAACCATTTCAATTAATAAATAAACTGGTATACCTATATTGAATATGTGCTCAAAATGTACACCAAATATAGTCAGTGAGATATTAGGTCAAAATCTTTTTTCTGTTTTGACAGTCTGCTAAAATGGGGGGTCGTCTTAGATTCAAGGTCATCTTGGATTTGGGTAAGTATGGTACATCCTTTCCTATGTGAAATTCATTCCTGTTTGCCACACTTTTGGGTAACAAGATAGTTTTATAGAACAAATCAGGAGAGGAAAAAGAAGTGTTCATCCTACATGTTGTAACTTGTAAACCAATTTTATTTGCGTCTATTATGACCTACCAGTTTTAGGCAAGCATGTTCTGGTTTTGTGGTCTAATGTTGGCAAAACATATGAGTGAAACTGGAGTAATGGTTTTTCTCTAAACACATGTGCTTCTTGCTTCTCCAAAGCACAACATAGGGTGAGGGTCCCACCCTCATTGGTCCTTCACCTCTGAATTGGGACCCATCACAAGACATAACCACTGCATGAGGTTTATTGCTCCTCCGCTGTTAGGTTGAATCACTTCATGCATTTTCATATATGTGCAGTCATTTATGATGTTTTTCTCTGTATCTTTTCATTTTCATCTATGAAGTATCATAATTTCTCCATAATTTTCCCAACACTGTGTTATCCAAGAAAATGCTCTGAAATTCATCAACTCCTATCTGGTTTTTGTACAAATTGCATTGCAAATTATTTGAAGCATTAAGAGGAGATGTATGTATTTTTTACTCCCTGAACTCATTGATAGAGGAAGTCATTGAGATTTCAGGGTTTGGCATTTCTGTTAGTAGTTTCACAGATTCTGAAGACTTATCCACCAATTCATCAGAAGTGTTTGTAAACTTAAAAAAGTTTTTAAAAAGTTGTGTTCAATTTTAATTGTTTCCAACTTTGAACATTGGTGTGCCTAATTTTTTCACTGGTACATGTGCAAATTGCTTCTTGTGGCTGTAAAAATTTCAGAACATTTTTACAGGCCATCTGCCTGAGCAAAGACTATAACTAATAGTCATTGTGACCCACAGGTAGATCATGCCATCATGTATACATTAATAAAAAGATTTTATTGTACATGTCATATGAGATATTTTTCAAAGCAATGTATTATTACCAGATTTACACATTTTTAATGGTTGTAGAAGGATTTTATTTTATTTGAAGCAATACTATGGCCAATGATAGAATTATACATTTTTGTTTTTTATAGGTTCTATCACTATGGCAGATGTAATGACTGTGCTTCCATTTGCTGATCCTGTCCTGTTAGTTGAGCTGGCAGGAAAGCATGTTATGGAAATTTTGGAGCTAAGTGCATCATTCCATGATCCAAATGGACAAAATCTTGGTGGAGGATTTCTGCAGTTTTCTGGTAATTATATGATGACAACTAGATATTTACAGATCCATATCCCAATATATTTAGAATATCATAACTTTTTTAATTTTTGATATTACTGGATGAAATTCTAAAGTTCTAATCAATCTTATCATTATGATAAGGTAACTGTTGAAGCATCATGTAAATACTGTATTCCAGCTCAGTTTTCTTATTTCAATGGTATAGGTTGAATCATTAGCAGAGAGACAGTCCTTTCACCAAAACACATGTTCTTCATTCATTAAATATTCTTATTCCCCCATGTATGGATTAACACAACTTACTTAGATGGTTGGTTCACCACTCCAATTATATTTTTGACCTGAAAATCAAGGAGCTTTTCAAGTCAAATATGCTACTCAAGCAGGGCTTGAAGTAAAAAGGTAAATATAAAGATGTGTTACATGAAAATACAATAGAATTCATCCAAAAGCTAACCAGGAAGCAGGAACACATTACTATAGAAGATTATTGTGAAAAGAAGTAGTATAAATTTGCCAAATGCATTTTAACTCTTTTGCTGCTATCAACGCATATATGCATCGAGGTAGTGCACAGCCACTACTGCTATTGACACATATATGCGGGCGGGAAGAGCAGTGCCCTGACTGCTAACGACACATATATGCGTTTCAAGCTTTTCCGGTCACTGCTGAAAACACATATAGTCGTATCAATGCTAACAAAGTGCCGTGAATTTTTGTGGTACTAACAGATGTTTCAGGCACTCTGTAGATGGCGTAGACATATATTTTCAAGCTGTTTTTAGTCTAACCTTGGACAATGAAAAAGGCTGCTTCTACTTCGTTTCCCCGGGCTTTTTGCACCCACATAAAACCTTTTTCATCCCTTAGCCATCACTTTTCTCACCCCCTATGCCCTTAAAGGCCTAAAACATACGGAAAAATGCCAGAAATATCTTCAGTTCTGTGTCAACTTTCATACGTAATACATTCCGTGCTTAAATCCCGTTTTTTCAGTCCCTTTTAGATTCGTTCATTTTCTTTTGAAACGTGAGAATGGAGGAGGGTACACTTACCGATAAGGAGTTACTTGAAATTCTAATGAGAAGTGACAGTGAAGAATATTTATTTTCCTCAGAAGATGAATATTTTTCGAGTGATCTTTCCCAAAGAGACCAAGATGTAACTACTTCCCAGCCATCAACGTCAACATCTGATCTGCAGCCTTCAACTTCAGGGCTTTCACGTACATGAATCACCCCATCTCCCATATATTCCTCAGAATCTGAAGATAAAGATGTTAGCCAAATTCAGAGGAAAAAGGTAAAATATAGTGGCATTGTATACATTATTTTATTTATTCCGGAAAGTTTGTTTTAGGGTTGTCTAAAATCTATTAATAAAAAGAATCAACAAAAAAGATGAAATAATCTTTTCAAGATGGTTAATAATCAATATGAATGTAAATGATTGACAATATAACTTTTGAAATATAAAGAGACTAAAAGACGAATGAAAGAACGTAGATGCAGAGCTCCTAGAGAAAGTATTCAGCACAAGGGTGCAAGGTCACTGGACTCGGCACGGGCGGCTGACGCAGAAGCTTAACGTCCATAGCAGCGAAAAGGTTAAGAGTGTTTGAATGATTCCGTGCACATGCAAGTTCAGTAGTAGTAATTGATTTGTAAGTGCGTCAACTGCCATGGTCATTTTGCACTGTCATCAACTGGACACAAACACAGAAGGGAGGAGGGAAACCCAATGCCAGCATTAGCCTACTTTTAAAGAAGAGCACCAAGGGAGCCAAGGCTTAATGTTCCCTCCGAAGGATGGAATGCTGACTTTGCAGTCTCTTCAAACCACACAAACAGGAGGCTGGGAAACCTTGGAAAAAATCTTACTTTTGCAGGATTTGTGCCCGCTGCCCTTTCAAGCAACAGACAAGTAGCAGCCAGTGACCTAACCACTAGTGTCATAGCAATGCCCATGGGTCCCCATGTTTATTGTTAACCATTAATTAGTCGCATGGGGTCAATATGACCCCAAGCAATGTTTTTTCGTCAATATCTAAAGAAATGTATTGTCAATCTAACCCAAACTTGTTCTACCTTCGACACAGACATTCTAGAAGAGAAATTAGCATTTTTGTTTTTTTTTAATTTATTATTTTTGATATTTTTGTATTTATATATATATATTATAAATATTGTAAATATTGAGAAAATTAAACTATTTTAATGTGTTATTTTGGTGTGTATCTATTTGTTATGTATATATGAGGTTAAAAAAGTTGCTTTTCTTTTGACATCTCTCTACCTGTTACTTTTTCTCTATTGGTCTAGAAGGGTTAAACGCAATACAGATTATTATTATCACATCAGAAATACAAATAATTTTTCTGATAAGCAGTATTTCATTGTTTTAACACTAGTTCTCTTATGATACATTTCTACTTCACTAATTTTCACTATAGGTTGGTTACCCCTCTTCCTTCCATCTCCCCTCCCTCCCCCCCTCCAATGTACCCTTTTCCCTCTTTTCTGAATTCTCTCTCTAGAAATTGCTGTCAAAGAATTGACCCGAGGATGACTTCTTTGACGCAGAATTCCACGTATTCTATCAAGATCGATGCATGATTTTTGAAACTATTTTCTAGATTTTGTCTATCACAGTCTTGTTTGGTTTGGTATCGAGTGTGACTAGAATAATCCGTCCATTCAATTGCACATCCACTGACTCTCCGTCCTAGCTCCTTGCTTACGACGACTCCTACTCCTCTTATTCCTGGCCTGCCCTTGATGCTGCCTGTGTGGATCACTCGGTAATCCCCACTCCAGAAATCTCCATTATCAAGCAACCTCATCTCACTCACCCCCAGCACATCTATCCTCATCCTTTTCATTTCTAACTTAAGATTTTCAAGTTTTCCACATTGTAGGAGTGTTCGGACATTCCATGTTCCGATTCGTCATTTACAGATATTCTTCTTCTTTAATGCGAATTCTCCTGCAGTCCCCACTTGGAGATTCGATTAGGGGACTATTTTACCTCCGGTATATTTCACAAGAGTATGCCTCATAATTTCAACTTCAATCCTGAGCTGCTTGTACTAGGGATATCCTCAGGATCTTTAATGCAGTGGTTTCTCCTTGCCTTCCGCATCCTATGCCGTCGACCTCTAATAGAGGTGATTTCTCACTCCAAGGGAATGAGGGTGCCCCGAACCTCTACCCACTCATCCACCCTCCGAAGAGGCTGTTGGCACTTGGTGGAGGGGGACCACTTATACCGGTGGTCACTCGGTTTGTGGACGTAGTTTAACGTCATACCCGGGACGAACATAAACAATAAATAATAATAATAGATGATAACATTATTTAATAATAATTTTGTATATATTTATTTTGTATTATCACAAAACAACAAAATATTCAATTAAATCCATGTTTTTCTTACATAAAAACAATTATAATTTATAAAATATAAAATAGGAACAATTGTAAAACACTATAAAAAATATTTCTATATTTATATAATTATCAATGTATTTATATTATATCCTGCTTCTCACCTTTAAATTACAACAGTTTTTATAGTATCTTTAGTTACTGTATATATTCGTGTATAACGCACAGTTTGAAGACCAAATTTTAAGTTCAAATAGTAAGAGTCATCTCAGATATGGCATGCTACTTTGGGGTCATGCTGTAGATGACTATCAATTATTCATATTGCAAAAGAAAGTGATAAGATTAATGACCAATTCTGCCCCAGAGAACACTTCCAGCCACTTTTTGCTAGAATGGGAATAATGACTGTGTATAGCCTATGTGTATGAAAATCTAAAATATGGCAAAGAATGTAAAAATAAAGAGACTTATTGGTAATTCCACATAAACATTATTAAAAATGACCTACGTTTTGTTGCAATGCAACATCATCATCATTACCAATAAGTCTCTTTATTTTTACATTATGAAGAAATTCCACCAAGTGATGCCTGAAACCATTAACTATACAAAAGAAAATCTTGCGAACCTAATAACTAGAAGTAGTAAACATTCATATGATACAAGAACTAAAGACCTAATTAACATAATACAATGTTGGTTATCTAAATCCCATAACTCTTTTAATAGTCTGTGTTAGATTATTTAATGTGTTACCCAATAGAGCTAAAACTGTAAGTCTACTGAGATTTAAATCAGTGATATCTGCATGGCTGATTAAAAAAGCCTTGTATTCTATTAATGAATACTTTGTGAGTGATGTATATAATATTCTCCTTTTTTATTGTAAGTAATTTATCCTGTATTTTATTTGTGTATTTTATGACGACATCTAATATGGTTTGCCCCATCCAAGGATTAATAAATATATTCTTTTGTACATGGATAACACTTCTGTGCAGCTAAAATAAAAAATTAAAGTGTACCTAACTCCCACCAGATTATCACTTTTTGGGTGAATTAAGGAGAAAACATACTAATTATTGATAATCCAGCTTATACATATATTAATTAAATACCGTACATGCCCGCATATAATGCACACTTTTTTAAATATTTGAGTTAAAAATTAGGGTGCGTATAACATGCGAGGATACATAATCTTCCTATTTTCATTTGACCCCATATTTCCACAATTTCGACACATAACTTACTGCCCGGGTATCCTCATAATTTTATTGATGATTTTTACAAAAAGTAAGATAGATAATAGTTAAAATTTATTAACTAATTCTATAAACATACATTAATTAGATATGAAAGGAAGGAATTCAGTATTTATTCATTTTAAAAGCCAAGAAATTCTTCATCACTGGACCATTCTTCTTCGATGTTAATAATAATAATAATAATATAATTTATTTCACCGTTGGCAAATACATTTGCATGGTTTCGTCACTAAATATTACAAAAAAGATAGGAGGGGGAAGAAAAAGAAGGAAAAAAATACAAAGCAAGATACAAGATTGATAACATACATCAAAAAAGATAAAATAAAAGGAAAAAAATTTCACACACAATCATCAAGGTATTCACAAACATTATAATAAGTTTTCTTCAGAAGGAACTTCTTTACATTACTTTTGTACAATTTGTGGGATGAAACTGATTTTATGTCCCCAGGTAATTTGTTATAAATTACAGAGGCTAAATGGTGAGGGCCTCTTTGACAAAGTACATTATTGTAATCATTAATATGAATGTCAAATAATGAACGAGTGAAATGGCTATGATATTCTGCATTTGTGGGAAAAAGTTTATGATTATACCTAACAAAAGTTGCACAGCTCAAAATGTAAATGGATGGTAAAGTTAAGATATTGAGAGATGAAAATAAGGGTTTACCGTGTGTGCGGTAAGACACTCTACATAAAGCTTTGACAGCTTGTTTCTGTAAAGAAAAGACTTTAATAGCCAGTCTGCAATTACCCCAAAATAGTATTCCATAGCTTAACAAAGAATGCACTTTTACATAGTAGAGAGATAGTAAGCTTTCAATAGGAAGTATTGGGGCCAACTTTCTTATCATAAAAATACCAGTGGCAACTTTTTTAGCAACTCCATTAATGTGATCTAGCCAATCCAACTCTTCATTAATAAGTAGCCCAAGAAAATTAGTTGACATGTTTCTAGAGATGCTTTTACTGCTCATTTTAAGAAGGGGGCTACAGGGTGGGATAGTTTTTTTTGTGAAATAGCAGGTAAGAGGTTTTATTGATATTTATGTCAAGATTGTTTAGATTGCACCATTGCAACATTTGGTTAACTGATCTACTAGCAAACTCTGTCAGAAGTGGGAAACTATCAGCGGTTACCAGGCAGGATGTATCATCAGCATACAAGGTCGGAGAGCATTCTGTAAAGTTGTTAGGAAGGTCATTCATGAAAATTATGAATAGTAAGGGTCCAAGAATTGATCCCTGGGGGACACCAATGTTGACTATTAGAGGTGTAGAAAAGGCAGTGGTAGAGCAATTTCTAGCTCTTTGGGAAAACTTCACAATCTGATGATGATTACTTAGAAAAGAAATAATACAATTTAGGGGCTTGCCTCTGATGCCCAAGTTGCAAAGTTTAACCGAAAGCATTTTGAGGTCAATTCTGTCAAAAGCTTTACTGAGGTCATAAAATATACCTAAAGTATGCTTGTTGTTATTGAGAGCTTGGTATATTCTGTTGATAAGGTTGAAGGCAGCAGTAGATGTAGACTTCTCTTTCCTGAATCCATGTTGATTAGGAGTTAACAAATTGAAGGAATTGAGGAAAAGCAGTATGCGATTGAAAAATAATTTTTCAAACGTTTTGGAAAATACGGATAAAATAGAGATGGGTCTATAGTTCTCTGAGTCAGAGGGTGAAACTTTTTTTAGTATTGGAGACACATGAGAAAATTTTAAATTATTAGGGAACTGGCCAGAGCTGAAGGATAGATTGATTATGTCAGATAAGATAGGTGCAATGATAAAAGAGCTTTCCTTAACAACAATCATAGGAATATCATCTATACCACAAGAATTGGAATCATCATCTTACACATGACATTACCCTACACCGGCGCCCAGCCTGGTGGTGAGGTACTGGTACTACTGGGTACTACTTACAATTAGAAACAATGGCAGCTGATGCCTTTGAGTACGCTGAGAGTTGATGATTCTTGTAGAACTAAATTAAGTTATCGTTGCCTACTTTTCTCTCAGCATTCATATGTTGTTCATTCTTGATTCTTAGAGTCTGTAGTTAATTATGGTTATTTTCTATAGTTTTTACGTGCTTCAGAGTGTTCTAATAAGGTTAAAACTGAAGGTGGGGTGAACCTGTCCACCTCAGGCATGACTAAAACGTATGTAAAAAACTTCGACATAGGATTGTCATCATTTCTTCAATTTATTAGCTCAAACAATGTCATATGCCATACTATGAAATTAATATAATTGGATTATTGTGTATATCCTAATATCACCTTGTAAGTAAACAGAGTATGTAATGATTGAGCTAGCTGACTTTCTTTTAGAATGTTATTCGAAAATTTCATTTTGCACTTTCGTTATGTTACCAATATATAATACCAATTATTCGATCAGTGCTTTAGACCATGTTACACCATCTACTTTATTCTGGAATGGTAACGCTAAAAAAAATCTGTTCATGCTATATGCAGGTATATAAAAAAATCATAGATTACCAGGCTGAAATCCCCCCTGCGCATTATACGAGGGGTGCGCATTATACACGGGTATTTACGGTATATCAAACACCTAATTACTTCCTCCATCCTCCAAATATTCCACATTTCACTAGCTAATCAATTGATTGCTGTAGTCTCCTGCAAAATTGCCAGGTAGACTTCCCCCAAACACGTATCGAAAACAGTAAAAATTTGGTATATATGTAGGGTTGCCAGACATCCCGTATTATACGATACTGTCCTGTATTTCATTGTCTTGTCAGGACATAGGAAATGTCCCGTATTTATGTCGCCATAGTTGTTGAATTAAAAAAAATAGTAATAGCGCCTTTCTTTGTATTTTATAGTAACCCACTCAGCTAATGTTCTCACATTATGTATGTCTGTATACCCTTTCCCTCCATGTAACATTCAACAATAAAAATTTGCATCTCAACCCAAAGTTGAGATATAGAAGCTCATCATAATTTTTACAATGTAAGGTTAAATATAGGGTAACTGGAACATGGAGCAACAGTAGGTTAACATATTCCTACAGAGTCATCTGAGGATACAAAAGTCACATAATAATTCTTTAATTTCTGTTTGTGGTGCGAACAGTGAGAGTTAAAGACTTTTGTAATAATTTTGGCACTGAATATCAATCAATGCTCTCATACTCAAAAACACATTGGCTTTTGTTATCCAATGCTGTATACAGGATTCTAAAGCTGTATCTATCTGAAGGAAACATTAGTAAAATCCTGGAAATATTTTTCAATGATCCATTGAGCGAAACATATCTTTACTTGGTTTATAGTCTAATGAGTATTTTTAATAGAAAAATCATGCAAACTGAGGGAGGAGAATAAAGTGTTTTCTAAGTACTTACAATTTTACAGGAGACCGCAGATTGTGTGAACAAAAAATGGAAGCAAATGGGATAATGATTCTGAATACATGAAAAGTAAGTTCTTCTCAGAAGTAGAATTGTTCTATCAGACCTGTTTTGATTATCTTATGAAATGGATTTCACCTCTGAAGCCCTTGAACACTTTTGCATGGATGTCGCTTATTAAAGTTCCAACATGGAAGCAACTCGAAGAAACCTGTAACTATCTCAACAAAAGAGGACTAAGAATAAATTATAGTACTCTGTTGTTTAGTCAGTGGACAATTCTGAAGAAAATCATTGAACAAAATCTCCAGTCAAGTATGGAAGATTGGAATAAGAAACTTTGCCATGTGAAGTGGTCATATATTCTCCATAAAATTGAATCTTACGAACAATTATTACTATTTATCTGCAAGTATGTACTTAGTACTCCACAATGCTGCTTAAGAGCCAAGAGAGGAACAGACCAAACATATCTACAGTGGAATAAATTTTACAGTGTTTTGTAAATTTTAATGTCATGCAACGAGTTTTATCAATATGTAGGTACTTCAAAATGAACACAGAGAGATGCAAAATCATCAGAAAAATATTAATTTGTAAAATTTAAAAATAAATATTACAGTTAATTTTTTAATTAATGTTAACTTGCAATAAATCTTGACTAAATGTAAGTCAACTACATGTTATTAAAGTCGTCATCTTTATAATTCATCTTATAATGTAAAATGCTGATGTAAACTCTCTAAATTTAAGACGTGTATTTATTTTTTAATATCTTTTTTAAAATAATTAACCAATCTGCCAATTGGTTTCAAAACAATCATTCTGTTTGCATGTACCATCCTGAAGACGCAATAAGCATGAACGGATTTTTGCCTGGTCTGAAACTGTTCGACTAAAAAGTGGAAAAATAAAATTTATGTGTAACTGGACATTATTCAGAGCACATGTATGATTATAAAAAATCTTTTTCTGAAATAAAAAACTTGTTAAATTGAAAATTCAATTCAAATGTGTATGTTCCATATTTGAAACCAGAGATTAATTTTACAGTAGAGGCATACTGTTTTAAATTGTTTCTTTTGTTAATGTTTTTACTTTAAATAAGGAATACCACTATAAATGTTTTAAAGCACAAGAATAGATAGATTTAGATTTCCCATATTTGTCCTGTATTTTATTGGAGAATTTTGTTGTTTGTCCCCTATCTTCAAAATAAAAATCTGGTAACCCTATATATATGAAAATTGAAATAATTATTAGTTAGTTAATGAATATATTATTATATATGATTAATGATGTAAGTAATTAAAACCCATAGAAATCATCTTCTTCATCTTCACCACCAAATAACAATGTGAAGAATGTGACCGCAAAACAATAAAATTTAGGATTTCGTATTTAAATACTGTCATAAAATTTCTCTAGCCATTCAATATTCTGTAAATAAGTGTTACGTGTAGTTTGATAAATTTAAAATAAATTGTCATGTATAAACTTCATTCAAAATTTGATCATTAATCCTGAAGTGTTTTGCCTTATTTGCAAATTTTTGCAACTTGGAATTTTCGGATTTTATAAATTAATTTTCTGAGATTTTTATGTATAGTTGATTTTGTGTAAGTTGATTCTTGCGTTACCTGGAATGGGTTTGTATTTATTTATTTATGGTGCTCGAGTTAATATCTAACATGACAATATAATTCAAAGTTTTTGGTCTTATACCCCTCAAAATCTAGGGTGTGCATTATGCACAGGGTATATGAAAAAGTTGGGTTTTTTTGGCAGAAAGTATGGGTGCGTGTTATACATTAGAGTGCTTTATACATTTTTTTAAATTACCTTTTCAACTCATAATTCTTTATAGGTAATGTTAAATATAGTTTCAAGTCAGTACAAAGATTAGGAAAAACATCCATTAATTGATTATCAAATATTATTCTGTAAATATCAGAGCATCCTAGACCAACACTTATGTTTTTATTTAATTATATTTCCTTTATACCGTGTCTGCCCCAATAGAAGCTGACCCTCCAAAAATTTCCACCATTTTTGACGAAAGAGTACTGTATATACCTGAATATAAGACAAGGTTTTGTTCCAATTTTGATGACTGAGAATTTGCTAGTCATCTTATAATCACGCGGTGTGTAATAGTATGACTGACAAAGGAGCCAAAGGCAGAGATAAGGCACCTTTACACTATGCCTTGAAACAGGACACAGGACTTGCCTAAGGCCAAGTTCTGGAGGGCTGAGATCAGTAAACACTCCACAGACGAAGTCCAGTTTTTACACCTTCTCTCTCGAATCCGAGACTTCTTGCCCAGTTTCTGTTTGAGAATGATGGAAGAAACCCCTTTTGATCATCGCTTCTAGTGCTGGGGGCAAGTCCAAGAGCAAGTTCTGCGGCTTGTCACCTGATATTTTGTTTATTCAGTTTTTAAAATGCAGTCCCAGGGCTGGGTTCACGGTCCATTGTTGAGATGGTTGGGCTCAAGATGGGAAACGGGGATTTTCTTAACTGTGCATGCATCCTCTGCCTTGTTCTTGAATTCACCACAATTCACACCAGAGCAGTTATCATTTGGGTAAATCTCATATTACCTAATGTTTTTTTGCTGCAGATACAAGAAAATTTTCAGGATGGAGTGGTCGAAAGACGCTGTGTGCAATTTAATCGACGAGTGGAAGAAAAGGCCAGCCTTGAGGGATGCGAGGAGCCAACACTTTAAAAATAAGAATTTAAAGGACTCTTTAGATGAAATAGCTACAGCATTTAATGTTTCCTCTTGAGTATATAAATCATTTTTATTTTTTTATTCTATGTATTTCTGGTATTTACATACCTTCCACCGAGAATTTCCTGCCAAACATGCCTTTCTCCTTCACTTGCTTTCAACAAATATAAAAATCACTATAAAATATTTTATTAATTTCAGACTTATTAAATTAATTGATTCATATTACAGAGTCCAAGACAAAGCTAATAGTATGTGTCACATGTCTCACACCCTTACAGTTGTGGAGATAACATGGCTTCATAAATTGGATAAAATGTAGTAAACAAATTAACCTAGAGATTTAAAATCTTACGAATGTGATAATTGGACTATGACTCATATGCTAATAAAATTTAACTGCAATCGGATAAACTCATTCTTAATTATTAAGCAGCACATTGACGCCTTCCGTCTCAGAGCTCTAAAATGTTGGTCTTTTTTCATTCTTAACCTGTAAACATCTTCTTCAAAAAATTCATAACTACCCTTATTCAATGTGGAATTAAATATTCTACACATTGAACTTGTCTCCTATGAAAATCCATGGAACCGTTTTTGAGATATTTAGCCTCAAACTCAGGTCTACATACTTTTGGCACCCATAGTAGCCCTCCCTTCCAAGTAGAGAATCCAAATACTCAGATTTTGAACTACCCGGGTAATCGAGTAATTCTTTTATGAAATATCCGGGTATTTCAGAAAAAAATATAATTTAAAAAATTCATTAATTTTTATTCGTAAAATAATATTTAAGAAATACAAGGCCATTTAAGGTATACATATTTAACTAGTTTCAAATCTTAGTAATGAAGTTTGAAGCTACTGAGATCACTCTCTCGCTAGCTTTTGAAGTAGGATGAATTGTTATCAAAGCCTGGAACAATTTTTCTATGCGATATCCTTTTTTATCATGATTTCCTTCAATCAATTTTAATTCCTTGTCCAATGCTGATTTTGTTATAGTTTTTTTGGAATAGCCATAACAGATTGTGCAGCAAACTATAATTTTCGGTGCAAAAACATCCACTGATGTGCTAAGTGCTAATGACAAACTATAAATAGAACATAGAAATATAGACATATAACAATCCAGCAGTTGAATTTGAATAGATTTAAGTAATACCACAAAACAAAATACACCTCATAGGTGAAGGCGATTCGAAACGAAACTTAGTTAATGTCAGTTAAATCACATCCAATAGTTACTATCCTCTTCCGGCTCCCGGTAGGTCAATGTCCACTCAACACTGAATGTTTTCTCCCGGGTAGTATGGACTCGAGAGTGGGACACCTGCGTCGACTTCACTCGTTGCTCCGCTGTGCGTCTCGTCGCTCGGAAGGCCACTATCAGAATGGACTGTCACGTGACGCCGGTGGTGAAGGAGGGAGGTAATGACGTCAGGCGGGTAATTCGAAATGGTTGAATTTTTCCCGGTGATTGGTCGCTTTTCCACTGTTCTTGCATAACCATGGGAAAGAGGGAAGGTTAAAGAGGCGAGGGGTAATTAGGGTATATAAAGCAGAGAGGCACCACGGGAGGGCGTGTCGACCGTGGCGTGGCGTCCGTGGGCGTGGTGTTCAGTCCGGCGATATCACGAATATCGGCGATATACGATAGCGGCGATATTCGAACTAGCGATATTCGTACTTGCATGTTCGTACATGCGATTCGTTAAGTGCTATCGTATAAGTGCGGGAGTAAAAGGGGGAGAGGAAAAAATCGCCACATCCTCCCTGGGAAAAATGATGAAAACGGGACCAATAAAAGTTTCAATTGGTTGGGGAGGGTAAGTTTCTAAGTCACCTTATTCCCTGCACCGTTCCCGGATCATGAATGAAGCACAGAACACACTCCTTCGTTGTCTCTTTCTAGATAGTTTATTATTATTATTGAACACTTATTTGTCAAGACACTTAAAATTGGAATATTACACGTGGTGGATTGCCTGCTCTGGCAATCAGGGTTCGAGCTACTGTCACGGCTAAAGTTCTCTGAAGAAGTCCACTGGTTCGCCGTGATGAAGCTAGTCGGGAAAGCACGTCCATTGGAATGTAGTTTTTTCCAGGATAATCACTTTGGGGGTACATAGGGATGATGCACTTGGCATAACAAGTCGGCATCTTGCCAAGCCGAAAACTCAATAACATGTAGGAATATCTCCCTCAAAATAATAAATAATCATAATTACAATATGCCAACTATCGTGGCTTAAGGAAACAAAATTGATACCCATCCTTGCCTCAGGGATAGAGTGAGAATAGATTGTATGTCATTGATAACATAACAGAAATAGAATTTCATGACATAACAAAAGCAAACTTTCCTGAGCATTTCCTTCTTGGAAATATTATACATCATAGCATAAACATTAATTCTTAGGCAAGGGCAACTAGTAATCATACTGTTATTAAGCATTTGAAAAAATGATTATTAGGCAGGGGATTGCTTAATCCAGGCATAATATCTCTATTAATTAACAGTGTAATATTTCAATTGATTTGGCCATGTGAGTCCCTTCATCATATCATATTTAAGCACATTAACAAGGTAATATTCAAATCATTAACAATATTATATTCAAATTAACTTGACTGTGGTATATTATTAAATTGGCCCCAATAGTTAAGTTCCTTCACAGTATGCATAATATTATCACTGATATTAAATTCATTAATGACATAATATTCAAATTAACCTGTAGTGTGGTATCTTAATAGGGTAGACATAGTACATAAATCCCTTCATAATATGATATTTAAATTCTAACCTAAACATGGTTTCAATTAAACTAACTCATAATATGGTATTACAATAAATTGTGGTATACTTCCTAATACATAAGGTACATATAGACATTTTAAATGTATCCTTAGCCCAATTGGGGTTAGTCTACAAAACTGGTAATTATTACCAAAAAAAGAGAAACATGGCTAGGTTAGGTTGTGTTTTTTTTGAGCCATGTTTGGACCTTCATAGATGTCCAGAATACCATCTATGATGCCTGGTATATTGCACGCTAAACAGCGATTTTCTTGGCACATGGCCGAATAAGTTTTTTTTTTTTCAATATGTTTTACCAGATTTGCATCTGGGGGCTGGTTGCGATGATCAGAAT
The DNA here is from genome assembly GCA_028673005.1 of Tanypteryx hageni. Classification (NCBI taxonomy): domain Eukaryota; kingdom Metazoa; phylum Arthropoda; class Insecta; order Odonata; family Petaluridae; genus Tanypteryx; species Tanypteryx hageni. The sequence goes on from CM054120.1 coordinate 175,636,856, forward strand.
CACCGGGCGATGAGTTCGCTACCTCTACGCCAAAACAAGAAGATACATATACAACAAATTAAGTACAATAAAGTTTAAGTTGAGAGATATTTACAATTCTCTCCTTATTTGGGGATAGCTGAAGAACAGCTGTTACGGGAGATATGAACCTTTTGATAGGTGAAGGGCTGGCCCACTGAGGGGTTAACTTAGCAGTTCTATGGAGCATCTTGGAACTAGTAGGAAACCTTTTATATAACACTAAATCACCGATTTTAAAGGGGTTCCCAGTATGGCTTTTATCAAAAGCAAGTGCCTGCCTACGTCTGGTCGCCTTGAGATTATTGAGCACTTGTTGCCACAAGGAATGCCTCTCAGAGGGAGTTAGGTCCTCAGCCAGAGCCTGAGGAGGAATTCTCCAGAAATTTGTCAAGGGATGAGGAAGCTCTCTGCCCATAAATATCCTTGCTGGAGTATAGCCCGTACTGCTATGTTTAGCAGAATTAAAAGCAAAGGTTAAACTGGGTAAGAATTCATCCCATTTCCGGTGGTCATTCTGTGACAAGATGGTTAAGGCATATTTTAGGTTACGGTGGACACGTTCAGCTTGATTAGGCTGAGGATAGTAGGGGGCTGTGAAAATTTGCTTAATACCATATTTAAAACACATATCAGAGAATGCAGTGGAACGAAATTGGGAACCATTATCAGAAACAATATATTTAGGATAACCAAATTTAGGAAATATTTTGTTAAACAAGACAGAAACCACTTGAGAAGCCAAGGGAGAACGCAGAGGTTCAATAAAAGTAAATTTAGTAAAGCCATCTATTATAGTCAGGGCACAAGTGCTGCCACTGCGACTTCTAGCTATCGAAGGTTGAGGCCTGGGGGAGTGAAGGAGTTTAGGAGATGGATATGCGAAAGCTCCCACTGACGGAGTTGGGGAGCCGAAGCATTGTCGGGGAGAGCGGGAATGACTCTCACTGTGAAGCAGTTGTTGAACTTTAAATTATGTTTGTTCGCATGAACGGCCACCGGCAGCGGTCGTTTGAGAATGACGCTGTTGCGGTGGCCATTCATGCAGATGTTGAGGGGATTGCTGGTGAGGCCAACATAAAAGGCGGGACATTGGGTGCATCTCAGGAGGTAAATGTCGCTTTGACATCCCCGGGGCCTCGCCAACCTGAAGTCGTCTGATTGGTGAGTGCTCACTGGGTTTCCTCATCCCAACACCTTGTTGACATCCATATATTCATTTTACCTTTCCTTTTCCGTAAGCTGTTATATATATATATATATATATATATATATATATATATATATATATATATATATATATATATATATATATATATATACATATCTCTAAAATGCTTTATTATTATTTATGTATCTGTTTGTATGACAACTTCATTTATATATGTATTGTGTAAAGCATTTTTTTTCAACCTACTATTGGATCTTCTATTGATGAATCCTGTATCATTGTATGATCACTGGATAATAAAATTATTATTTTTCTTGATGCTGATAAATTCTGGATTTGCATGCTTAAAGCAGACAATGACAATGTATGCTGACAAATACACCAAGCCTTATGCAAGAAACACAAATTAATAGAAAGCAATATAGTACCATGGCATAAATATAAACCAGAAACTATCCTCGAAAATAGTAAGATAAAAATCTATTGGAACAGACACATAATTACTGATCGAATGATTCCACACAATAGACCGGACCTCACACTCATAAAAAAAGAAGAAAAATAACATACCTAATAGATGTTTCACTACCCAACACATCCAATATAGCGAAAAAAAATTAAAAAATCCAAAAATATTTATCATTAGCCGAAGAAATTAAAAACATGTGGCAACAAAATAAAGTTATCATAGCACCTATTATAATATTGTCCACAGGTGTCATCCCAAAAAAACTATTCAAAAGTATTGAAACTCTAGTCCTACACAAAAATACATACATAAATTTACAAAAATCTATCATAATTAACACATGCTCTATTGTCCGGCGAATTTTAAATGACAATACACCATAAATATATAATAGCTATGCATATAGCTTGAGCCTGCTCTGTTTAAGCATGAAAATCCAGAATTTATCAGCATCAAGAATAATAATAATTTTATTATCCAGTGATCATACAATGATATAGGATTCATCAATAGGAGATCCAATAGTAGGTTAAGAAAAAAAAATAAAAAATGCTTTACACAATACATATATAAATGAAGTTATACAAACAGATACATAAATAATAATAAAGCATTATATATATATATATACATACATATATACACAAAAGTAACAGGGTTATCTGAATGAAGGCAAATGCAATTATTATGCAGAAATCACATAATCTAACCAAACAGAATCCTCCACTAAAATGCATCAATTATTAAAAAATATTACTTAAGAAGTGACATTTGAGGGAATTTTGATCTATACTTCATTACTTTATGCATATTCTTTTACTAAAATTGTTACCAACACACCAACTCTGTCTCTGACAAAAAATCTCCCATACACGGAAGAAATGCACATGAACCACCTCTAATAATGACATACTATACATCATTGCTGCGATCTATGTATTGTTATGCCTATCATTAAATTTGATGAATTCTTTCCCAGCAGTAAATGTCCTCTCAACTGGATCAGGAGAATAAATATAATTTTAAACAATATCTTTTTAAACTAATTTTTATTTAAAAACTCAACCTATTTTAAAAAAAGAATCAATCTTTCTTGACTATAAATTTTCTTTGAACTCCTTCACAACCACAGCTAAAATTAGTTTCACTACATATAACTAGCAATTGAATTTGAATGTTTCTCTTGCAAGGGAACACCTAACACAGGAACACCTTCTCGCGCAGAAAACTGTTGTCACAGCTTCAACGTCTGGAACTGCATGGCTTACACTTTTTTGAAAATACTGGAAATGCGTCGTTACGTATTGATTGATTGGGTTATTGACAGCTCGGGTCTCAATGGCCAACTGTATTTTCAATCCTTATCCATGCATAACTGAAAAAAATTCTTTAGCAAGCAAAATTTCGTTCTAAAGATGTTAATACTATTAACTTGACCTGTTACTGTGGCGAGGCAAAAGGTCATTTTCAAAATTAAAGTTGATATAAATATATTTGTACTCCACAATTGGTCAAAAAACTGAATGACCTTGCAATAATTAGTATAAAGAATTAAACCAACAAAAATTAATATAGACAAATTAATAGAAATTTTATTAAACTTTATTTTCTAAATTTTAGTTTTGTAAAATAATTTGTTTTATAATCTACAATGGTTGTTATCTGCCATTTGAATTTCAAAATAGTATTTCAAATTTTGTAATGAAAAATATAAAAAAATATTGAATTTTGAAAAAAGGCACATCATTTTTTTCCCACACCCACCACATTTTGAGCTTGGGCCGGCACTGCATCTACCATAAATACCCGTGTATAATGCGCACCCTCGTATAATGTGCAGGGGGATTTTCAGCCTCGTAATCTATGATTTTTCTATATACCCACATATAGTGCGCAGATTTTTTTTATCATTACCATTCCAGAATAAAGTAGATGGTGTAACATGTTCTAAAGCAATGATCAAATTATTGGTATTATGTATTGGTAACATAATGAAAGTGCGAAATGAAATTTTCTAATAACGTTACAAAAGAACGTCAGCTAAGTCAATCATTGCATGCTCGATGTTTACTTACAAGGTGATATTAGGATATACACAATAAAACGAATTATATTGATTTCATAGTATGGCATATGACATTATTTGAGCTAATAAAATGAAGGAATAACTATAATCCTATGTTTTTTACATATGTTTTTGTCACGCCTGAGGTGGACGGGTTTGCCTAACCTTCAGTTTTACCATTATTAGAACACTCTGGAGCATGTAAACATGATAGCAAATAACCATAATTAACTAAGGACTCTAAGAATCAAGAATAAATCATGTATGGATGCTGAGAGAAAGGTAGGGAACGATAACTTTATTTAGTTCTACAAGAAGCATCAACTCCCAGCATACTCAAAGGCATCAGCTGCCATTGTTTCTAATTGTAAGTAGTACCTGGTAGTACCAGTACCTCACCACCAGGCCAGGTGCCAGTGTAGGGTGACATCATGCGTAAGATGACGATTCCGATAATAACATCAAAGAAGAATGGTCCAGTGACGAAGAACTTCTTGGCTTTTAAAATGAATAAATACTGAATTCATTCTTTTCATATCTAATTAATTTATGTTTATGGAATTAGTTAATAAATTTTTACTATTATCTATCTTACTTTCCGTAAAAATCACCAATAAAAGTATGAGGATACCCGGGCAGTAATTACTGTGCCGAAATTGTGGAAATATGGGGTCAAATGAAAATAGGAAGATTATGTACCCTCGTATAACATGCATCCTAATTTTTAACTCGAATATTTCAAAAAAAAAGTGCGCATTATATGCGGGTATTTACTGTAATTAACAAAACAAGTTGAACTAAGTCTACATGCTACATGTGATGATGATAATTACTAAATATTCACAAAAATCTCTGCTAAACATTCATCCTACTCCTGATAAAATTAAAGGAAATTTATAAAATTTTAAACAAAAATACTGTTTTTCATAATGACCAAATGCTTAAGGGATCCTACTAGAATTACGTTCATCTTTGAGACATGCTCTTTTTTTCATCAGGACTCCATGTCTGCTACAACATGAGTAAACCTATTGGTAACCGAACACTGGAAGCCAAGGTCCGCTGTGCTGCTTGCCACACCCCAACTCTAGAGGAAATCAAACCAGATGTGTCATATTTCATTCTAATGTCAGATTTTCTAGCTGGAGGAGGAGATGGATATTCAGTAATTGAGAAAAATATGATCTCATCCAAGGTTTTAGGTGAGTTTATACCTTTATAATAATTAAGGCATCATTGATAGAATGGACATTACTACATGACCATTTAACCCCTTCAGACCTGGTGTACATTACAATGCACATTAATTTTGAGCTTTTTATATATTCATTCATGTTATATTTCATTGAAAACTTACTTAGCACTTAGTGTGATATCTAATTTATCCATTATTGGTACTTTTATGCCCTATATTGTGGATCTGTTGAAGATAAATGGCATTGAATACAAATTCATTCATGTTATATTTCATTGAAAACTTACTTAGCACTTAGTGTGATATCTAATTTATCCATTATTGGTACTTTTATGCCCAATATTGTGGATCTGTTGAAGATAAATGGCATTGAATACAAAATGGCAGAACAGAAAAGAATTGCTCCGTGGAACAATATAGAAGTGTTGACACCATCCCATGACTCATGTTGCATATTGCATTGGAAGCATCAGGTTCTCAATGATGCTATGGGATGATTGTACATGCTTGTCCACGAAAGAATACATTTTTTGTGCCAAAAAGACATTCTCGGATCATAAAGGTTAAAGATTCTGATTTTGAAACAATGGTATATTGTACAAACTTATATGAACTCCGACAAGATAAAAGGGCCTATAAAAATACCAATGTTCAAGAATCAAACAATCTTTGCCCTACACATTCTTATTGGGTGTTTGAACAAATTTCCTCACCTGAGAATGCACTGGAGTACTGCTCTTGGTATTCATATTTTTCTGGACAATATGACAAGAGATAGATGTTTTGAACTGAGAACATATTTAGACATTATTCAGAATTTTGAACACCCAAATGAATGTAATGATAAAGTTTTCAAGGGGCACTCTTTATATGATGCTATTAAGAATCTTTGTTTACAACTTTCATTAGAAGAGTTATTATGCATCGATGAACAGATGGTTCACTTCATATGACTTTGTCATATACCAAGAAAAAACCATATAATTTGTTGAAGAAAACATTAAAATATTTGGATTAGGTGCTAGTGTTGTTGTATATCTCATAGAATGAATCACAATGCCAGGATTTAAGCTATTTTTAGATAACATTATTTTGTCATACTACCTATTTCAAATTTTAAAACAAAAATATTTTGGCCACTGGTACAGTTAGGATATTTAGATTTTTTAAGCCCTCTTTTATTGCCAATAAAGATTTAAAAAATAAATCAAGAGGTTCATCCGATAAGCTTGTCAGTAAGGATTGAGATGTATTTCTTACAAAATGGATGACCTATAGAATTGGCACCCTTGCTTCAAACTTTGTTAGAAGAGGTGAAGATGATATGTAAAGTGGTAGGACAAAAAGAACCTTTGTAGCAATCAATCAGTCTGAGGTTATAAAGAAATACAATCAATTTATGGGGACGTTGATCTATTTGATCAATTGATAAGTTCATATAGAAATTTTATTAGGTCCAAAAAGTGGACACTTCAATTTAATATGCATGCTGTAGATTTGGCACTGACAAACAGCTGGATTGATTACCAAAAGCATTATCAAGGACTGAATATGCCCAAAAATAAAACCCATGACTTACTCCAATTCAGGATGAGAGTTGCAGGTTGGTTGATAGAAGTGGGAATACCTGTTTATCTACCAAAAAAGGAAGACCTAGTTCCCCATCCAATACACCAGTGGTTCCCAACCATTTTCACTTCATGAACCCCTTGAGCTAAACTATTTCTCGTTGCGAACCCCTTGAGTTGCAACAGTTTTGGCAGCAAAACCCCTTATAATGGAGAGTAAATTGTGCAAAAACAAATCTTTTTGAATGCATTTAACTCATAAAAAATTAAAGGTTTTATAGCACTTAGTATGTAAACATTCAAAATAAAATCAGAACCTCTGATATTGTGATCAGTTTCTAGTTATTACCCCGTAAAATTCAAATATAATTCTTGAAGTATAAGAAAAAATTGAAAATAAATCCATGCACCTAATTTGAGTAAAATTAAAATATTTCTAAGAATTGTAGGGCCAAGAAAGTGAAAAGGTGCCATTACCGAATTTTTCTCACGAACCCCTCAGATTTATTTCGCGAACCCCTAGGGATACACGAACCACCGGTTGGGAAATGCTGCAATTCATCAACAGTTCAGCTGTGTCGTCGTAATGAGAAGGGATCAGCACAATATGATTATGAAGATCACATGCCTCACTTTGACTTACTGTAAAAACCCATATATAGAACATTTTTTTCAGAATTTTCAAGGATAAAAATTAGGATGCGTTTTATACATGGGTACATAATATTTGATGTTTTTTTCTATGAAATGTTTGTCAAAAAATGAAAATTAAACAGTTGCAAACTAATATTAAATAACCATCAAAGCATTGCTATTATTAAACTTTTTAATGCGAACATACATATATTGCACTTATATAAACAAAAATTATAAATGACTTCTAAACATTTTTTGTACTTCTTGTACATATTTTTCATTGAAAAATGAAAATGAAATACCTGATAAGTAAAATTAACAATCATGCAAATCTGTCTATTAAAATAAATATATGTACAAGAAAACGAACTTTTACAAACAACTTGCCTAAAATCCAGCAAACTTGCCATCAGCTGCCAATGAGTCATCTTTGGTTATATGGAAATGGTCATGGTCTTCATCTGTACCTGAGGTTACAGCTTCATTTGTTTCTGAAGTTACAGATTCGTCTGATTCTAATCTTGAAGTCATTGTGGCATTGTTGTCATGATATTGCCATAATATGTTCCATCTAAAGCATTACTCATGCAACTTTTTTGAATGCCTTTATTATCATTTCTGGTTGGAGATTCCATGCCTCCATGATTCACTGACAAATTGTTTGGAAATTTACTTTATGAATGAGTCCTTTGAGTCCCTCTTTGGTGAATCTGTGTTCTTCATTCACCATCCAATCAGCCCACTTTTTCATTGCTGATTCAAATGGCTTGTTAACAACATTGTCTATTGGCTGCAGAATCAATGTTATTCCCCTTGAAATAGTCACCAAATTTCTCTTCATTTCAAGTACTTTCTTTTTTACTTTGGGACATCTGTGGCATCGGAATGCATCTAAGGCCAAGAGAGATCTTTGATGTAATCCACCAGGCCTTCTTTTCCAAAGAGACTCGATCCAGTCACTGGCGATATTTTCATTGAAAAAACCTTGTTGCAGTCAGAATATGATGCCACAGGGAAATTCGCCTTTTGGCATTGTTTTTCTTTTATAAACCACCTAGCGAGGCAGTTTCATACCATCAGCCATACAAGGAAGCATGACAGTGAACCAATTTTTTTCACTTCCAGGTCCTATCTTTATGATGGTTCTTGCACCTCTCATTTACCATTATATCAGACGGCATATCAAATGTTAATGGCATTTGATCAGCATTGCCTATTTGGCTAAGTGGAAAATTGAGTTCCTTTCTTAACTGTGTTATATAGGACTGATATGCAGTTAATTTCTCTTCATAATCCTCAGGTAAATGTTGACATATCGTAGTGCATTGGCGTATTGATAAATTGTGTATTTTGTAGAAACAACAACAACAATTCCCAGATGCTTTGAAGTCTTAAATGTGTAATTCTTTTGGCAATCTCAAAGCTGCACACTAACAGTTGATGTGCTGACACCCATGCAGTTGCTTCTTGTATCTCTTATCCATTGCATTAAGCATTCTTCTATTTCAGGATGTTGTGCTTTTCTTCCGCGGTTTGCCTTCTTTGTCTTCTGTATATTTTTTATCGTTTGTTCAGCCTTTCTCCATTTTCTTATAAAGCATTCACTGGGTCCAAATTCACATTCAGTCACTCTTTTAACATGTTCTTCAGTGTATTGACACTCTTAATTTAAATCTAGCCTCATAACTATGTCTGTTAACCTTCATTTTTTCTGTCATTTATAAGGTTAAATATAAAATCCATTAGAAAGTTATTTATAATTCGAGCTGGCATTTGTAATGTAGGAAAATAAGTTCGTTTTACAGATGTAGTCGTACTTTAAGAAATTTACCTGTGACTTAGCTGGGTTTTGTTTAGTAGTGTCAATATAATTTTTAATCTTCAAAACGTCAAATAGGCAATTAGGGGTACTCCACAGATGAATACCTATATACAGTAAAACCTGGTTATTTTGATACCGGATAATTCAAAATAGCATGTAATTCGAAGCTAAGAGCAGTCCCTGGCCAACATCATAGGATTTTGCATACTTTTAGTACAGATTATTCGAAATACGTCAACAATGAAATTTAAAGTCATGATCTGGTCTGGTGACCCGCAAACATTTCGTTTAATTTGAAACCCTTACCCATATTGTGTGTTAAAGTGGAAAGTTCATGCGTGCACATGACAAAGGTATCACATTTTAGATCTCCAGTTCTTGCAAACAGGTAACTTCTTTTTACTTAGTTAATAGTGAAAGTGAAATAAAATTGCAGATGATACAAATAGAGGAATCATCTTGGCCTTGCATCACTAGACCTCTTAGGAAGTTTTGTATAAGCTTTTGGTGCGTCACTGCCAAGCAAATGATTTAGTCAGTGGTTCTGAGCCATTTTCAGTCGACTTATCCCTTGGTCTCAATAGTGAGACTTCACGTTCCTCCTTTCAATGAGGACTTAATTTTTATGCCAAACTACATGTAATAGTAGGTATATATATGTATTATAAAAATGACAAGATATTCATAGAAAGACTTTTTTTTCTTGCATACCCCCAGATGAGGCTCCAGGTATATGTACCCCTAGTTGAGAACTGCTGGTTTAGTGTGAAAGATCACTTACTCAAGCGGATAGCAAAATTCTAGAACCAAGCTGAAATGAAAAAAGCTGCAAGAACCCTCTTTTTCTATCTACTCTTCATCCTCAGGTATTGTTTGCCTTTTTCTATTGGTTGATGTCATGATAACTTTGACTCTTTTAATCTCTTAGAAGTTAAACAAAAGTAACAATGGAAAAATAATGAACAATAGCTGCTTCCGCACAGCATAAATGTTTCCCTCAGAGCAGCCTAGAATATTTTGTGTGTGATCCAAGCACTTCCCATGCGCTCCAATCATGCTTTCACTCAAGAGGTAGCATTGTAAATATCTTTGAATGGGTGTGTTTATGCAATGATAACAGATAAGTATTTCTTTCTCTCTTTCTCTCTCTCTCATTATATTGTTCTCAAGAAATGCTGAACTAAACACTAGCCCAGATCCAAATACTATTCCTCCTCCCTTTCCATATAGCTCTCAAGTGTTGATGCATGAGAAAAATTCATCTCAAGATTGAGAGACATCGCAAAGCAGATAAGCAGGGCCTGCATCCCCTTTCACTACACAATAGATTTTGTGCAGAGGTTCTGTTAGTCACAGCATTGAATAGGGGTTTTTAAGAAGCCACAATTCACATAACTACTCAAAAATTCAATCACAAAATTTGACTTATGATATAGGTAAAAATAAATCAGTAAAAATTGCAGAATTAAGCACAATAAGAAGGTTCAAGGCTACTGTATTGAAATATAATAAGGTTTTTCAGATTTAAGAAAATTTATTGCTTAAAAAAATAAAGAAATCTAACAATCTCCGTGGCATACCCAGTACGCAGGACCAAATTATTCTGAGAGCATGTATATTTTATTACAGCTGGGTATTATGGATGGCAATAAAATTATAATGCAATGTATGAAATTTCCTAGAGCTATTAAAGAATTAATTAATTAATTATTTTTGACCATACTGATGGAACATTAGAACGAAATTGGAGAGAATTACTATGTGATGGTTCCCATCTATTATCGGTACAATATTTCACACAAGTGTTTTCCCAGTCTTTTTGGCATGCATTTTTGTAATCTTTTGGCTGAGTATGTGCGATTGAAAATCTTTTATTCCGAAAGGTGGCATAAAAGAATAATTTGAAATACATGCTAGGATCTTCCCTCAAGCCTATTTTTCACATCCGGTGGTGTTCATGAATCATGAATTAAGTGGTCACTTCATCTCTGTTAACGAATTCGCCATATACAAATTTGTAAGGTCAGTAGGTTTTGTAGCAGAACGGATACATAAAACTATATCGCGATTTTACTGTCCAAGTAGAGGACCATAGGAAATTTCATTTTTTAAAGTTTATTTCAAACCCAGGTAATTTGAAATTGTATTTTTGTGGTCCCTTAAACTTTGAAATAAGGAGGTTTTACTGTATTATGCCAGCAGTTCAACATTTGTTTTCTAGATGGCTCTCAATTTTCTGTTTCGCCTGAAGCACCATGAAAATTATAGTAAATATAAAGGGATGGAACTTAGTAAAACTCAATATAAATAATTAAAACATACATTTTTAATCTTACAAGTAGTAAGTGCTTGCATTCAGCAAGCATTTCAGTGCATATCAAAAGTAACACCGTAGGATTTTGAGAGGATGCAGTGCATCAGGAAGTTCATAATGTCACTAATATTTCCCGTTTTTGGATTTTGACATCATTATAAGTTAACGCCATAGTTTTAAATCAACTGCATTATAATACAATCCACTGATTCTCTTTAGAAGCACAAAATTAAAGCTATTATTGTATACAGTTCATCAACCCTCATAATTGAAAGGAGTAATATTTTTTATTTAATAACATATTGCGTTTTAAAATTATGGCATCATCATATACATACGTCTTTGGTTGAAATCAATGGGTCAATAAGAATTTCCCTATTAAAAAGCATTAAAGCGATGTTATTATTAATACAGATTGCCAATTCCCATTGAAAAGCATTGTCCTGGTTGCTATAGTAGCTGAAGATCTTTATTGCTGAGCATCTGCTTTTTTTCTGATTAAAAACATATTTCTTCATCAATTTGGTGCTGATTTGAATTTAGTCTTCAAAAATAAGAACCCTCATTCTTTTAGCTATAGAATTGTTTTTATCCCGAGTTTCTATCTGAATTATAACTAATTTAAAAATGCAGATTTATAAAACACTGCACAGTTTTCCATGTTTTTCTTATGAAATATTGAAATGTAAAATTTGGGTCAAAAATGCCCCACAAAAAATGAAAAAATTTGGAATTTTCTATTTTCTAGTTGGTTGTAACAAATAATTTATCATTCTGCCAATTTTCAGGTCTATGGCATATCTAAAAGTACCTTAGGTTTTATATCATATCATTATATATCAACGACTCTTACAAAGGAGGATATAACATATATCATTCTATATAGACGTTCCTTACAAAGGAGGAGGAGGAGGATATAACATACTAGTAGTTGGTGCTTGCATACTGCAAGCATTTCATATCACAGTGAAAAAACATTCGTTTTTCAGACAGACATTTCATCATTACAAATATTCTTTCAATTCTAAAGATTTAACCTCTGCAGCGATTTTCCTTTATACCACATGTAAAAATAATAGTTTAAAACAATCCCCAAATGTTGCAATTTTAAAACTTTTTCACTTTCTTCATTATAAGGTACTAACAATACACATTTTAGCCAAATTTTAAAGATGTAGCAGTTCTATAAGTAAAATTATATTTTTCTAATTGTTTAAATTAAAATAATTTTTAACGGCCGCCGCAATTCTTATATGGTAAAATTGAAATGTAAATTTGTGCAAATTCACTACTCTGTAAATAATTTGAAATTTTCAGCTTCTTAGTTCATCCCTTAGTACCTAAACAGTTATCTATTTGCTTAAATTTTAAGAATTTTTAACTGTCAAAAATAATAAAATATCAAAATTTGTATAATCCCTATTTCATTTTATTTTAAGAATTCTACTTATAAAAAAAATTTCAGCTCCATAGCACATTCGGAAATGGCTAAACCCTGAAAATTTGTTTAAAAAATTGCGAATTTTTAGCGGCCGCATTGTTGCACTTTTTCAAGATTTTCGTGTTTTCTAGTCGGTTATCACAAACTCCTACCTAAGAAAAAAATTTCGATTCTCCAGCTCATCTGGTAGTGCCTAAACATTAGTATCCTCCTATCATTATATATCGACGACTCTTACAGAGGAGGATATCATTCTATATAGACGTTCCTTACAGAGGAGGAGGAGGATATAACATACTAGTAGAAGGTCCTTGCATACTGCAAGCATTTCATTTCACATTGAAAAAACATTAATTTTTAAGACAGATATTTCATCATTACAAATATTCTATTAATTATAAAGATTTCACCTGCGCTGCGATTTTCGTTTTTCCCACGTAAAAATAATAGCTTGAAACAATCCCAAAATGTTGCAATTTTAAACATTTTACACTTTCTACATTATGGGGTACTAATGCTACACATTTGAGCCAAATTTTAAAGTTGTAGCACTTCTAGAAGTAAAATAATATTTTTCTAATTGCTTAAAATATAAACATTTCTAACGGTTGCCGCAACATATATATATGGAGAGATTGAAATGTTTATTTGTGCAAATGCACTGTTCTGTAAGTAATTTGAAAATTGCAGCTTCCTAGCTCATCCCGTAGTACCTCAAAAATTATTAAACTTTAATGTTCAAATGGGGTTAAAACAACCCCTAAAATTTACAATTTTAAAATTTTCGATTTTTATAGTAGGTTATAAGAAAAGTTCTATAATCTAGCAAAATTTCAGCTTCCTAAACTTATTAGATTGGTCTACAAACTGGATTGCGTTTTCCCATGCTAACTTATAGGAGATATTTCAAGGTCTCTGGAATCTAACCCAAAACACTGCAAGGAAAAGTGACAATAATTCCAAATAGATATTGTGACCATCTAGCAACACTAAAAATTTCATTTTTCTAACTTACCGGCAAGTGCCCATAAATAATTTACAAAAATGGCGCAATGCTTTTCTTATGGAAAAAACGCAAACTTCGGAATTTCTGGAGTCGAACTCAAGTCACTTAGGTTAAAAGTCACATTTTATCGGGAGGTTTCTCAATCATTTCTACACAACCTAAAACTTTCAGCTTTCTAGCTTTTGTAGTTTAGGCTGGACATTAGTTATCATCTACATAGATATATATCATTCTATATAGACCGAATTTTTAGCGGCCGCATTGTTGCACTTTTTCTAGATTTTCGTTTTTTCTAGTCTGTTTTGCACAAAATCCTACCTAAGAAAAAAATTTTGAATCTCCAGCTCATCTGGAAGTGCCTAAACATTAGTATCCTCCTATCATTCGATATAGACGTTCCTTACAGAGGAGGATATAACATACTAGTAGATGGTGCTTGCATACTGCAAGCATTTCATCTCACCTTGAAAAAACATTCATTTTTCAGACAGACATTTCATCATTACAAATAGTCCTTTAATTCTAAAGATTTCACCTCCGCAGCGATTTTTGTTATTCCCACATGTAAAAATAATAGGTTAAACAATCCCCAATTTTGCAATTTTAAACATTTAACACTATCTTCATAATGGGATACTAATGCTACACATTTTAGCAAAATTTTAAAGTTGTAGTACTTCTAGAAGTGAAATAATATTTTTCCAATTGTTTAAATTTTGAAAATTTTTAACGGCCGCCACAATAAGTTCATAGAGAGATTCAAATGTTTATTTGTGCAAATGCATTACTCTGTATATAACTTATATATATATATATATATATATATATATATCATATATATATATATATATATATATCATTATATATATATATATATATATATATATATATATATATATATATATATATATATATCATTATATATCGATGACTCTTACAGAGGAGGATATAACATACTAGTAGAAGGTGCATGCATACTGCAAGCATTTCATCTCACCTTGAAAAAACATTAATTTTTCAGACAGATATTTCATCATTACAAATATTCTATTAATCCTAAAGATTTCACCTCCGCAGCGATTTTCGTTTTTCCCACATGTAAAAATAATAGTTTAAAACAATCCCCAAATGCTGCAATTTTAAAAACTTTTTACTTTATCCATTATGGTGTACTAATGCTACACCTTTCAGCCAAATTTTAAAGTTGTAGCACATCTAGAAGTAAAATAATATTTTTCTAATTGTTTAAAATTTAAACATTTTTAACGGTTGCCGCAATATATATATGGAGAGCATCAAATGTTTATATGTGCAAATGCACTGTTCTGTAAATAATTTGAAAATTGCAGCTTCCTAGCTCATCCCGTATTACCTCAAAAATTATTAAACTTTAATGTTCAAATGGGGTTAAAACAACCCCTAAAATTTACAATTTTAAAATTTTCGATTTTTATAGTTGGTTATGAGAAAAGTTCTATAATCTTGCAAAATTTCAGCTTCCTAAACTTATTAGATTGGTCTACAAACTGGATTGCGTTTTCCCATGCTAACTTATAGGAGATATTTCAAAGTCTCTGGAATCTAACCCAAAACACTGCAAGAAAAAGTGACAATAATTCCAAATAGATATTGCGGCCATCTAGCAACACTAAAAATTTCATTTTTCTAACTTACCGGCAAGTGCCCATAAATAATTTACAAAAATGGCGCAATGCTTTTCTTACGGGAAAAAATGCAACTTTCGGAATTTCTGGAGTCAAACTAATGTCACTTAGGAAAGAATTCTCATTTTATCTGAAGGTTTCTTCATCACATCTACAAAAACCAAAACTTTCAGCTCTATAGCTCTTGTAGTTTGGGCTGGACATTAGTATCCTTCTGTTATATGTTATATATCATTATATATCGACGACTCTTACAGAGGAGGAGGATATAACATATATAGTAGTTGGTGCATGCATACTGCAAGCATTTCATATCACCTTGAAAAGACATTCATTTTTCAGACAGACATTTCATCATTACAAATGTTCTTTT
This sequence comes from Tanypteryx hageni, assembly GCA_028673005.1. Lineage (NCBI taxonomy): Eukaryota > Metazoa > Arthropoda > Insecta > Odonata > Petaluridae > Tanypteryx > Tanypteryx hageni. The sequence goes on from CM054120.1 coordinate 175,652,598, forward strand.
AATTCTAAACATTTCACCTCCGCAGCAATTTCCGTTTTCCCCAAATGCAAAAATAATAGTTTTAAACAATCCCCAAATGTTGAAATTTAAAAATTTTACACTTTCTCCATTATGGGGTAATAATCCTACACAATTTAGCAAAATTTCAAAGTTGTAGCATTTCTAGAAGTAAAATAAAATTTTTCTAATTGTTTAAATTTAAATAATTTTTAACGGCCGCCGCAACTCAGATATGGTAAAATTGAAATGTTAATTTGCACAAATTCACTACTCTGTAAATAATTTGAAAAGTTTAGCTTCCTAGCTCATCCCATAGTACCTAAACAGCTATCTATTTGTTTAAATTTTAAGAATTTTTAACTGCCAAACAAATTAAAATATCAAAATTTGTATAATCCATATTTCGTTTTTTTTAAGAATTCTACTTTTTAAAAAAATTCAACTCTGTAGCACATGCGGAAATACATAAACCATGAAAATTTGTTTAAACAAAAATCACCCAATTTTGTGTTATTCGTAAGGACATAGTTTTTCAAAAAACCAAATTATCATGTAACCATTGGAAATTGTGGATTCCAACTGAATTAAAAGAAAAACTAACCATGTACATGCACACCCGTTACGATCATTTTGAGAGCCAGAAAGGAATAAAAATATTACATGAAATGTATTTTTGGACAAATATGTCATGTTATGTACAGACGTTGAGCTCTAGGTATGAAATTTTACAGAAATCAAAATATGCAAACCTCATGTTTGATGGCTTGATTGCCAAAATCATTCCCAAAATGTCTAAGGACCTGTATGCTGTAGATATTTATGGCCCACTCCCGAAAGGTCATTAAAAAACAAATATATTTTTGTGATTGTTGATACATTTTCACAATACATGTCTGTGTACCCCATAAATAAAGTGAATGCTAAAAGCTGCATTTGATGTGCAGAACTATTTGTGGATAAGTGTGGCATCCCTCGTCATATATTAAGTGATCACAGAACCCAGTTTACAAGTAGAAAATGGTTGCAACATTGGGAGTAGAGGGGAGTGACTGACACCCTCAGTCGAATCCCGCAGAGCGAATTATGCGAGAACTGTCGAGAGTGTTCCATGTATTGCCATGACCAACATGCATGATGGGTGGGGGCTATTCCTTGGGTAAACAAATGGCTAAATGCAGTGTTTCCCAAAGTGTGGTATGCATACCACTGGTGGTACGTAAGATGATTTTAGGTGGTACATGGACAAACATTAGAAAAAAATATAACTAGCACATCAAACCCATGATTTCACAGATATAATTGCTACCATATATGGATGATATGGATCACTGGTATGGATTTTCATATACTGAATTCCCATGTGCATCACTGCATTATTTTCAGTGATACTTCGAATTATCACTTCCCGAAGTTGACAATTGTTTATTATGCAAAAGTATGTATAAGTATACATAATTGTGAATTGGAATCGGGCCTGAGCTCTGTTTTGATTTTTTTTCCTGTTGAACCCATCATTGATCATTAGTTAAAAATGGGATTTTTAAAGCATAAAGGTGAAGATTGTGATGGAAATGCGAGTAGTGCTAGTGGTGATTGTGATGAAATCAGTCATGTCTTCAGATAGGTATGAGTACCAAATTAATGAATCATCTGAACCATATGTTAGTGTTGTAAAAGTACCAGAAGCAAAGAAAACAAGAATATCATGCAAATACGATGAAAATTATTTGAAATTTGGATTTTCATGGACTGGCAATGAGAGTGAACTTATTCTATTATGTGTCATATGTTTGGAGACTCCTGCAAATTTTGGTATGAAACCATCCAACCTCAGGTGTCATTTTGAAACACACAAAGAATACCATGCAAAACGTATCGAATTTTTTGAAGCAAAGTGGTAGGACATTCAAATGTCCCGGAAACTAATGTGCGGTGTGACAGGATGATAATGCAAAAACCACAAAAGCCACATTTATAGTGTCGCATTTAATTGCAAAGGTCGGAACTGCTGAAGCAATTGGTGAATCACTTATCAAACCTGCTGCCAAAGAAATGGTGAAAGTGATGATCAGGGACAGTGCAAGCAAAATGATTAATAAGGTGCCTCTGTCAAATAACACAGTTCATCAGATATGGCCGAACACATAAAGCAGCAATTATTATCCTTAATACAACAAAGTCGATCCTATTCACTGCAAACTGATGGATCTACTGATATTGTGAACTCAGCTAACCTTTTGATGTTTATCAGATATGAGCTGAATAAAGAAGTCCATAAAGACATTTTGTTCTGTCAACCTTTGCCATTTCGTACAACTGGAGAAGAGATTTTTAAACTTATTGATAACTTCATGACAAACGATAACATAGACTGGAAGTGATGTATTGGGATAAGCAAAGATGGTGCTAAAGCCATGGTTTCTTCAATAAGAAGGCTTGTTCCACATATTCAAGCTGCTATATGGGAAGCAAAATCTACTCACTGTTGTATACACAGGGAAGCCCTTTCCACCTGATATATGCATGAAGATATGAGAGAAGTACGTAATGAAGCTGTTAAAATTGTCAATCATGTTAAGGGCAGGCCAGTGAATTCTTGACTTTATTCTCAGCTTTGTGAAGAGATGGGCTGTGACTGCAGACAACTACTGTTTCATACTGAAGTTTGTTGACTTTCACATGGAAAAGTCCTCACTCGTCTATTCGAGTTGTGAGAAGAACTTCAAGTCTTTCTGGATGCAACCTTCAATCTGCAAGATTGTATGCATGATTGGGACTGGCTTTGCAATTTGCAGATATATTTACTCATTTGAACAACCATGGGCGTCAGCAGAAGATCTTGCAAGGGGGGGCAAAACACAGAAATGCCTAACACACAGGGGCAGACACGATTTTTCAAACCTGTGTAAATTTTGCTTAACCTGCCTCCAGGTGAGGACAAATCTACACCAAAGAACAAAATTCTATTGAAATTAGCTTAAGGTACGTTTGTCTTGAGTTTTTCACTTTGTGTATGATGATTGATTTTCCCTTGAAGCATGGTAAAATGTACTCCGACAGGCTTTGCTTTGATGCAAATAAAAAATATGTATTAATCTTTGATTTGCTTAATTTTCACGGAATGATTAACGTCGAATATAAATATTGCATTTTTATAATATATTTAAAATACCCACCTTTAACGAACAACCATGAATGTGTACATTTGCATTGGCAGAACATTTTTCAGGTTAAAATGCATAGTGAGAAAACAACTAATAAAATTCATACAAATTCATTTATTTACAAAAACTATTAGCAAAAACACAATAGTCGTTCTCAAAATCAAAGAAATTAATTTTCAAACAAAAACTGCAAACACCTTGTGGCAGCACCAAACTTTTCTACTACTTGGTCCATAAATATTTTTTTTGTTTTCATTTACATATTTCCTATGTATGCTTAACATGCATAGCTCAGACAAACGATCATCACCCATAGTTGACCTTAACCAAGTCTTTACTCTCTTCAATGTACTAAAACTTTGTTCTATCCTACAAGTAGAAACAGGCAAAGTTAATACAATTAAAACTGCTTTCCTAATAGTCGTGTAAAGGCCTGTGTGATCAATCAAATCCATTATGCCATTCTCCAACTCAAAATCTGCCTTACTTGACCACATATCATACCATGTCATCGCTTCATTTTCCAAATTATCGATTTCATAAATTATGTTTAGATTCAAAACTGTTTTTATACTCCTGTCATCCCAATTGACTCATTTGCTTTGGGCAGAGTATAAAAAGATTGAAATGCTTCTCATTTTCTGGAGAAAATCTGCATTCAAGCAATAAATATCCAACTGAATGGCATGAAGAGCTTGCGTTACTGGTTCTAATATCGATGAATAAGTCAAAATAATAATGAAACTGAGCAAAAAAATTGTTGTGTTTGTGACATTGACTAGTTGATGCGTCTCTTGGGATGCTTTACCAAACTCTGTTTCAGCTATTTGGTTTAATTTTTCGTGCATTTTCATAAATTTAGATGTGAAAATTCTAATACTTTTGTACTTAGCACTCCAACAAGTTTCGCATAGCATTGGTATAGACAGAATCAAAGATCTTCTTTTAGGACTGCCACAAAAATAGTTTATAATGGCTTTGACTGAGCCAATGGTGTTCATTATTTCTGGCACTGCATTTAAATCATGTACCACTAGATTTAGTCTGTGTGCAGAACAATGCACAAAAATGGCTTTAGGACATATTTCTTTAATAATGCTCTGCACTCCTCGCTCCTTCCCAGCTATTGTTGCACACCCATCATACCCTTGTCCAATTAAGTTTTCAAGGCGCAGCTCGAATTGTGCAAATTTATTCATTATAGTTTCAGCAATAGACTTAGCATCAAAACTAGAAAGGGTTGCAAACCCCAAAAATTCTTCTCGTATCATGTCCTTACTGTCTACAAATCGCACACCAAGAGACAATTGTTCTTTCCCTGATATGTCAGTGCTTTCATCTGCTAATATAGAAAATCCGACTGATTTATTGACTTCTGCAATGATTTTCTGCCTAATGTTCTCTTCACAGAGTCCAATCAGCTCATGTTCTATTTGCACCGATGTGTATCCAGCATTAGCTGGAAAATTTTCAAAATGTTTACGGAGTGTTTCATCCCCTGTTTTGATCCGAAATTCGTAAAGGCTCTGCATGTTCCCAATATTGCTGGTTTTTCCACAAAGTGCAATGCCGTGTGTGCCACAAAATATGAGAGCGGATAATATGGGAAACAGCATCTTTCTATTTTCTTCAACTTTTAGCCTTAATGAACTGTCAATTTGACAAACAATATTCTGTTCTGGGTTTTTCTTTATTTTAAAAAAATTACTGGTATATATTTGTGCCAGGAACTCGAAAGATGATTTTTAGCACTCTGATGAAATCTTTGTATTTTGTGAATGGCTTATTGATGAAAGCTCCTTGCATGCCTCGATGAACAGCTTGTGGAAATAATATGCAATATTTGCAAACTGCACCTTTGAGTTTAATTGAGTAACCAAGGAATACATATGTCATTATTATACTTTGTTGTACTTAGAAAATCTTCAATTAATACAATGATAAAAGTGAATGAAAAATTGATAATTTTAGCTTATTAACCTATATTTCTTGGTCTATATCTTGAACATAGATTTTTCTCGATAAATTATATTAGACTGGAAATCCTATGCTAAAATGTATGTATTTTAAAAGATAATGTACTTGCACCATCGGTCCTGAACATCCACTCATCCTCTGGCCTCTAGGGGGAAGGGAAATCCGCCGCTGTTTGGACATTGGAAAATATTATCAACAGACTTAAAGGCCCCTCTGCACTGTTCCGAATGACAGATATTATCGTTTTGTTCTGCTATCTCACGTGCATCTGTTTATTAAGATATGAAATTTTTTTGATTGCTCCTAATTTCGGGCCTTCCTGATCCCCGTATTCACCGAGTCCTGCGCTCCGGGAATGTTGCCCCAGCATCCATGTCCTCTCGGTGACCCTATCTAGTGAAGTTGATTTCAGTAATTCATAGAAGTTCTTAATAAATATTACTTATTTAGAAAAAATCTTTTATAACATGCACGCAACCTTTGTCTTTAGTAATAGATAAACGAAACCTAAGATTTTGTTAATAAAAAAGATATTTGTTCCAATAAAGTGACATGTTTGAATGGTAAAAATTCTCACCATCCATAGTTAACGTGTAAATTTATTAGGCATTTCCAGTTTATTCCCATTTAAAAGTAAATTTTAATGAAATATTTACGTTTTTCATATTTCCAGGGGGGCAACTGCCCCCCTTGCCCCCCCCCCCCCCCTGCCGACGCCCATGTGAACAACCTAAATTTATCCTTACAAGGCAAGCTTACATCAGTATTCCATGTGCTAGACAAAGTGAACGCACTGATTGCAAAATGGGAGCTATGGGGTACATGCCTTGATCACGGTGAGGTGGATTCTTTTCGTTGTTTGAATGACCTGATTATGAACTCATCTGAAGAATTCACTGAAATTTTTTAAACATTATGAAGAGAGACTTGAAAGACTTGATAAAAGGTCTTCATAAGTATTTTCCCAAATCAGATGGCAGCGGTAAGTGGATAAGAAACCCTTTTTCCATCACTTTGCAGACATTACCAAATAACTTGACACATTCAGAAGAAGAACAGATTCTGGAGATTGCTTCAGATGGCTTTTTAAACAAGTTTGTTGAATATAAATCATCATTTTGGTTAGGAATTAATTCTCAGTATCCAGCCCTATCTGAGAAGGTGATTAAATATCTTTTGCCCTTTCTGACTATGTACATATGTGAGTTGGGATTCTTGGTGCTGGTGAACATCAAAACTGAAAAACGGAATCATCTTACTGATGTAGAACCTCATCTTCATTTTAAACTAAGTGACATTGAGCTGAATATCCCTTTATTACTGACTGATCATAAACAGTTCATTTCTTCTCATTGAGGAATTTATTTTCAGGTATGCATTTTTGTAAATCGATTAATTTATTATTACTTGTATTTAATCTTTTATTTCTATTTTTTTAAATTTAATGACATTGTTTTTCATTGTATTTATTTTTATGCTTACCTTCTATTTATGGCAAGTGGTACTGGTTTTCCATTTATGGTAGTGATATAAAGTTTCCTTTTTAAATAAATTTATTTAAGTAAAAAAGTGAGTTGATTTAAAGAAAAATATAAAGTAAATAATAGTACAGGTTATATGCGGACATGGCAAAAATCGTGAAGGTGGTACTTGAATGACTGAAGTTTGGTAAACACTGGTTTAACGAGACCTACCATGAGAGCATCGGTATGACACCTCAGGAGGCTCACTTCGGCTCTTCCTTGCCCAGAGAATTTCAGGATATGATTCCCTCCCCTACCATCAGCTCCGAGGTAAAAGCGAACATAATACAAATAGTGTTGTCAAACTTAGAAAGTGTTGGTCAAAAACGAAAAAGGGTGCAGCATGTGAAAACGTATCGTTTTCAGGTGGGAGATGAGGCAATTTTTTGTGAGAAATGGTGTCTTGAATTAAAGTGAATGATTTGGTCGGTGTACGTGTCTTTCCTGAAAATGGCAAAATCTAAATTTCTATTTACCTTTGATATGGTGATGTCTAGAAAGTTTAGGGACCCATTGATTTCTGTTTCACATGTGAATTTTATTGCTTTTATTTTATTTTATTGACACCATTTCTCACAAAAAATTGCCTTGAATTAAAGTGAATGATTTGGTTGGTGTACATGTCTTTCCTGAAAATAGCAAAATCTAAATTTCTATTTACCTTTGATATGGTGATGTCTAGAAAGTTTAGGGACCCATTGATTTCTGTTTCACATGTGAATTTTATTGCTTTTATTGCCGTATTTCATTCCATGCTTCATAGGCTATTGAACATTTTGCCAGATTTCAATGTCAGGAAAATACTTCAAATTATTAAACAAATAGCAGTCAACAACGGCTACCATAAAAAATTAATTGTAAGATTATACAAGAGGAAACGATCCCAATTAGCCATGAAACAAACATACAGTACCATCCCTGTTGACGATTTGAAACCACAATGGTGAAGACTATCATTTCTTGGTAATATATCCCTTAAAATTAACAGATTAATTCCCAAAAATAAAATAAAAGCCGCTTTTTAGAATAGATCAAACTTAAAAAACCTTTTATGCCATACTAAAGACAAAATTAAAAATTTGGACATTCTGGAACAATTTTAAATTATACAGTATATGGCTTCAAAAAACTGTGAAGTTTTAAATGATATTTTGTAACCTTTTCATCTTGCACTTCTTGACCTCCCACTAATCTAATTATTCCTACCAATTATCCCTATTGTCTTCTCATTACCCAACTTACTGGACATCACTAAGCTCAACTGTTTTCTCCAGCACCCCTCCCCACAAACATACGTTCACTCCTTTCCTCCAATGATGTTTGCTCCACAATTCCTTTCTTTGTTCTCCCCAATTCACCCTTCCCAACCCACCCATTGTACCTATTACTATAAATTGCTGCAGGCTTTGAATTTATTCACCCGACGATGTTGCATTGCAACAAAACCTAGGTCGTTTTAAAAAAATTATGTGGAATTACAATAAGTCTCTTTATATTACATTATGAAGAAATTCCACCAAGTGACTCCTGAAACCATTAACTACAGGGTAATTCTGGCACTGGGATTACCTCCTCCGTTGTGTGTTCAGTGTGGAAAGAGTAATACCTTTAATATTCCAAGAGTTTGATTAGCCATAAATACATACAAACAAACAAAAAACTGCATTACCGCAATAATTTTAATAGTCTGCAGCATAATTCCATGAAAAACAATTTTCCCAATGAAAGAAGTTAGGTCTGAAGGGGTTAATGTCCAGAAATGTGAACAGAATGCATTTCCATTTATCCAATTGTTATTTTTTCAGTTTATAATTGAAATTACTGGTTATTTACAGTAAAATATAGATAAAACCACCTGCTTTTTTGTGTTGCTGTGTTTATGGTAATATTGGTTCAATAAAACATCAATACAAACACAAATGCTAAAACAGCCATTTAAAAAATATTTATATTGACTTTAACTGTAAGATAAAAATTGATGCATCTTGTACAATTTTGGTTATGGTATTCTTCTTGAAATCACTGTTAAAATGATTTCTTATTTTATTTTTCAGAGGTAACAGATACAGAAATACTAGTTAACTATTTGAGTAAAAGATCACCTATTGTTCATGGAATAGAGTGGAGAATTCAAATTATATATGGACATGAAAAACACGTTTATGAGAGAGAGGAATTGAATGAACCATCTCCTTCAACACAAGGTAATTCAGGGTTCATCTGCATTTCACATTACATCATTTACTGCAGTATTTTTATATTTTTAGACATATTCTTACTATAAAGATACTTAACAAGGTGTTGGGTAGATAGTTCTGTAAGAGGTTATTTGTATCTCACTGGTATTGTAAAACTCTCTGATGTGTTAAAAATTGTCCTAGCTCTGATGATCATGGATGCCTCATTGCACCTAATATTCTCATCCTATGATCACTATATTTCTTCTCCAGATTAACTTTCCAAGGTAATGAATTATATTTATTGATTCCTTATGTTCTAAACTTATATTACTTTGAAGGAATAAAAATATAAAAAGCTTTGAATGTAAAAAATGTAATTATTGTATCACAAATTTCCTAGCAACATCTGTGGGCTGTTCAGTGATTTGAAAAGGAGTTTTTAATCTACATATTTATATGCCTAACCACAAACAAAATAAATTACTATACAAAATAAACAAATATAATGTTATAGGCAAAAAATATATTAACCAATTCAGTACAAAGGACAAGTCACACTCATTCTTCACTGTCTGGGTTAATATATCTAAAAAACCCATGCCACTATTTTTGCTTGAACCCATTCAGTACAGAGTAGGTGAAGAAGAGAGGGACTAAAAAATTTAAACTTGGAGGTGGGTTAAGTTAGGAAATAATTTTACCCTAGAATGAAAATACATGTAATGTTTACATGTTGTAGCACTACAGAAATATAACAATTTCACACAGCAGCTGTGGCACTTCCTAAAGTTTGTCTCTTCCTTTACTGAGTAGAACCTTCTCTATTATCAAATTTTTAAAAATTCACCTGGTTCTAAACAGCTTCTTTCTCTGAAAGAGAGATCATACTTGAACTTTTCAGAACCTAGAAACCTTTATCGTGAATAATTTCAGACACTGATTAAAATGTTTGGCCCCTCAAAACCCTAAAATTTTTATAGCAAATTTGATATATCAAGTGATTTTTAAAAGTCAGCCTGGGGTGTCATTAATTTCCAAAGGATCGGCCCGGACTAGGCCAAGCCCATGCAGGACTCAATTTGATGTACATATACTATCAGAGTGTACTACATTGTAGCTAACTGGCCTGTCAGAATCTCGCCATTATTTGTTGGCCATTTCATTTTTTGTTCTTTTTATTCCATGGAAATCACACGTGTTCCACTAGTTTCAGGAAAATGAGAAGTGAAGACGTACATATGATTTTAAATTGTTTCAGAAGGTAAAAAGTCATTGGTGTTTTACTAATAATATGCAGACGGATGCCCACAGAGTCTTTTTGACTTAGATACTTCGGGTTTCATTCATATTAATTTCATTGGGTAAATGCATTTTTCAATAAAGCTAATTTTCTGTAAGGGGTTTTGGCAATTATGTTTTAACTCTTTCTACCACCCTGTATTCTATGTATATGAACTCATATTTAATATTGTTGATTACATTTTTAAAATGAATCGATTTTCTCATTTAATGTCATTTTTTAAGTGCCATAAGTAAAATTTCAGGAATTCCAATTATGGTACATAAATTATTACTATTATTAATTAATTATTATTAATTATTAAAAATCCCTCTATTCATCTTTTTAATTTTTTAAATTATTGTTTATATAATTGAATTTAATTTCATTATGCAGCCCCACCAACTGAATGACCAAATATGTGTGAGCAGTGTTACGCAGTAGTTTCAACTTCACTTACTAATGTTAGATATAGAAATCTCATTCATTGCTTTTGCACTTTTGCTGATAAGCCTTTATCATCATTTTGAGCAAATGTACCTTTCCAACATTTTTTTTGTAAAAATACCAATATTATAATTTCATAACTGTGAATGATTTTTGTCTCTGTTTACAATCAGATGTATTTTCGATATGCTGATTTTAAAATAGAAAAATGTATAAGCCCAGGTGGATTTTTTGTAGTTATTAATTTTATTTTTTGGGTTTGACAAATATACTGTATTGATATGTATTATTTGGGAAACAAATGTGTCACAAATTACCTGCCATTAGCATAACCACTACTTTTATAAATAAATAATATTTATTGGCCTGGGAGATTTGATACAAATATAAGTCAACAAAATACATCTTAGCAGTAATCCAATCCATCACATAACAAGTCTTCTATAAAAAGTAGGTTTTATTGACAAGGTAAGTTTTTAGTTTCTTCTTGAAAGTTACAATATTGGTTATTTCTTTCAAGTTTCTTGGGAGTTTGTAATATGGGTTTGCTCTGGCGTATGAAGTTGTGGTAACGTTCAACGTAATTACTGTATTTTTCTTCATATAAGACACACCAGGATATAAGACATCCCGGTTTTTCAGGAAAAAAGTATTTTGGATCACCAAGGCATATAGGAAGGGCCACGTCATGTATCATTTCCAGCAGTGATTAAGTCCATACCTGACAACATTTACAGAAAATATTATAGTGATAACAGTTAGAAATAAAGTTTTAGATAAAATTAAAATAAATAGGATGATCTAAAACAGAAATATTTGCTTCGAGACTTGTATAGCTAAATTTGCCCTGCATGAACTTAGCAGTCATATTAATTAAAGCTGTCGGAGTGCGCCGCATATGTTGCACATACTATAGATACCCTTTATCAATAGTACTTACATAAACTTAAGTTCAAGATGATTTTTTAATCATCATCATAAGGTATTCTGCCTCAAGGTAGGTCCCTGGCACCAGTGTTGTCTCCACTCCTTTCTGTTCCTTGCCATTTCTTTCATTTCCTGATACCCTCTACTTTCTTTCAGGTCATCAATCATTTTTATTCTTCTAGGTCCCTTTTTCCTTTCACCTTCTACTGATCCTTCTAACACTATCAATAGCAAACCTTCTCCTCTCAAGATATGCCCTAACCAGTTACTTTTCCTCCTCTGAATTGTTTCGAGTAATCTTCTCTTCTCATTCACCCTTATTAGTATTGCTTCATTCCTTATCCTGACCATCCACTTAACCTTCTCCATTTGCCTCCACACCCACATTGCAAATGCCTCTAGCCTTTCTTTCTCTCTCTTCTTTAACGTCCATGTTTCAAATCCATAAAGCAATACACTCCACACATAGCACTTCACAAGACGTTTCTTCAGATTTAAATCCATTTTACTACACAGTACCCATTTTTTCCTATTAAATGTTTCTTTTGCCATTGCTATTCTTGTTCTTATTTCTTTTTCACTTCTCCAGTCTTCTGTTAGCAGCCTTCCCAAATATCTATACTGTTTTACTTGCTCAACTCTTTCATCCTTTATTGACACATTCATAATTTCTCTATCCCATATTCTCATCACCTTTGTTTTCTTTGTGTTCATTTTCATTCCATATTCCATCATCCTGTCTTCTAGTTTTGTAACCATTTCATCTGCCAAAATTACCATGTCATCAGCAAACCTTATGCAATTTATAATTCTACCCCCATACTAATTCCTTTATCATTATCTATTCCATTGTCAATCATTTCTTCAGCATACATATTGAACAGGGTTGGCAATAAGCAACACCCTTGTCTTACTCCTCTTCCTAGATCATACCGATACATACCGGCCTCGGTGGTGGCAGGGTAACGTCCTCGCCTACCAATCCGAAGGTCGCTGGTTCAAATCCCGCCTAGGTGGGTTTTTCTTCACCTAGGGCATGGATGTTTGTGATAGTCCTTATTATTATGTTAATGAGCCCCTTGTAAAAGGCCGATTATGGCTGTTTAGGGGCCACATGGAAATAAATAAATAAATAAATACCATTAGGTCTGTGCATCTTTTATCCTCATAGCTGATGTCTGTTTCATATATAGCTCTTTAATTAACCTTCTATCTTTCCAGTCAACTTTCTTTGCTTTTAGTATTTCCATGAGTTTTTCCCAGTTCACTCAGTCGAATGCCTTCTCCATATCTACGAAGCACAGACTAACTCCTTTACCCCTTTATATATATCTCTCTCCACTCATTCTTATCAATCCTATTGCGTCTCTTGTACCTCTTCTCTTTCTAAATCCAAACTGTTCTTCTGCAACATTTTCTTCCACTTTGCTAATTAGTCTCCTGTTCATAACCCTAAGTAGAACCTTTGCTGCATGTGTAATTAAACTGATTGTTCTGTGTTCACTGCATTTTCTTGTTCCTTGCTTTTTCAGAATTGGAATCATAATTGTTTTGACAAAATTCTCTGGCCACATCCCCTTGTCATAGATTGCATTACACAACTTCACTATTTCTTCCAGTCCTTCCTCATTGAGACACTTAAATAATTCTATTGGTATCTCATCTACCCCCATTGCCTTCCCATTCTTCATATCCTTTATTGCATGTAGCACTTCTATTTTCAATATCGAAACCCCTGTTTCATCTTCATTTATTTCATCCTGCTCTTCAATACGGAGATCCTTTGGTTTTTCATTTGACTTGTACAACTCCTCCATGTATTCCCTCCATCTATTAAGAACTTCCTCTTCCTTATATAGAACTTTATCTTCTTTACTTACAATCTCTTTCACACATGCACTTGTTCTCCATCTATCCCACATTACATTTTTTACTTTCTTATACATCAAGTCATACATTCCTTTTCTCTCTAGATCATTCCTCCTCTAGCCATCTCTCCCTTGCTTTTTGGGTTTCTCTTCTTAGTTCATTATTCAATTTCCTGTATTTCGTTTTTCCATCTTCATCCTTTGAAAAACCCAATAGCCTGTTCTGCTGTTTTCCTTATAGCCTTCTTTATCCTATTCCATGCTTCATCCATATTTTCCTCTGATTTCTCTTTTGATTGCTTGAGCTAATTTTTCTCCTATTCTTTCTTTTCCTACTGTGGCTATTTTCTCTAAGTCCCATTTCCTAACTATCTTAGCCTTCTTAACCTTCTTGAAGGCTAGTTTTATTTCGGCCAGGAGCACATGATCACTGTCAATGCCTGCTCCTGGAAGTCCATATGCCTTTTTCACTCCATTTCTGTATCTTTCTTCCACTAAAATATAATCGATTTGATATCTGGCTCCATCTCCTGCTGATTTCCACATGTTTAGCCTTCTCTCACGATTTTCAAACCAAGTATTTGATATGAACATCTTCTCTTTACAGAACTCTACAATTCTTTCACCTCTTTCATTTCTTTTCCCTAGTCCAAATTTTCCTACTACTTGGTCTTCTCTTCCCTCTCTTACCACCACATTCCAATCACCCATCACTATCTTGCTGAGAGCCAGAAATGCCACCAATGCAGTGAAACCCGAAAACCTCCACCAGCATTCAGCAATGCTGCAAAAGCCTTCAACTCAAATTTTCTATCTTCTCGTATATTTCTTCAACAGCCTCATCATCATGTTGGCTGGTCGGCATATAAACTTGTATCAACAGTAGATCTTTTGGGTGCTTTCCTATTCTAAGACCAATTGCTCTATCATTTACAAATATCACCCTCTGTACACAATTTGCTATTTCCTTATTTAGAATTATTCCTACTCCATTCATTCCTCCAGTACTTCCTGAATAGTACACTGTGATATCATCACTCTTTATTTCCCCTCTTCCTTCCCATCTCATTTCACTTAAGCCAATTATGTCCATTCTGTTTATTCTCATCTCTCTCTTTATATTTTCCAATTTCCCTGCTCGTAGGAGTGTTCATACATTCCAAGTGCCAATTCTTCACTTCTTTCCAGCTTCCTTCCTTCCTTATGTTAGGTGGAACCTCTTGTGTTGTCCCCCCTGGAGATCTGAGCGGGGGACTATTTTACCCCCAGAATATTTAACAAAAGAAGACTCTGTCATGATGCCTATACATGGGATATATTGTGGCAATGATTTCCCATTGCCTTCCGCCCATATATTCAGCTGCCCCTAACATGGGGAACAGATGCTGTTTGCAGCCACCCCTAATATGGAGAACAGACGCTGCTTGCAGCCACCCCTAATATGGAGAACAGACGCTGCTGCCTGTTGGTCTGCGGGAGGTATTTTATTTCCCTCCTACCCTACATATCTGTAGAGCATTCCCCTATCCGCCACCCGAGGATGCACCCTCAAGAGGTTACAGGCTCCTCTGAGGGGATTTTTAAATATAATGGGATAAATAATAAATGGAATGCATATGTAGTAATGATATGAACGCTCAACTAGTCCTTTTTTTCTGCAACTTTTTTTTTGCCACATCTATAACGATTATGATCAATACAGCAATACCTAACTTCCTCTGTTCCATTCTCCATCACTTACTCCTCTAGTTGTGGCCATTTAAGACCAATCTTCTCTTTTCCCATCACCATCAGTTTCTCCTCATTTTCTCCATTTACACATAATTTTTTTCTGTGGGAGGTGGAGGTGCAATCGCTTCCCATTTAATATTAACTCTCACTCTCCCTTTGTCATACATACAAACACTTAAGGAGGTTCTGGGTACCCCTGGAGGTGAGGTTATACTTGTGTTTGGAGAAACATATTTTTAAAGGGATTAATATGCCATAAGTGGACGCAACGTATTCTGAAAGCAGGAATTATCCCTTTGTGACAGATTTGGCTGACTTTTATGCCTCCATGTCTTAAGGACCTAAAATCCAAAACACCCTAATTGGTGATAGTCCGAATAAATTTATAGCACAAAGTTTTGATGGTGCTTTTGTTATGAGTGGATGTTTAAACAGCATTCAGAAACTGATAAAAGGCAAGTATTCACTTGCTAATTTCGACCACTGTTACGCCCACCATAATCACAGAAATAAAAGATTTCAATTTACTGGACACATGGCTACGAATCTATTTGTGGTCAAAGAATTTGATAAATACAGCAAAAAATTCCATGACATGTATCTCAGTGAAATAATTGAAATATATCCTTTTTTGGAAAAAAGAGGCTGAAGAGTGAACTTCATGTTTTTTATGAAAGAGAGGAATTGAGAGCAGTTTATGGTGAGGTACCATTTCTGTCACTAATTTTGGGTGATGATTTGTGTGAAACATTTCAAGAGACAATAAAACTTTTAAAAGTGTTGATCACGATACCAATGTTGATATCAGAAGCAGAACGGTGTTTATCAATGATGAAAAGAATAAAGACTTTTCTTAGGAATACTATGAAAGAAGAAAAACTTAGTGCTTTAGGCATGCTATTGTGTGAAAAAACTTTTGTAAATAACATATATAGCTTCAACAGAAAAGTTATTGATTTATTTTCTAACAAGAAAGATCACCGAATGGACTTTGTTTACTGCTCATTTTAGCTGCAAGACACTTTTTTCATCTACTCACCCTAGTATATTTTTTGGTAAGTAATAAATGTAATATTTTTTGTATTATAAATTTAGGTTTTGTTAACATATGTTGGCCCTACCAGTTAAAACAACTACTGGCTGTCACTGCAAAGCAAACGAATACATCCTGGTTGTATTCAGTGTTTCTTTTAGCAACGCAGAGACCTCTCCTATGGTGTCAGAATTGTTAAATCCTCAGCTCTAATTATTTGTAGTTGGTATACATTATTTCTTGATTGCCTTGCCTCACAAAATCTAGCCAGCATTTGTCCTAATCAGAATTTTTGCTTAACATTGACAATGCATGCCAGATAACTGTACTGTACTTTTACTGCATTGAGTGGCCTCATGCTGTTTTACTGCAAATCTCATCCATTAAACAGGGTGAAAAAATCCAATGGAAAAATAAGAGTCAACAAGTTAGCTCAGCGAAGAATATCATTAACCCTTTCCAGCATGAAGCGTCCGAAAGCCTCCGAACCTAAAGTGACCTTTCAGCATGAGATGCCCGTAAGCGCCCACAGAAAAGATGATTTAATTTTTCTCTTCTGTTGTGCTATGAATATCTTCTTTGTGTTGGGCCTGCTTCTTCTCACTATATACACTTCCTTCGTCTCACCTATTCATTCCCCTCTATTATAAACACTGAAAAAAATAATTTTGTAAGCACTGCCTGTTGGTTCAACTGATGAATGAAGCAGCAAAGACATTATATATGAGCCAGATAATATGTCATCACCATCTCAGGCATATGAATTTTCTTAACTGATATATATGTTAGGTGGTGAGGTTTTTTTTAAAATATCGCAGATTACACCAATAAATACGCCCAATTCAAACAAAGTAATTCAGGGAGGGTTGATAAAGAGTGGGTTGATATTACAATAGAAAAACTAAAGGCATATTTAGGAGTGCTAATTTACATGGGACTATTCGATTTGTCAGAAAACAGGGATTATTGGCATAGCCCTTATATTGATTGCCCAATTGTGTATATTTGCATGACTTTTAATAGGTATAAATCTATTTCAAAATATTTCCATGTGAGTGATATTACTCAGGAAAAGAAGCAAGGGGATGAAGGTTATGATATTCTCCATAAAGTCAGGTCAGTTCTAGATATAATGGACATTTCATGAGAAGTATAGAGCAGGTAGGTAACTAGCAATTGATAAAGCAATGGTCGTGTTCAAAGGATGTCACCATATAAAACAGTACATAAAAAATAAGCCGACAAAATGTGACTTCAAAATTTGGGTTCTTGCTAGTCCTCGTGGCTATGTATTTCAAGGAAGTGTTTATGTAGGAAAAAAAGAGATTAGAAATAAAGACATTCCTCTTGGTAACCAAGTTCTTATGAACTTACTAGAAAATTTTCTTGGGTTGAATCATCATTTATATTTTGACAGCTTTTTCTCATCTGTAGGCCTTATGAATATTTTATATAAAAAAACATGCATGTGCAACTACTAGACCAAATTGTAAGGTTTGGCTGGAATATTTTAAATATCCTAAAAACTTAAGACTGAAAAGAGGAGAGAGTAAAGTATTGCAGTGCAGTGTAGTTACAGCCACAGTATGGCATGACAACCAAGACATATGCATGCTCTCAACAAATTGTGACCCAAATACGGCTACATATGTGCAAAGAAAAACGGGAAAAGGGAATGAACAAATAATGGTTTCTTGTCCTCGTACTATCACCATCTATAAAAAAATTTATGGGTGGTGTTGATAGGGCTGGCCAGAGGAGATGCTATTATGATTTGGGAAGAAATACAAAGAAATGTTGGAAATATTTGTTTTCCTTTGTTTTCAACACTGCTATAGTTAACAGTTTCATTTTATTTAGCAAAACCAATTCTCCAGCCATGTCAAAGCATGGATACACACAAAAAGATTTCAGGCATGCCCTCCATAAGCAAATGGTTGCAAATTTCTCATCTCATAAAACCTTGGGACGTAAAAGAAATTTGCCACAGGTTGTTTCATCAAAGAATCCCCGCAAACTAACCAAAATTGAAGGAAGAAAAAAAATTTGTGCCAACTGTAGCCATAAGAAAAGACGAGCCTCTTCTGAAAAAGGCATCCAAACATCATGAATATGTCGCAATTGTGACAGCTTTATGTAAAGTGGGATTCTTTATGGAATATCACCAGGAGAAGGTAGTAGAGGTGGAAAACTAAAACCATTACAAGGTAGGAGATTTTTTAATAAGTAATACATTAATAAGTAAATAATTACTGAACATTTCAATAAAATACAATTAGAAATCATTATGTCACTAATATTTATGTGAACTGATGTTCTTGAAGTGAGAATCCTGTGAATTAAAAGGCTCAAAACTGGGGATACTGGGCATTTAAATTTGGACTGTAGAGGGTTAAAAGGATTGGAGCAAAAGAATTCTTTCACAAAATTCTCAAGAAAATAAACTTTGAAAATTAATTTTAATCCTTTGACTGCATAAAGCGACTTTAGCTATTGGCACCTTTTTTTATCATTCACCGCATAAAGTGGCTTTGCTCCATGGGCAAACATAACCAATGCTAGAATGTGGAATCAAGGATGGGGAAGTATGATGCTTTGCACGTTAAACATTTTTTGATGGCCATGGGGCAAAGTTGCTTTATGTGGTAAATGGTAAAAAAAAGGTACCAGTGACTAAAGTCAGTTTATATTGTCAAAGGGTTAAAGGAGCAACAGGCATACAGTTAATCTGCCTATATAACAATTGCATTTCTTCATTAAACAGTTTATCATAAGTTTAACAAATGAAAGGATTTATGATATAATAAAAACCCAAGAGGTGGTGTGCCACAAAATTTTATAACACGATCTGTCCAGTTTTGCTTGCCATTGTAATGTAGTATATATGCAACCACCATAGCACATATGTTGTGCAGCTCTGCAGGGTCCTTACTTCTGTAGGGTTAATTTTAACTTTTTTTAGTATATATTACTGAAATGATTTCAGTAATTCCATGGTTGATAACTATGCATTAAAAACCATTTACTTGCATTTTGTAATTTATGAATATTTTATAGCCTATATATTAAGTGGGGATTGTGTGTTTGGCTGTCTCACAAGACCATACATATATGGTTTTAAATGGGAGAATAAAAAAACTCCTTTTATCTTTTTTCATTCTTTTGCAAGCTTGCATTCAGAAATTATTTTGCTATGTTAATTTTAAATATTAAGCCATTCACCGTCCACATTGATGTCATGGCTTTGCCTCCAGAAGACTACATTTTCTCTATTTGAATAACATGGGAAGAGCTGAAACGTAACATGCTGAACTTCTTTCATGAACATTTTAAAATATCTTAATGTTTAGATATTAATGCTGGATTTGTACAGCTATACAGAGAAAATGATGAAGATTAATTTTCTTATCGTTCATTTTCATATTCGGTTTGAAACACTCGAATTTAACTTTTAAATGCTATATTTTGGAAGAATCTTACTTATGTTATTCATATGGGAGAATGGGCATCGCCTTGGAGGACCTTTATTCTACTTTGTGTCGATGCACCTTTTATCAGGTGGCCTACTTCCCAACCAAGCGATAGCTTTCTCTAACCTCCCTCTTATCCTTAAACATTAGCAAGGCACAAGGTCCGACACTGGAGAGGGTTGGTGCCAACTTGATAGAACGTTTCCACATGGGCAGCTTTATGTAGCTGCCTCTAAAGTCAATAATCCTGCAAATATCAGGTTTGCTTTACCTGACTATTCAATAATATTAGTAAAAATGTTGTTTTATCATGATTCATTATTTAAAAAATATTTTCAATAAATTTAAATAACAATCTACTAACAAATATGACCAACCAACTACCTATATTTAAAAAATGTAAATAGCCAACTCTATTTTTTTAAACATACACAGGCATAGCTGTGTCACAGGCTACTAATGCATTTAAATTGCAAACAAATTCCAAATGTGCAATATCACTTTTCTGATGATGCCAGAACTTCTTTCTTGTGTTGTGAAAATACAAGATGCTCATGGATAATAATATAATGAAGATAACTTAATGGAAATCAGGAAAATGAAGCACTTTGCACACAAAAAATATGTAGGGTAAAATATCAATGACATTTACAAACATGTTTTAGGTATTAAGATGTCAATATCAAAGGTGTTCCATAAAAAAAAGCAAAGAACCAGGATGAAGGGACCAGAACAGCAAGACTAAGTTTGAAAATTTAATAGGTCTCTACAAAATGACCATTAAGTATATTTTTATTGTAAATAAAAATATTTTATGCATTAAAATGTTTTACTGATTAGTAACATGTTCATTTGTAATAAATAATTTGTGTAAATTATTTGGTATTATGTTTAGTCTTATGAATATTGTCAATACCGGCATTTAGTCTGCTTGTGTACTTCTGTGATGCATTAATAGGATTTCCTAACATTACCAATTTAATATGATCATTTCCTTTCTTTCTAAACATATATAATGACATTGGTTTCATTTTAGTATTTATGATCATTATTCTTTACAAAAGTAAACTGGTGCTTGCTCAATATCATTATATATCGATGTTTCTTACAGAGGAGGAGGAGGATATAACATACTAGTAAAAGGTGCTTGCATACTGCAAGCATTTCATCTCACCTTGAATAAACAATAATTTTTCAGACAGATATTTCATCATTACAAATATTCTATTAATAAAAAGATTTCACCTACGCAGCGATTTTCGTATTTCCCACATGTAAAAATATTAGTTTAAAAAAAACCCCAAATTTTGCAATTATAAACATTTTACACTTTCTCTATTATGAGGTACTAATGCTACACATTTCAGCCAGTTTTTAAAGTTGTAGCACTTCTAGAAGTAAAATAATATTTTTCTAATTGTTTAAAATTTAAACATTTTTAACGGTTGCCACAATATATATATGAAGTGATTGAAATGTTTATTTGTGCAAATGCACTGTTCTGTAAATAATTTGAAAATTGCAGTTTCCTAGCTTCATTCCGTAGTACCAAAATAATTATTAAACTTTAATGTTCAAAAGGTGTTAAAACAACCCCTAAAATTTACAATATTCGTTTTTTCTAGTCAGTTTTGCACAAAATCCTACCTAAGGAAAAAATTTCAAATCTCCAGCACATTTGAAAGTGCCTTAACATTAGTATCCTCCTGTTATCATTATATATCGATGATTCTTACATAGGAAGATACTGCATACTGCAAGCATTTCATATCACCTTGAAAAAACATTCATTTTTCAGACAGACATATCATCATTACAAATATTCTTTCAATTGTAAATATTTCACCTGCGCAGCGTTTTCCGTTTTTCACACATGTAAAATTAATAGTTTAAACAATCCCCAAATGTTGCAATTTAAAATTTTTTAACCTTTCTTCATTATAAGGTACTAATGCTACACTTTTTAGCAAAATTTTAAAGTTGTAGCACTTCAAGAAGTAAAATAATATTTTTCTAATTGTTTAAATTTAAATAATTTTTAACGGCCGCCGCAAATCATATATGGTAAATTTGAAATGTTTATTTGTGCAAGTTTACTACTCTGTAAATAATTTGAAAATTTCAGCTTTCTAGATCATCCCGTAGTACCTAAACAGTTATCCATTTGTTTAAACTTTAAGAATTTTTAACTGCCAAACAAATAAAAATATCAAAATTTGTATAATCCCTATTTCGTTTTTTTAAGAATTCTACTTACAAAAAAAATTTCAACTCCGTAGCACATGCGGAAATACATAAACCATGAAAATTTGTTTAAACAATTGCGAATTTTTAGCGGCCGCATTGTTGCACTTTTTCAAGATTTCCGTTTTTTCTAGTCGGTTTTGCACAAAATCATACCTTTGAAAAAAATTTCGTATCTCCAGCACACCTGGAAGTGCCTAAACATTAGTATCCTCCTGTTATATGTATGTTATATCCTCCTCCTCTGTAAGAGTCGTCGATATATAATGATAACATACTAGTAGAAGGTGTTTGCATACTGCAAGCATTTCATCTCACCTTGAAAAAACATTCATTTTTCAGACAGACATTACATCATTACAAATAGTCTTTTAATTCTAAAGATTTCACCTCCGCAGCGATTTTCGTTTTTCCTACATGTAAAAATAATAGTTTAAAACAATCCCCAAATGTTGAAATTTTAAAAATTTTACACTATCTTCATTATAGGGTACTAATGCTACATATTTTAGCCAAATTTTAAAGTTGTAGCACTTCTAGAAGTAAAATAATATTTTTCTAATTGTTTAAATTTAAATAATTTTTAACGGCCGCCGCAATTACTATATGGTAAAATTGAAATGTTTTTTTGTGCTAGTTCACTACTTTGTACATAATTTGAAAATTTCAGCTCCATAGCTCATCCCGTAATGTCTAAACAGTTATCTATTTGTTTAAAATTATATAATTTTTAACGGCTGCCACAATTAATATATGGTAAAGTTGATATGTTTATTTGTGCAAATTTACTACTCCGTAAGTAATTTTAAAATTTCAGCTTCCTAGCTCATCCCTTAGTACCTAAACAGTTGTCTATTTGTTATACTTTAAGAATATTATACTGCAAAACAAATTAAAATATCAAAATTTGTATAATCCTTATTTTGTTTTTTTTTACGAATTCTAATTTTTTAAAAAATTTAAACTTCGTAGCACATTCGGAAATACATAAACCTTGAAAATTTGTTTAAACAATTGCAAATTTTTAGCGGCCGCATTGTTGCACTTTTTCTAGATTTTCGTTTTTTCTAGTCGGTTTTGCAAAAAATCCTACCTAAGAAAAAAATTTCGAATCTCCAGCTCATCTGGAAGTGCCTAAACATTAGTATCCTCCTATAATTCTATATAGATGTTTCTTACAGAGGAGGAGGATAATGAAAATCATGAAAAAGTGCAACAATGCGGACACTAAAAATTCCCAATTTTTTAAATAAATTTTAGTTTATGTATTTTCGCAAGTGCTACGGAAATTTTTTTTATAAGTAGAATTCGTAAAAAAACGAAATAGGGATTATACAAATATTGATATTTTTATTTGTTTGTCAGTTAAAACTTCTTAAAATTTAAACAAATTGATAACTGTTTAGACAGTACGGGATGAGCTAGGAAGCTGAAATTTTCAAGCTTTGTACAGAGTGGTGCATATGCACAAATAAACATTTGAATCTTTCCATAAAAAAGTTTAGGGGGACGTTAAAAATGTTTAAAATTTAAAAAATTGGAAAAATATTATTTCACTTTTATAATTACTACAACTTTAAAATTTGGCAGAAATGTGTAGCATTAGTACCCCATAATGGAGATGGTATAAAATTTTTAAAATTGGGATTGCTTTAATGAATTATTTTCACATAAGGGAAAAACGAAAATCACTCCGGAGGTGAAATATTTAGAATTATAAAAATATTTGTAATGATGAAATATGAATGTTTTTTTATGTGGAGATAATATGCTTGCAGAATGCAGGCACCAACTACTAGTCATTATATATCGACGTTTCTTACTGAGGAGTAGGATATAGGAGGATACTAATGTTTAGGCACTTCCAGATGAGCTGTAGATTCGAATTTTATTTGTTCGTTAGGATTTTGTGCCAAACCGACAAGAAAAAATGAAAATCTTGAAAAATTGCAACAATGCGAACACTAGAAATTCACAATTGTATAAACAAATTTTCAAGGTTTATGTATTTCCGAATGTGCTACGGAGTTTAAATTTTTTTAAAAATTAGAATTCGTAAAAAAAAAACAAAATAAGGATTATACAAATTTTGATATTTTAATTTGTTTTGCAGTATAATATTCTTAAAGTATAACAAATAGACAACTGTTTAGGTACTAAGGGATGAGCTAGGAAGCTGAAATTTTAAAATTACTTACAGAGTAGTAAATTTGCACAAATAAACATATCAACTTTACCATATATTAATTGTGGCGGCCGTTAAAAATTATATAATTTTAAACAATTGGAAAAATATTTTTTTACTTCATGAAATGCTACAACTTTAAAATTTGCCTAAAAAGTCTAGCATAAGTACCCCATAATGGAGAATGTGTAAAAATTTTTAAATTGCAACATTTGGGGATTTTATTAAACTAATATTTTTACATGTGGGAAAAACGAAAATCTTTAGAATTAAAAGACTATTTGTAATGATATAATGTCTGTCTGAAAAATGAATGTTTTTTCAAGGTGAGATGAAATGCTTGCAGTATGCAAGCACCAACTACTAGTATGTTATATCCTCCTCCTCTGTAAGGAACGTCTATATATAATGATAGGAGAATACTAATGTCCATCCCAAACTACAAGAGCTAGAGAGCTAAAAGTTTTAGTTTTTGTAGATATGATGGAGAAACCTTCAGATAAAATGAGAGTTTTTACTTGAGTGACATGAGTTCGACTCCAGAAATTCCGAAAGTTGCATTTTTTCCCATAAGAAAAGCATTTCGCCATTTTTGTAAATTAATAATGGGCACTTGCCGGTAAGCTAGAATGATGAAATTTTCAGTTTTGCTAGATGGCTGCAATATCTATTAGGAATTATTGTCACTTTTTCTTACATTGTCTGGGGTTCGACTCCAGAGACCCCGGAATATCTACCATAAGTTAGCATGGGAAAACGCAATCCAGTGTGTAGACCAATCTAATAAGTTTAGGGAGCTGAAATTTTTTAATATTATAGAATTTTTTTATAACCAACTATAAAAATCGAAAATTTTAAAATTGTAATTTTTAGGGGTTGTTTTAACCACATTTGAACATTAAAGTTTAATAATTTTTTAGCTACTACGGGATGAGCTAGGAAGCTGCAATTTTCAAATTATTAACAGAATTGTGCATTTGCACAAATAAACATTTCAATCTATCCATATATATATTGCGACAACCGTTAAAAATGTTTAAATTTTAAACAATTAGAAAAATCTTATTTTTCTTCTAGAAGTGTTACAACTATAAAATTTGCCTGAAATGTGTAGCATTAGTACCCCATAATGGAGAAAGTATAATTGTTTAAAATCGCAACATTTGGGGATTGTTTTAAACTATTATTTTTACATGTGGGAAAAACGAAAATCGCTGCGGAGGTGAAATCATTAGAATTAATAGAATATTTGTAATAATGAAATGTCTGTCTGAAAAATGAATGGTTTTTCAAGGTGATATGAAATGCTTGCAGTATGCAAGCACCTTCTACTAGTATGTTATCATCGTCATCATGCTTCTGTCCGAAGACAGGTTTTAACTGAATCGCTGCCTCCATTTCTCTCTCTCCCTAGAAGCCTCTTTTATACCTCTATAAGTATTATATCCCTGCTTTATATTATCTTATATTCCTATTCTTTTTCTCCCTCTTCCTCTTCTTCCACTAATTTTTCCTTCTAAGATCATCCTTTGTAAACACTGTCTTCTCAATATGTGCCCTATCCAATTTGCTTTTCTTTTCCTGATTGTATGTATGTTATATCCTCCTCTGTAAGGAAAGTCTATATATTTAATGATATAATATATATATATATATATATATATATATAGTCGTGCATTTGCACAAATAACAATTTGAATATCTCCATTGATATATCGTGACGGCCGTTACAAATGTTTAAAATTTTAACAATTAAAAGAATATTATTTCACTTCTAGAAGTGCTACAACTATAAAATTTGGTAGAAATGTGTAGCATTAGTACCCCATAATGGAGAAAGTATAAAATTCTAAAAATTGCAAAGTTTTGGGATTGTTTTAATCTATTATTTTTACTTAAGGAAAAAACAAAAATGTGAAATGTGAAAAGTGAAATATTTAGAATTAAAAAAATATGTGTATTGATGAAATATGAAAAAGGAATGTTTTTTTATGTTGAGATGATATGCTTGAAGAATGCAAGCACCAACTACTAGTATGTTATATCCTCCTCTGTAAAAGTCGTCGATATATAATGATAACATAGAACATATATATATAACATACCAGTAGTTGGTGCTTGCATACTGGAAGCATTTAATCTCACCTTGAAAAAACATTCATTTATCAGACAGACATTTCATCATTAGAAATATTCTTTTAATTCTAATGATTTCACCTTCGCAGCAATTTTCGTTTTTCCCACATGTAAAACTAATAGTTAAAAACAAACCCAAAATGTTGTAATTTTAAATATTTTACACTTTCTCCATTATGGGGTACTAATGCTACACATTTTAACCAAATTTTAAAGTTGTAGCAATTCTAGAAGTAAAATAATATTTTTCTAATTGTTTAAATTTAAATAATTTTTAACGTCCGCCACAATTCATTTCGGGTAAAATTGAAATGTTCATTTGTGCAAATTCACTCTTCTGTAAATATTTGAAAATTTCAGCTTCCTAGCTCATCCCGTAGTACCTAAACAGTTATCTATTTGATTGTGAATTATTAGCGGCCATATTGTTGCACTTTAGTATCCTCCTATATGTTATTATTATATATCGACGACTCTTACAGAGGAGGATATAACAGATAACATATGAGCTGGAGATTCGAAATTATTTTCTTAGGTAGGATTTTGTGCAAAACTCACTAAAAAAAGGAAAATCTTGAAAAAGTGCAACAATATGATTTTAATGCTGAATCAAATGAATCAAGCTGGTATAACCAGCACTTTAAGAAAGCTCTTCATAAGCAAGTGTAAACACTGATACATTGACAGGAGCAATACATATGTCAACATAATAAAGACCTTTAAATGATATGTTCTGGAAAATTGTCATATTTTTATGGGTATTTTCAGAGGGGGTGTAAACTGACGCATATGTAGCAGAATTGAAAATTGCTGCTTTGCCTGTGCCTTATTAAAGGTGAAACATTAGTCTAAGGGAGTTTACCCAGAAAGCCCTGGCATAGGGAATAAATTACTCAACCTAACATCAAATTAAAACATTTAAATGATGTATCTTTGTAATAATGCAGCCATGTTTTGATGGCTCTTTCAAGAGGTCACTGTGTTGGTTCTTTTGAGAAGACAACTTTGTGCGTACATACATACCTTTGATTGATTTTATTGGTTATTCCAATAGGAATTTTCACTGCACACGAATTTAATTCTTTTATCAGTGAAGGAGAATACATTATTTTACTATATGAGGTTCTTTTTTATCAGGAGTACATTTACCCATTAAAATATAGAGAGAATTACAATAATACAGTAAAACCTCTATATAGTGAAATTGAAGAGACCAGATTTTTGCTATTTTGATATATAGAGGTTCACTATAAAGAGGTTAACGACAAATTTAGGAATAAAAAATGAGAAAACAAGGTAGTTCACAAACAATGAAAAAGAAATCATATATATTGTTATTATATCCAATTTAATTATAAATATAAAAAAATATTATATACAAAATTCAACATAATAAATTGAAAAAACAAAATAATAGCAACTTAAGAAATCTAAGATCTTGTCAAAATTATTTACTTATAATACATTTATGTTGTGAATAGATATTCCAAATACAAAGATTTTCATTATTTTTTATTAAAATAGTTAACAATTAATTTTTGCCTTTTTTGTTACTGAAATTCTTGTGTAACAACATTTTCTATTTGGCTTAAAAGAAGAAGATGCCTGGATTCATAGTCATCCATATTGCTTAGTAATCTCTCTAACACATTTAAAGCATTTTGGATCTTAGATTTTTTATGGTTGTCTCTCAACCTCTTCCTCGTCATCTGCTACCTCATCTTCAATTTCTTTATCAGTGTTTTCTTCATTAACAATTTCCTTTACCTCATATGTTCCTGTAGTAGCACAAGTAATCAGGGCTACATCAGCTGTAACAAACTCTTCAAATGATGCTTGTACTTCCAAGGTTTCTTTTATTTGAGCCCATTCTGGAGGCTCATCACGCATACTGTTATCCTCATCTACATCATTATGCACTTCCTTAACAAAGCCTGCCTTTAAAAAACATTTTGAAATAGTTGTTTCAATAATTTTGTTCCAACATAAACAGAGTCTATGCATAGCCTGCTAAAGGTTCCATTTTATCTTTGGCAAATCAATATTCCCTTCCATATTTCTTAATAAATACTGCACCAGTTTTATAGCTTCTTTTAATTACAGAAATTATTCCTTGGTCCAAAGGTTGCAGTTTACTTGTGCAATTAGGGGGAAACAAAACAATTTTTATATTTCTAGGTGTTATTCCTGCATAGTTATGTGCAGTACACCTATCAAGGAACAAAATAATATTCCTATTCCTCATACCATCTTTGAATCAAGCATGACATGCCATTCTCTAAAAATGGATGTTGTCATCCATGAATTTTTTGAATGCCTGTACATGCAAGGGAGTTTCTTAATATTTTTAAAGAACCTTGGCTTCTTATATTTACCAATAATTAGTGGCTCTAGTTTTTCACTGCCATCTGCGTTGCAAAAAAAGAGAATTGTGAACCTTTCTTTGCTTTTTCTTCCACCTTGGCAAGAATCTCCTTTCACTGCAAGAGTCTTATCTGGTAGTGAATTAAAAAAAATCCGGACTGATCAGCATTGAATAAGTCATTTGTGTCATACCCACTTAAAAATGCTTGTAGTGTTCCTTGCCACTCATCTAGAACACAAGGACTTACTGATGCTTCTTTCCCTGACATCTTTAACGTTGCCAAGTTCCAACACTTTTGCAACCAGCCATTAGAAGCATGAAAGTCTTGCATTCCCATTTTAGTTGATATCTCTGTAGCTTTTTGCTGTAAAATCGGCCCTGAAACTGTAAGATTTTTGGGTCGCCTCCATCAATCAATAAAATACATACCTATCTAGTTCTTCATTTTTCACAGTGCGAAATTGTTTCCCATTTGGACAAACCTGTGCAGCACCTCTGCATTTATTTAAAATGGATGTTAGCGTTGAAGGTGATATTCCAAATGTCCTGGCAACATCTTTCTTTTTCCATCATCATTAGCCTTAAAAATATTTAGTTTGGTATCTGTTGATAACATCTGTCTTTTCTTTGGCACATTCATGTCTTTTAAGAGTGTGTAAATTAAAAATGTTACATTTATTATAATTTACTGACTTTACATATTAACATAAAAATAAATGGTGCAAAAGATCTTGCGTGTACTTTCCCATATGAATAAGTCACAAATTGCTGTATTTTCGCATCGATAACACACACAATTTAATATGTTTAACGCTGATTAAAACAGTCGAAATCTTGAAACTGGAATCAAAGACTGCCAAAATAATAAACTTTCTTTGCCCAACTTCCGATTTCTGAAAATACAACAAATCTATACATAAATCTCTGATAAACTTAAAAATTATATGTTGTTAGCACCCTGTGGAAAAATGCAATTGAAACGAGCTGAAACTTGGATCACCTCATACAATCCGTACTTCAAATGGAAATAATGAGTGCCCAATGTTTTCAATTGTGTTTTCCTTTGCATATGGACTTCACACATACTGAACTATTTAACGTGTAACTAGCAACAATTTGTAACAACACGTCCCAACTCTTGGAGCCTTTGTCCAAAATTCGCTGCCCCAGAGACTAAAAATCGATGCTTCGTATGCCAGGAGAAAACTGCCTACGTCATACATGAATAATTTTTTAAATGCATGCCTAAATGTATCAATATCGGAAAATATTTTTCACTATACAAAGGAAATGTTACTGTCAGTTCGTACCAATGAACAATAAGACACCTTGATAATAAAATAATTGTAATTATTTAATTTAACTTAAATAACATTTATCAGATATTCTAATCTTGAAAAGATGATGATATTTATCAAGTTTGCTTTTTCTGCTGAACAAAAAAGTATGAATGATGGAAATAAGATGAGATAAAAAGCGAAGTAAAATATATCATTCTTAATACATTTATCATTGGCATATTATTTAACCATTATTCGAATGCAAAACAACCAACTGAGTAGCGATGAATATTTTGGAAGATTTTTCTAAGTTCAGCTTTCATCATTGGCAATGTATTTACCATAAATACCCGCGTATAGTGCGCACCCTCGTATAATGCGCAGGGGGGTTTTCAGCCTCGTAATCTATGATTTTTTTATATACCTGCATATAGTGCGCACAGATTTTTTTTGGCGTTACCGTTCCAGAATAAAGTAGATGGTGTAACATGTTCTAAAGCATGTATTTTGGGGAGACAGTACAATTTTGGTATGTTTGAGTTTGAAATTTTTAACTTGTAGCTTAATTTATTATCAATTACCAAAATTGTACTGTCTCCCCAAAATACATAAAGATGACAAAGCCATGAGACCGATTGCATCAGGAATAAATAGCCCAACCTATAACATGGCCAAATGGCTTAATAGTGAATTTAAACAGATGTCCTTTCCCGACAAACACTCTTAAAAATACCTATGACGTGATAAGTAAACTAAAAAACATAACATTAAAAGAGTCTGAGATTTTGGTCTCCTTTGACGTTAAAAGCCTCTTCCCAAGTGTACCTCTGGAAGAAACATCCCAAATTTTAAAATCATTGTTACTAAAACAAAATTTTTCTGATGAAATTGTCCTCGAATATTTACAACTTACTAATTTATGCATGTCACAGAACGTTTTTTTATTCAAAAATGAAATTTACAAACAAACACAAGGCACTTCTATGGGAAACCCTCGATCTCCTTTTTTAGCCAACATTTTCATGTCCTCTTTTGAAAACGATTGCAAAGAAAAATTTCATTACTTTCCAGATATATGGTTGAGGTACGTGGATGACATATTCACAATCTTTGATTTAAAGAAACAAAATGTAGATGAATTTGTTAATCAGTTAAACAACATATATCCTTCAATTAAGTTATCTTATGAACTTCAAGAAAACAACACCTTGCCATTTTTGGACTTGCTTATCATAAATAATGGACAACACATTGAGTTTGACATTTTTAGAAAACCTACACATACTGATAACTTTATTCCTAACAACTCCTTTCACCCTATGAACAAAAAAATAGCTGTTTCAATTTTTAACACACAGATTATGTAACATCCCCCTCAATGAAATCAGATATGCAAAGGAACTTAAACACATAAAACAAATTGCCGCTAAACTTGGATACGATAATAATTTAATTAATAAATTAGTGAGAAAACATAACTTTAATAAAACCTTGTCCAATGCCACTTCCCTCAAATTAGACAACAAAAAAGAGGACAAATATGTAAAATTGCCTTATTTTCCACCATTAAACAGAGGCTTGAACAAAATTTTTAAACATAAGAATTATACCATAACATATACAAATCCATATAATTTGAAAAATTTACTGGGCAGTACAAAAGACAGAACAGAATCTTTGAACAAGTCCGGAATTTATAAAATACAATGTTCACACTGTGACAAAAAGTACATAGGACAAACAAGAAGGAAACTAATAACACGCTTCAAGGAACACGTGGCTCACTATAAATATAATCGTTTTGAAAAATCAAGCGTTGCCAACCACATCCTTGAAACAGGTCATAGTATACACGTAAACGATTTAACATTGATAACTTCAGCCAATAATAATAATAATAATAGTTTATTGGTCCAAAGATCAAAGTACATTGATGTAGGACAAGTCAGGACAGTACATAGTAAAATTACAATTGGTATATTATTACGCAGGTAATGAGTCCATCAAATAGTCACTGAGGATATAATATAGTTTATTTTGCAGGCAAATCCTTAACTTATGCTTGAAAGCTGAAATTTCTCTCGTGATTTTCAGTTCATGAGGGAGGTGATTGTATAAATGCAATCCCATCACTTTAGGGCCAAGAGCAGTTGCTCGAGTACGAACATAGGGAACATGTAAATCACTATGCTGCCTAGTATTATAGCTGTGAATAATCGAATTTTTCTCATATTCATTTAAATTCATCCTAGTATGTATCAGAACTATCATAATGTATACGCATGGTACTGGTAAAATATTTAATTTTTTGAAAATAGGTCGGCATGGAGCATCATAAGATGCACAGGCAATCAGCCTAGAAACTCTTTTTTGCATCCTAAATATGAGCCGCATCCGAAAAGTGCACTTCAAGATAGCATGCTTAGCCGGAAGCATGCTAGAACGTGACGTCATGATGACGTCGAACATAGTCTGCTTAGAGATCAGGCTATGGACTTAAGATTCGGATGCTCTGACGATAGTAGCGACATGAACGGCCTTTAAATGTATCAGGTTTGGAGTAAGTTCATCAGCGTGGTCGCGTCGTCATCGTAATGGAGGAGTTGGGGATTGTGATCTTTGCGGTTAATGGGTGGAATATGCACATTGCGGTATGGAGGCATCAAAATAGGAATCGGGTAATTATAGAATGAAAATTCTGGAAAAGTGCGCATACTAATTATTATTCTTTTAATATTTTGGCGAATGAAAATGTGACCGATTAGTATGCATTGAAAGGCTTAAATTGTTTTATATATTTAAAATTCTAGTTTAAATTTTACTGAATATTTTTCCGTAGCAAATTCGAGGCATGTATTGCAACAGCCGTCTAAAAACTTTTCTGCTGCAGTTCGTTAGATGTCCACATCTGAATTTTAGAAAGCATTTTCGGTAAGAGGTACTGGTTTTATTGGATTTTATTATATTTTATTGTCTATACGGATTTTACAACTAATTTTATTGTTTCAGAATAACGAGAAATAGTTTTGCTGAACTGCGCCGAATATTATACCCTGAGGATTATACCGGATGGAGTACAGAAATAGAACTAATGTTATTTCTATGCTGGCTAGGATCTGCTGTATCCTATAGAATGGTGTCCCTGGCATTCGGAATACCAAAATCGACAGTGTGCGATATCATTCACTGGGTGCTTGAAAGAATAATTTTGGTTCTGCCAAGTATTATTTGCCATCCTGACGCCATCGACTTACAAGAAAATGGAAATAAATTTGCTGAACTTGCTGGCAATGCTGCATTCAGTCATGTTGCTGGATACATTGATGGATGCCACATTCGTGTCTTGTGTCCCAAAGCCGTCCAAAGAGATTATTTAAATAGGAAGTTATTTTATTCAATAAGTTTACAAGGTGTTTTCGATTTTAATAAGAGATTTATTAATGTGTTTTGTGGCTTCCCTGGTTCAGCCCATGATTCCAGGATAATGAGGAACAGTCCTCTCTATTTAAATGGAGTTTTCCCTCCAGAGGGTTATAACTTATTGGGGGATTCAGGCTATCCCTGTTTGGAGAACCCCATAAGGATAATCACACCATATAGG
Source organism: Tanypteryx hageni (assembly GCA_028673005.1). Classification (NCBI taxonomy): domain Eukaryota; kingdom Metazoa; phylum Arthropoda; class Insecta; order Odonata; family Petaluridae; genus Tanypteryx; species Tanypteryx hageni. The sequence continues at coordinate 175,686,008 of CM054120.1, forward strand.
GATCCACAAAATTAATCGGAAATAGAGTTTAATAGTTCTCTTTCAAAGTGTAGAATTAAAGTGGAACACACTTTTGGCATGATGAAGGTCAGGTGGAGGACTGTATTCCACAAAGCTCTGGAAGTTAATGTAAAGACAGCAGTAAAAGTGATAGCGGCCTGCTCTGTTATGCATAATATATGCATAGCTGAAGGAGACTTGATACAGAATATCGGTAATGTACCAGCTCTGCAGCCACGTCGAGGTCATGTTATGGAAGGGAATGGATTTGATCTAAGAAATACATTACTAGAGGAATATATATATATATATATATATATATATATATATATATATATATATATATATATATAATAGACAGTAAAAGATTTTAATTTTAGTTTCATTTTTGGAATGAAGATTGTCATCATTGGTTATATATGCAATGAAGTGCTCCCTGGTAATATATATATGTAATACATGTTTGTCATTTTATTACACAAGCACCACTGCTCTTTGGCAGCTTGATTGTGGGTGATGCTGAAATTGCATTTACTAACATCATTAATTTAATTTCTTTTTAAATGATATAAGGAAATTACTAATAACTTAACAAGAGAGGGGATAATTTCATAAACTATTTTAATTTAAAAATAATCGTTTTGTATGAACAAGTATGAAAATTAAAAGTAAAGTACTCCTTTAGCCAAACAATTCGAGGGTTACAACACGCAAGGCATTTCGCCCACAAGGTGGGCATCGTCTGTAAAAAAATAAAATAAAAAAATAATTAAGATTCTCTAATTTAAAAATAAGTTTCATATTTTAGACATTTTTTAGGTTTCATTTCCTCAACTGTTTAATTAAACTCATTATCATTATAAATAGCTTCTTCTTACATATATAAGATATATCATATAAAGCCAAAGGTACATCGAGAAGTGCATCAGAGCTGAAATTTGGCATAAATATAGATCGTCGGTTACTACCTCCGGGAAAATCTGAAATTTCAGAAAAAGTTATTTTTAAGGGATGTTTTTGACCCCAAGTCCAATTTTAAACACCGATAAGAAAGGCAATGAAAACTGTGCAATGCTATATAAATTTGCTTCTTTAAATTGTTTACAATTAAGATATAAAGTCAGGACATACACCAAACTATGGAATAAGGTATGAAGTTTTCATTCGTTTATAGATATTTTTAGATTTTATAAACATTAGGCTTAGATTCTGAACATTTTCCTGAAACTAACATATGACTCAACCAACGAAAAACAATTACACATGTTATTTGTAAAACGAATGAACAGGAATGTTACTTCTCTTTGATACAAATCTTATGATATAATATTAATGTTATAAAACTTATAATTATTATAAGAAAACAATAGAAATAACTGAAAAAACATTTCTATAAATTATAGCTATGGTGTTTACTTCTGGTTGTTCTATTAATGAATGGAACTAATAAAGTTATCAACAAGACTCAAGTGCCGTTCGGAAATACCGAAGAACTGTATATTTTGAGATTGTTGTTTCAAATTTCACGCTATGGATTAAAATATACATAATTTACAATGTCCAACCATACTTACTCATACGCTGCCTTCGCCACATTTCTTTTCCCCATGAATTTTTTGTTATCCTTAATTCTCAAGGCAATAAACTTTAATGTTAAATCATCCGTCCCTGAAGAATAAATACATAGGTATTTATTTATTATATTAAAGTATTTCATAGTTCAAGATTTGCGAGTTAAACGTGGTAGTATTTTAATACTAAGTTGTAGTACGTAATTTGTAATGCTTTATTAGGTAATTTGGTTCTTTAATTTAAACTTATAACTTCACAATTTAATATAATCTCATTTAAAAGATGCACAATGATTGTACTTACATTAAAAGTTCCCTTTCCGTCCATGACTGGAAGACTCCTATCAAGTTCACTTTCAAGACTGCACTTCCTCTGGCTATGGTCTTAGACTTCCGCTTCCAACGTCGATCTTGCATGCTACGATTTCGGACAGACTTCGAGTATTTCCGGAAGAGGTGAAAGTCCGCTACCTACAAGGCCAAGCATGCTATCTAGCCAGAAGTGTACATTTCGGACGTGGCTATGGAGATAGCATGCGGGGAGGAGCCCCAAAAAAGTATACTGTATACTATATGTGAGTAAAACTCGCCATAATATAGAGTTAAAAGAACATCATCAGACACAGTGGATCTAATAGACCTTATAAGGAAACAGATAGAACTAAGCTTACTAGCTAGATTACGAATATGGGCTTCCCACGAAATATGAGAATCAATACAGACTCCCAAGAAATTTGTTCTTTCCACCTGAGGAATAGCTTTCTCATTAATATCAACAGAAAGAATTTTATGAGGTTTATTTGCATATGAGAAATATATCAGCTGTGATTTGTCAACATTGAGGGTTAGAAAATTATTTTGACACCAATTATTTAAAAGCTGAGCAACCAACTTACTATTATTTAACAAACCATCAAAACAAGATGAGGAAAGAATAAAATTTGTATCATCAGCATAAAGTATGGGGTTAATACCGTAGCAAGAGGGATACAGTTTGGAAGGTCATTAACAAATAACAAAAAAATACAGGGCCTAACACAGAACCCTGAGGAACACCATGAGTTACAACCATTCCTGGAGAGGTATATTTTTTACCATTATTTGAGATTACCACATGCTGACATCTATTGCATAAGTAGGACTCAATCCACTTATTGGATAAACCTCGTATGCCAAACCTATGCAGCTTTTTCAATAGGAACTGATGATCCACTCTATCAAATGCTTTCGAGAAGTCGAAAAGCATTCCCATAACTTCCATCTTGTTATCAAATGCAGTCAGTATATGATCGATTATTTGGTAGATAGCAGTAGAAGTAGATCTGTTTTGCCTAAAACCATGCTGAAATGTAGACAGAATTCTAGATGATTCTAAGTAGGAGAGTAACCTTCTGTAAAAAACCTTATCAAATATTTTTCCAAATTGATTGGTAATGGATATAGGCCGATAGGAATTGAAATCATGCATACTTCCTTTTTTCTTAAATAGAGAAATAACCTTAGATGCCTTAAGCGGTTCTGGAAAGATACCTTGTTGCAAAGATTCATTAATTAGAAACAAAAGAGGAAACTTAACAAAGTTAAACGAAAGATGAATAATAAAGTTAGGTATTTCATCAATACCAGAACTAAACTTGGAGCCTAGATTCTGAACAATGTTTTTGAGTTCTGTTTCATAACAGGGAGAGAGAAAGAAAGATTTTGAAGAGTTGGGAATATTTAGATAATCAGCAGAATCTATGGGAGTAGTGGGTACTGGTAAATGGGTAAAATGATTGTTCAAACTGGATGCTAAAAGTGATAAATCAGTAATAAATTCACCCGAGTGATCCATCAGTTTCAGTGGTGAATTGGAGTATCTATGATTTTTCGAGCTATTTATAATTTTCCAGGTTTCCTTAGTTTTGTTATCAGCATTTAGAATTCTTCTATTATTATGAGTACGTTTAGCAGCTTTGATAAAGTTACAATATTGTCTCTTCATGGATTTATATTGAGTTAGTGCTGCAGTATCATTGCTTAACTTACAATAGAGGGAGAAGTCCGTCAAATATGTAGAGAGTTGACGAATTTCATTATTAATCCAGTTCTTTTTGGTATGACTTGGAATTACTCTTCTATTGGTAAGGGGGAAAGAAACATTAAAGTAGAATAAAAAATTTTCATAAAAAAGACTGAAACTATCATTAAAGTTGTTTATATTATAAACATCACACCAATTCTCAGCTTCAAGTAAATTTAAAAAACGTACAATATTAAGTTCAGAGAAGGAGCGAATGTGGCGAAAAACAGCTGATGGAGATTTCATAATGGAAAAATTAGAAATGACAGGGAAGTGATCAGAAGAATCAGACTTTATCACACGAGAATTCACAAGAGTAGAGTCATAGTTAGAAATTATACTATCCAATAGAGTTGAAGAATGATTAGTGATACGAGTGGGATCATAATTAAAAGTCGTTAAACTAAAAGAACCTAGAAGCTGAAGAAAATCGCTTCTGTCATTGCTATCTGTTAACAAATCAATATTAAAATCACCTGTAATAATTATAAATTGGTTATTACCACAATTAAATATTAGATCTAAGAGAATACCCAGTTTCTGCAAGAATGTCTGAAAACTACCGAGGGGTGACCGATACAATGAAAGTATAAAAAAAGAATACCTATCTATAACCAAGTTAATAAATACACATTCAAATACACGCTCTTCAATCAGATGCTTGTAAGATAAATTTATGGCATCAGCAACAAGATGCTCTTTTGCAAGTATCAAGACACCACCATTTTTTAAATTAGCTCTACAGAATGCATCAACAACATTATAACCAGAGACATTGAAACAATTTAACTCCTCATTTGTGAGCCAATGCTCACACATACAGATCACATCAGGTTTCTCAGAGTCAATTAATATATCAAATTCAAGAAGCTTATTTCTAATGCACTGAGCATTAACATGTAACACAGTAAAAGCCTGTTGGTGCAAGTTATTACTGCATATAGCAGGATCGTCAAGTTCAATTTGTTGCCCATTCAGTGTCCCTTGGGCTTTGCTAGTCCGTTTTTTGACCTAGTAATAATTTTGTTATCTGCACTGTACTCGCTTGTAGCAGCCCCAAGACTTGTCAGAGAACTATCATTTACAGCGTCAATAACAGGAGTTGACGCATCAGCTGGTGCAGAAGCAACAGCAGAAGAGACACTATGTTCCGTTTTACCATGCTTAAAATTACGAAAATTAAATCGCCTGACGCAAACACCGCTAGGCCAGGTATCACTTTTATTAAGAACTTCCAGAAGACTATAGTCTGCACCGATTTTAAAAGTCGAACTATTAATGCCAGTCGAAAACTTAACACAAGAGAAATTGCGATCAGCGAATTTACATTTTAGGTATGAAAGAATGGAGTCACAGATAACAGAGTTACTCACACGGCTCAAATGAAGCCAAGCATGTTTTGGCGAACCAACAAAGTCAGAAGACTCCGTGCTGCAGCCATGAACAAATGCATTCATAGCAACAATTCGTCGTTTCTTCCGGAGCACAGTTACAAAACCATCATCACCTGAAGGAGGAAGATCACTTGCGGAGCTAGATAGGTTAGCAGAATTGGGTTTATAAGATTCGTTCTCAGGATGCTTAGGTTTCTTCATCACTTCCGCGAAGGACATCTGGTTCCACACAGGTATTTTCACAACATTAACTCACTAAACTCGTTAGAAAACCTTCACATTTACAAAAACCGCGATACACTTATGAACACGGACACAGATTTCAACAAGACCCTATACAAATTGACAGATTTAAACGACACACACGCCGAAAAATCTTTCCGCGTTTCACTTGTTTCTCGGTCGTCGTCTTAATACTTTCCGTTTCAAACCTTGCAGTTGGCTCCCAGTCACTGTTGAAACAGGTTTTACCCCTGACGATGCCCACCTTGTGGGCGAAATGCATTGGGTGTTGTAACCCTCTAATTGTTTGGCTAAAGGAGTATTTCACCTTTATTAATCTTAGCCAAAGTTATTGAGCTACTATCAATTATTTGTGAGCTTTTCAACATTCACTAAATGCTTGTTTACATGCTACGTGGGAAATACGTCAGGGTCAAAGACGAAACGAATTATGTAATACGACTTGAAAATAGTTAATGCCATTTAAAAGCAGTTCACGATAAAGTTAGTTTAAACGATTAACGATTTGAAACGGGTTCATTGGAGGCAAGATGAGAGAAATTGATTCGACTTCAAATGAGTTAAAACAATGGTCTATGATGAAACCATCATAATAATTATACTTATGAGGTAAAACCAGTTAAATGTACAAGTTAGAGCAAGTTGAAAACATTTAACGGAAATTTTCCACAGGGTGTTGAAAATCTTGCGTCAGCCATTTTCACGAAATTACATTACTTCCAATTGGTTAAACGGAATAAGAGAAAGATTTCGTAAAAATAACATGAACAAGAATAATTATAATAAACTTAAGTAACAGTTCTACCAAAAATAAAAGTTATTAAGCAATACCAGTGTTGCCGTATTCAAAGTCATCAGTCTAAATTTTTCAAGGACATGTTCTCTGAGATTATTCACCACATTTAATTTAAAATTAGTGGGCAACAGAATAGTAGCTTTACAGCCAATAAACTATGAAGTGAGCTTTGCCTTTACTTCGAAGTTGTTTTCCGGAGATTCTTCACAATCGCGCACGGTCAAAACAAGCGCTTCAAACTAGTTATGCCAAAATGACGAAAATTAAATTAACACTAGAAAATTATAAAAAAGGGGAAAAATAAGCCTGTTTGCTTCAAGAATAAACAAATCATAATATGCACTAATAAAAATGTTGCTATGAGAGGCAATTTAAAAAAAATCGCAATCGGTTATTTCAAACTCGATTCAATATTTACAAAATAAAAGTGGTTGTTCTATAAATCACCTTTTCTTGATATATGCTGTTTCCAAAGCCTTCTACACTATTTCACCACTGAAATCGAATCACGTGTACCATGTACGCGTACATTCAGACTGACGCGCTGACGCCAAGCGATGATGATTCATTGCAATCCATCAGTCATAGAAACACACTGATTGGTTAATTACCAAAGTTACTTTCACCTTGTCGATTGGCTAAATGATTATCGCCAAAAACATTTTTAAAACGTTATTTTTGCGGAATGAATAAAGGAAAAAAAGATCGCGATTTCGAAATATGGAGGTTATTTTTCATTTCGGAGTAATATTTTTGTTACGATATATAGAGGAATACGAAATAAGGAGGTTACGAATTAGAGAGGTACATTTCCTATGATATTACATAGGATCTGTTCGGGACCAAAATATTACTACGATATATGGAGGTTTACGATATAAAGAGGTTCGATATGTAGAGGTTTCACTGTATTAAGGTATGATATTAAGTGGTTGACCCATACTATTAATGCACAGTTTTGGCAGGGCCAAAAATATATTGCGAAATACAGATGTTTATGATAAATTGAGATGCACTGTATAGGCCTTTTACTGTATTTATACAATGCATTTGCACTCTTTAAGAGATTTCTTAAAGAAAAAAATGAATAACTTAAAAAGAGTTAAAATATTTGAATCTTGTGAGTTATGTGTCCCGTTCTTTGGAACAACAAATTCTTAAAAACCTAAAAACTAAAATAAAAACAAAAAACCATCGCTATGGAGAGTTCAAATATGAATATGTGAACATTTATTAAAGAAAAGTAATTAAGTCTAGTCTGGTATATTGATTCATACATCAGCATAGATACATATTGGCCACCGACAAACACCCAGGGTGCCTGAAAATAAATTATCCTCTATCAGTAGATATTGAATCAAAAGACATGAAGAATTTTCTACAACAATTAGCATATATGCAATAGCATTCAATATCATATTATTTATTGAATGCCTTTTCACTCTTTAAAGTATTTCTTAAAGAAAAAGTTAGCTGATTAACATAAAAATGATTAAAATTACCTCATGCATAATTTCACCTCTTGTCTAGCATGTTATACACCAACTGACACAAGATATCTGAAAATACTTTTGTAGATCTTAAATGCAAATAATCATATAGGTCTATAATGAGTATAGAAGTCAATTAATTTATCAATGTTAAAATAAAGAGGACATTATTGAGACTCAATTTGTATAGATAAGGATTTTTTCAATTACATTTCAAAATAGAATATCATGAAAATTTGTGCTTTACCAACAAGCAAAATATATGAGCATTATGAACACTTTTATTATTTCCTAATCTTTCTTTCCTTAAATGAGTAGTTTATAAATGAGTATTCTGACTTGGATTACAAGTCAATGAAAAAGAGATAATATTTCCTTACATAATAACAAGGAGTAAAAAGAACAGAGGAATAATACTTCAGGATCTCATTGTTATTTAATATCTGTATCTTGAGAATTGCTTTGCCAATGCATGAGAAAGTTTTGTATGGATCATATTTACGTAGAAATATTTAAATAATGTTAGCAGGATAAAGTTAATGAGGAAATTAATATCTAACATAATATGAGAGATCAAATTAATGATGTAATTTTAATTTTCAGTGAAATGTGACTATTCTAATGCCTTCATATTTTAATAAGTATTTGATCTATTTGCTGATGAAATACATTAAAAACGGTTCTATTTTAATGAATTTTAAAAAATTTGACGGCTTAAATAATAGGGAATTCATTTTATATACTTACAGAATTTGTGCCTGTAAGGCGATTTAGTGCTGCCATTATAATGGGCTTTTTAGACGAATTAGTCATGTCAATTAGCGCGAAAGGGAGTTGAATTTCCACTGCCATCTTAAACAAAGTAAGAGTAAATAATTAAAAAGCGCACACTTCCACATTGCATAAAAAAATTTCATAAACCTACCCGTTCTGCATGTGCAGTACAAGGGTCTGCCCTGTCGCCTACAATTTTCACTGCAAATCTCATGCTCATATGCCTAATGTAGTCTATGGCCGCATAAACTTCTGACATGAAATTCAGAAATAATTAATTTTTAAAGAAAATTTACTTCTTGTCACATGAGCTCCACCATTTTTATTTGTCAATGCATACATCTCTTGTTATTCAAAAACTGAAGAGATGATCTTTAAATATTTTTTGTCAAAAATGACAAATTTGAGATATTAACTCTTTCCTTAAAATTATCACCTTAAGAATGCCACCAAGAATCTAAAAATCGTTGAGGATACATATTTCTTATATTTTATAAATAGGTCAGAGTACATTGGACATCATACATTTCCCTGAAACAGTGACATCTCATTAATTGATCAGAGGGGCCTACCTAATTCCACTAAACTTGACTATGAGTAGAATATTTGTATGGGGTAGCTCTCCCCATTGGGCATATAATTTTAAATACACAAAATGGTCATTTTAGTTATGCCTTATGCAAATCAAATTAGCTGCTGTCACATTACATTCCATAGATGCAATATATTAGCAGTGTCACATTTGCACATTTTTGTTCAGAGCAATACCTACTGAAAAATATTTCAATGATATGGATGTATGTTGGCATTTGATTAGAGGCAAGAAGTCTCCTCCTGGACTTAAAAGAGCTGTCACATCATGGCAATACATATGTATACGCATGGGCATCCACTGCAGAGGGGAAGAGGCAGTTGCTCCCCCCTGGATAAGGCCTGTGTCAAGGCAAAACATCCCTGGTTATATCTGGTTAGGTCAGAGGGGATTAACGTGGTCATCTTTCTGAGGTCAGGCAAACAGGTGCAGACTCCCTGCATTATGCCTGAAACAAACCACTAAAATATTTAGTCCACCAAACATGACTGTGGGTGTTTGCCTGTCAGCTTTGCCCTCCCCTCTGGAAAAGTTGTTCCAGCGGATGCCCAAATGCCTACCCATCAGTTAAGTAATCTAAAGGGACATAAGTTAGCTGATTTTAAGAGATATTTAAAAGAATTTTCTCTATATAAAAATATGTTATAGCATTAACCCTAGAAATAACAAGCTATTTTCAATCTCTTGCACTACCAGGGGATCTAAGTTTTAATAGAAAGTTATAGTAATATTATGTAGATATTTTAATATATTTAAAGATATCACGGGAATATAAATTTACAATTTTCATAATTAATCTTATATTATATTGTCTTAACACACTTTAAGAGCAGAAATATTCTAGAAAGAACGTTTTTCACCTTTATCAACACCATGTATACATACATGCTCAGATTCATATTACATTAAAAGTGCAAACTCGTCTTAAAGTTTTAGAAATAATAACAAATTAACTGGACTGATTTACTCAGGGTTGTGTGAAGCTTCACACTTGATAAACAATTTCATTTCAGCCACACATTTGTCAAAGCACGCGGCCAATTCCGAAAATAATTGTTCAAACTAGGAATATGTAAAATCAATTGAATGCAATCCATACCTGCTTATATGGAGGCTATGGACAATGCAATTGTTTCTGAAAACATTTTCGCGAATTTTGTTTAAGTGAAATCGACGAAAAAACATTGCTTGCCTCGGAGGTGCCTCCATGGTCCTTCTAGGGTTAAGGAATATATATTTCCTGACGACGTACGGTTCCCCATGCGATTATAAAATAATATTGAAGCTTTTTATCTACGTATAGCCAAATTTTTATTATTATAGGGGACTGGTTAAGAAGCAATTATTTTATGTATTTGTTAAAAGAATTGGAAAAACACTGTTCTAAAAGTGTCGCAGAAATTAAAGAAGGCTATACCTAATTAATAATCATGGAATAATCCACGAAGTAGGAATAGCATAATCATTAAATGTAAGTTTTCAACAAACTAAATATACATCATTTCTGTTAACTCGTCAACCTGACAAAATTACCATAGGTTCAGTACACAATTACATCATCTGATTACACTAAAAACCGATGATGTCGCATTTGAGAAAAATTTTGTCATACAGCAAAAGAAACAAACAATTCTTTGCTCAGCAGAAGCGTTGCTCATTCTTTAGGAAAAAATTATAGCCTCATTATTAAAAAATTACTATTTAAGACTTAATTTCTTCGGCCTTGTATAGAAAAGAGACAAATCATATTATTGTGCTAGACAAGAATAACCTCTCTAATTCATTGCATCATAAAATATCCTTATAATCTTAAAATATGTCAGTACTGTTACTCATAATCACGTGTTTGGCACCAAAAAGCACAATTAAAATAACTTGCAAACAGCTTACGTAATGTCATAGTTAATAAATGGTATTAAAAAGTTTGAATGAAAGCCTCACCTACAGCAGATAAAATCATGCTGTTTCTTCTCCAATTTCTTTTACTAATGATAAGGTATTACTATTTCGAACGCTTGTTGAGGGGCCCTATTGTGGCACTCTCTATCGCTTACCTGCAATGAGCATAGCGGCTATGCAAAACCTCAAAGGCTTCTTTAATATTAGTTATATTGCCATACAAAATTGAAACAGCTAGTCTGAGGAGTTTAAAAATTTTTACTTACTCATATTAAAATATATTGTGGTCGTGAAAAGTGTAATTTAGATAATCATTTTTTAAAGTACGCAAGCATAAAAATTTACTACAAGTTCATAAACATTTAGTTGTATAAGGATAATTTGTAGGAAATGTCTCGATATTACCCCTCCGACTGGGCGATTTAATATTAGTTTCAGCTTTCCTTCTGGGTATATAAATACCAGTGCGACTTAAAACACTGTTGCTCATGACATTGCTTACATTGCAAAACAAGGGAAGAACTGCTATAGCAGACAGGAATTGGCATTTTTTTTTAAATTTGTTAATACAGAATGTTAAAAATAAGTATCAGTGGTGGCTTGTAGCTAAAATTAGTGGGGATGCTGCTCCAGAAAATTTTTAGCCTTTGTTTTAAAATTGTGTAAAAGGAAAAAAAAACGTATAAAAAGAAAATTTATTCAGGAACTTGATAAAATCTTAACAAAAAAAACCAAACATTTTGTACTTACTTTAACTCAAATTGTTACAGTTCAAGCTTGATCTATTCATTTAAAAATGAAATCCATTCTTCTTGTTTTAATTTGCGCAAAAAGTTCAATAATTTTCTCCTTGATCTCTGGATGACAATTGAGGAAATTTTCTCCATTGAAAGTACTGCAAGCACATTTAGTCTTTCCGAATTCATAGTGCTTCTTAAAAAAGTTTTTATTCTTTTCAATGTTGAAAAGCAGCGCTCTGTCTCTGATGTAGTCATGGGAATTGTCAAGAGGATTTTTATCAGTTTCGTAATTTCACCAAAAACATCATCTAGATTATTTTCAAATATAAATTTCAGCAGCTCAATTAATTTGCAATATTCATGAATATCAGTCCTACAATAGAATACTTTTAGTTCAGTTTCAAGCTTTTCTTTGTCAATCATGGGATAAGCTTCAGTGGTCAGTACTATCTCTTTTGTGGGATGTTCATTCTTAAATCTAGTGAAGCATTTCTTGTTGAACAATTTAGCAGCTACTAAGTGTTTAGTGGAAGAATATCTGTCCATTATATCAACACATATATAGTCACACACTTCCTTAGCTTCTGCCATGAGTGTCTTTGAAGGATTCTCACAGTACTTTGAGTTTCTCAATTCTAAAATAGCAGTTTTGAAATTTGTTATATATTCATTAACTTTAAACACACTAATAGAAACACCTTTGAAGACTGCACTGGTTTCTAAGTGATTCTTCAAATCTGAATCTAATTTAGATGCAATATTTACTAATCCTCTAAATACCCCTGGATTTACTGAATCGTCTTTTTCATCATGTCCACGTAAGGGAGTTTCAAAGTTTCCACAAAAGTAAATGCAGTCTATTATTTTGGACAAAATTTCACGGTTCTTTTTAACTTTTATATTATGCTCATTGATTGAAAGTCTGTATGCCTCACTAAGTTTCTCCTTAATACTTATGGTTCCTAAAAGTGACAGTGAAACAACATTATCAACGTGCTTCTTTGACTTCTCATGCTTTTCAGTTTTTTCTTTCATTTTGTTTATATTTCTAAAACCATCTTTTGTCCATGGTACATCACCTCCAAACAGCAAACACGGGAAGCAAAACAGTGCATTTTTTACTTCACAGCCGCAAAGGCAACTTTTCCGTTGGTACTATTCAGAATTAAAGCTACGAATATATTTCTTGTTGTTGCTTTTGCCTGGCTAAGATATTAGAATATCAGGTGTTGAACCACCTCTTTTCTTAACTGTAACTTTCTCATGGAGAGATAGCTGTGAAAACTTAAGCTGTTGAAGTTCACTTACAGTCACAGAACTTATTTCTTGGGGATGCAAGGCCATGGTTAAAGTTTTCTGTTAAATAAAAGAACCGAAAAAAATGAATCAAATAGAATAGCTGGAAGCTGAATAATAATCTAATTCTACACTCTTCTACACTTTATCACATTCAAGAATATGGTACATGGTTTTTAAGCACAACACACGCTGAGTAAAAAAAAACTTCCTTCCACCATCACGCCAGAGCCAGCACTGCGAGAGCAAGAGTGCTCTCTCTACCTGGCAGTCCCGCCTTCCTCCCCACCCCCCTCCTATGTGCGCATGCGCACAACAGTCAAACACCACGTCACTGGCACTGTGAAGCGCACAGTTCCATACAAAGATTTTTGTATCTTTTTCATAAACTGGGGGATGGCTACTGAAGTACTGCCATAAAGCTTAAGGAATATATATTGTACTACAAAAATAAAGAAAAATTAAAGAAAAAAGGACTCATTATATTAAATGTTATCGATAATATCAAGTGGAAATAGGGGGTGCTGCAGTTCCGCAGTGCCTATACACGAGCCGCCACTGATAAGTATACTAGTGAGATTAATCCGAAGTATATCTTTTAAATATTTTAATTATAAGATATTTTTTACTCCAAATGTGCTGATCACTAGAATCTCCATAAGAAAACGTGCACTATGAGACAATACTGATTCGATTGGTGAAAAATGAGGTATCTATCTGCTTTTGTGTAGCACATCAGGCAGATGGAATAACCGAACGCGTAAGCTGTTTTTTTTTCAAGAAACCCTTAAAAACATATAATCGGATAGAAATTGCGCAATTTTGTTGGTACATTTAAGTCAGTCACGTAAGATTTATTATTATCAGTAATTGTATTTTCACTTCATAATTTCATGTAGGATCCGTCTATCAAGCTGCTCACGATGTGAAAAATAAATCATTTCCTGGTTTCCTAACGGTATCTTACTGATAGAACTTAAGACATTTGCATCTTTCTCGAAGTTATAGGTTTCACATGCCATCTTGAGATAGCACATCTTTATCGGCGACAATAAACTGCTCGGCTAACTAAATTATGACGAATAAGAATTTGTCGAAAATATAACAGTAAATTAATGGGATTATTATTTTCTTCATACACACTATATGAGGAAAACGTTGCATTTGTGAATAAGATCAAATTCGAGATTTCAACGCAAATACATGTTCTGAGGTCCATTGAGTGAGTTTTCACTATTTTCTCGATGGTGTCTGTGGTGCGTGTGTGGTAAGAAATTTGTGGGGCTTTCAACTGAAAAACCAATTACCAGATCAGCAAAAAATTTTACATTAAAGATTTTATTAGTAATTCAAGGTCTGGAAATTTTTTCACTGAAATTAGGCATTTTGCGCTTTTCCCAAATATCCCCCTTAGAACTTATTTTTGTAAATATTTCTCATTAATATTAAAATTTTATAAAATATTTTGTGTACAACTTTTGCTCGAAACACTTTTTCATAAAACAGATTGTTTATAATGTAGCGGTGTCCAAACTTGACAATTCCACGCCCCCCTTAACCTAAGAAAACCCTTGCCCCTCTCTATACCATTTTCAATTACAGTCCATAAACACTAGCTAGGCTACTGAGCATACACCTAGTATTAATAAAACAATCTTAAGAAAAAATATTGACATAGACGATACATCCTAGCCAATTGAGGGCTGGAATTTAGCTGCTGCATATTGTAGGTCTCAAGATTAGCATGGTTAATCGGACAGTAAATATATGAGAAATCCTTTGCGACCCCCCGACCTACTCATTGTGCCTTCCAAGGGGGGTGCACCCCACAGTTTGGAAACCACTAGCCTAACGCCTGCTGCTGCGTGGCCGAGTTGAGCGGTTTGATTGGTTGCCCTACCTTGGGGGACAAGGATTTGAAATTTAATATGGAGAGCCTATGACATGCATCGTAGTCAGAACTGACTAGGAAAATCGCGGGGCCCAGTTCTAAGTGCATGCGGGGTGGCATTTGTGCCAAACATTTTTACCTTCTCCATACGCAGTATAGGAGAAAATATTGTTCCCGGGAAAACTCGAATTTGAGATTTCAAAGGTAATATGTACTCGATTTAAGGCCCCCGAGTACGTATTCACTATGTTTTGCAACATTTCCTTTAGGACTTAATTTATTTCAATATTTGTCATTATCAAATTTGAAAATTTACAGCTAAAGGGAGTTTTAAAAAAAGTCTTTGAAACAAACTCCTAAACCATACGATTCTAAAAAAATTTAGAGGTAAACAGTTAAAATATATCAAGTTTACAGAAAAGTTTGATACACGCCTGGGACTTGATGTCTCAAACAAATTTCTGTTGTTTTATGTGTCTCACAACAACGACAGGCACCAAGCACACTTAATTGAAACACACACGCATTCAAACACAATCATATAGGCCTCTACAAATTTTTAAATGAAGGAAGTTATGCTAATTGCGTATTTAAAGAGCAATAGATGATAGTGAATCTTGTTTGAGGAGTTTGATGGTGTGTAAGTGGGGGGGTCTATGGTTAGACTTTCGAGAGGGAAATGGGGGATAGGGCCACGGTCATTATTCATAACAAAGCGTATGAAACTCTTTGGGAAGACTATAGACTGACATTTTACACGTATTTCACATGTCTCTAAGAAGGCGCTACAATCGCAGCCACAGCGATCCAGACTCAGTGCGGTGACCCTTGAGCGGCGCACGCAGTCAACTGCCGCCATTTTGAATTATAGATACTTTTTCATAAATCGCATCTAGAAAGAGATATTTCGATTATTTTTTTTAATTCGTTGTGCGTCGCTAACCAATACATTTGCATCCGTTGCTATGATAATATTTTGTAATTGTCGATGGTAATGCCTAGGCTGCCAAGGGTAATTTTAATTGGAATAAAGTTATTCCAATGCTATCTAACGTCTTATTTAGTAAACAAATTTTCTTGTAAATATTGATAGCGATCCCAGCATCGTCACCGGTAATTTCCATCGCGCATCGATGTTTTGTTATGCATAGCAACAAATTACATTTTTGTTTACTTATTGGGTTCCAAGGTCATTGGTGATTTAAAGTATTTTTCACTGTGAAAATTATTAAGGCGTGTAATTATTATTTGTAGATATTGATGTATGTCGAGAGCAGCTTCTTATTACTTTTGAATTCACATTCATTACTCTCTATGGAGAAAGTCACCTGTAGGTTTCCCAACTATCTGAAGTCACGGAACCCTCGGACACTCTTTCTTATTAATGGAACCTCGTGAAACTTGGAACCCTTGGGTTTCGCGGAACACAGTTTGGGAAATGCTGACGTAGACGAAGGGCTGCCAACCGTATGTCCGTGGGTGCTTTGCCTCGCCGAAGGCTTTTCAGGTGACCGCGTGAAAAATATTTGTACTTAAAAATAATTGTGCACTGAAAGTGAAGCATTAATTACTCGTAAAATTCTCTTATACCTTATTTGTACACAAGATAAAACTGCCATAGTAAGGTGTGATATTCCTGCCTTGAAAGACCACGTCTTTTCTGTCAAAAAAGGCCTCTACAGTCAGCATATTTATGTAAATAGTTAGTATTCCCCCAACCTACCCTAAGTATCCGATGTCCCTCCACATCTTCTACAAAACATTTTTTTCTTTTGTGCAAACGTAAACCGATATCCTCCATTCAATTTCCAGGCGAACACAAGTGTTTATCTCTTCCCTGCCTTCCCTACTGACTAAAAAGCCTGCAAATTAGGGTCTCCTTGCATATAATATTTTTCTCGGTTCATCCCACAAAACTTATTACTTTTCGAGGTCTGTGATCTCGTAAAGGGAATCGGGGTTTAACGTTGAAGCCATATCGCCACCTACCAAATAAAGAGGAACTATGCGATTCCAAAAAAATTAGGCAAGAAATAACTTGAACTGTGCCTACAGGACTCCGTCTTACGCCATCAGTCATAAATGTTATTTGGATAACTCTCCGTTAGTTTTTCATGACATTCTGATTACAGATGATCGCTCTGTATTTTTACTCAGAGCTATTTATGGACATTCGTCATCGCTTTTTACTCAACAAGGTTGCGATTTTTTCAAATATTCATAAATGTGTTTTGTTGTATTTTATGACAGCAATGCATTTATTTTGCTATCGGTTACCAGCTAATTAGCTCTGGATGCGAGCCTGCAAGTAAAATGTACTTTTATATATTCCTAAAAATAAAGTTGTTCGAAGGAGACAGAAACATTCTACAAAATTTTAAAAAGTAAATCATCCTGCGTAACAAAGTGGTAAGTAAATTGCATTTATGTAGCTGCTCTAAGTTAAATTTAATAAGAGGATTCGGCTTCTATACCAATTATATAAATGGAATTTAGAACCGTATTGATTTAATAAGAAGAAATTCGGTGAATCATTTTAAACATTATAATCGGTAGTCATTTCGCGGACACGTCCATGATCATTTGTTGAACCGTGTTTTGAACATTGCCCTATCCTCTCCAATTCTTACCATACCTTGATAACTGACTTTCCTTTTTAAATCATTTATCAGCTGAAATCTCTTCTTCCACTTTCTTTTTTTCCATATAGTACCAATAACAAATTTGACGAAGTTGAAAGTTGTCAACTCCAACCCAAAGTGTTCTGTTATGTTCCCGCATTTTGAGTAGTCACTACTAGTTACAGTCCTGCACTATTTTGAAAGATGATTAGTGTGTTATATTAAAAACTTGATTAATATAGGACGAGTATCATAACAACGTCCATATGAATTTATAATTTATCCATGCCTAATATATAATGTTGCGACATTTCCGTTCTGGCCGTATATTTCAATGGAGGGGATATTCGCTCGGTAAGTGGAAGATCGGGTTCGATTCCCGGTCATGGCAGAATTTTTCTCCTGTTCCCAAACTATTTCCCACATCTCCGGATCTCCGGGTTAAAGCAAGTCCAAAGGTGGCACGCGAAAACTTACGCGGCACGCAAATTAATTGTAAAATTACAAAAGATTTCTTTTCCAAAGAATTTTGGTTCTTCAATTTCACTCCGTGCCGCAAATTTCCTGCATCATATCCTTGGAGTGTAACATTAATAATGTCACTCTTTGCAAACTATACGGATAAAGTGAATTCAAATCGGTGTCTGCACATAATATAATATAACCGACCCAAAAATACGTACAAATAAAATCAAATAAACATCATTCCTGAGAAAATATTCAAATGGAAAAAATGTACAAGAATTATTTTAAGAAAAAAATTCTCACGGGGTGAGTATTTATTACCATTGGATGAAGTATAGCTCAGTTGAAAACTTATGGGCAATGCGCCGATACGAATTTTGGTCTGGAAGAGACCATTCTCGATACGCGGGGGAGAGGGTAAAATTCCACGTCATTTTCTACTGATGTGAGACTCCACGTGCCTTCGTTGCCAACCGTTCCGCTGTGTTCTTACTGCCATTGTTTTGTTATCGTAGTTTTTTATTGCTGTGTTGTTATCAAATGTTAGAGCGTTTCTTGTTGGCTATTGTTTTCCTTATTAATAGGTACTTATCATTGATATCGTTATTTGTTATCGTTTTTTTTATTGCTGTTATAGTCTCGTGTAATTAGTATTCGTTATTGATTAATTTGTTTCGTTTTGATATTGCGTTTTCCTACCCGTTATTTTGTTTTCCATTTTTATTTAATTTATTATTAACATGGAGGCCGATCCTACCACTTTAAGTTAGGGAATATAATAATAATAATACATTTTTAACTTTTATTCGTCAACACTTGGTCAAAGTCCTAGTAAATAAACAAAATCTGTGGCCCGTATTTTTTATATAAGACGAATACAACAAACTAGAAAAACAGAATGCTTCATTATTTGAGCAACAAATTTCAGAATGAAATTATCTCAATATTGGGAAGAAAATAAAAACCAACATTTTAAATATTATTAGACAATCTAAATATTTTCAATTATTTTAAATTCTATGCCAGACTCAAGTCATACTGAACAGCTTACATTGATCGTTTGATTTGTTTTTTCAAGTTCTGCTAAAGTTAAAATTCATGAGCATTTTATTGGATTTTATATCTACTACTTATTTCGAATGCTACAGGAGAAGGTTTATTAATTTTTTATTGGAAGAATTAGAAAAACTTAACTTAGATATTCATAATATAAGATGTCAAGGATATGATAATGGCTATAATATGAAGGGAAAACATATAGGACTTCAAAAAAGGATTTTAAACATTAACCTATGGGCCATATTTATTGCATGTTCTGTACATAGTTTAAATTTAGTTGTCAATGAGACAGCCAAAATATCACACCATATGGTTGATTTTTTAGCAATATTCAAGAAATATATGTATTTTTTTCTGCTTCAACATATCATTGGCAAGTACTTAAAAGGCATATTCCAAATTTATCCTTACAGTCAGTAAGCAAAACAAGATGGGA
Organism: Tanypteryx hageni; assembly: GCA_028673005.1. Classification (NCBI taxonomy): domain Eukaryota; kingdom Metazoa; phylum Arthropoda; class Insecta; order Odonata; family Petaluridae; genus Tanypteryx; species Tanypteryx hageni. Next base: position 175,705,337 of record CM054120.1, read on the forward strand.
AAGCAGAACAAAAGCTATTAGGCCATTGCGATTCTATTTAGGTGAAATCTATGAAGCCCTGCTAGAAATTATTTTAGATAAATTGAAAGACAAAAATACAAAATATCATGCCCAATCTTTGGCTTTAAAAGTTAAATCATTTAAGTTCATTTGTTCCATCGTAATATGGTACAATATTCTAATTAAAATTAACACTGTTAGTAAGATGTTGCAAAATTCTAAAACAGAAATCCAAACAAGTTCCGAAGCATTAAAAAATTTGATGGATTTTTTGTCGGATATCGAAATGATGATAGTTTTAGTAAATTAATTGAAGATATAAATCAATTAGCTAAAAATGCTGAAGCTATTGCTCATTTCCTAGAAATAATTACTTTCCACTAAAGGAAAATTAAAAGACAATTTAATTATGAACATCATGATGAAAAAAAGAAAATTACAAAATCAACTTCTTTTAGACAATTTTAGATCCTTGCGTTTCATTGATTCAGGAAAGATTTAAGCTGTTAACAAAATATAACAATCTATTTGACTTTCTTTATTCTTTCTTTACAATTTGGAAAATACCAAGAACAATAATCTTTTAAAAAATTGTGGAAATTTACATATTGCTCTGAAGGACGAAAGCAGAAATGAAGTAGATATGGATGGTTTAGAGTTGGAGGAGGAAATAAAATCAATAAAATTATATATAAAAACAAATATGTTGCCCATGAATATATTGCAGTACATCCATGAAAACAATTTGTTATCGATTTTCCCAAATGCGTCAATAGCTCTCAGAATCTTATTAACTCTTCCTGTCACTGTAGCATCAAGAGAGCATTCATTTTCTAAGCTTAAAATTATTAAAAATTATTTGCGATCTTCCCCTAAGTTATTATGGCGTCAACCAGTAGAAAAAGGCAAGCAACTACATGTGATGAAAAGGAGGTTGAAGCATTACTTGAAAGTGATTCGGAAGGTAGTGTGAGCTCAAAGAGTGAAAGTAAGAATTATAGTGAAGATAGTGCTCAAATTGATTCACTGATACACATTGATAGTGAGCAGGAGGAGACTAGAAGACTTTGTGTGGGAGGACATGGTCAATTACGTAGGATGAAAGGAAAATTTTATTGGTGGATGTGGGCCTCAAAAGATGGCTAAGAGTTTGACTACTGCTGTTGATATTTTTCAATTGTTTTTCAAAGAGGAATTTGTTCTAAACATTGTAAACAAAGCCAATCTATGTGCTGAACAATATATAAAATCAGGTGGGCATATATTTTCTTTGAAATCGAGAATTTTATCTTGGAAACCAGTTACCATGGAAGAACTATATACTGTGTTGGGACGTTTTATGCTCATGGGAATTGTGCAGAAGCCCACGATTTGATCCTATTTTTCCACCAATAGAGTTATATCTATGCCAGTGATGTTATCACTAGAGATAGGTTCGAACTGATTTGCAAATTTCTGCATTTCAGTAATAATGAAGACAAAAATAATTACTGTCTTCTTTTCAATCAAATTTTGAATTATCAATCTTTTCCTACGAGATGGAAGCAGGCAATTATAACACCTATACATAAATGTGACAGTAAGACAGATGTAAAGAATTACAGGCCCATTTCTTTGTTGCCCACCTTCTCAAAAATCTTCGAAAAACTCCAGTATAGGAAACTCAGAGATCATTGTAAGGCCCACTTTTCTGAATCACAGCATGGATTCTATCCAAATCGCTCCACTACTTCAAATTTATCAGTTTTAGTTAGCCATGTATCTTCTAGTATTAACAAAAGAGGTCAAACTGATGTAATTTACATAGATTTTGAAAAGGCATTTGACAGTGTTGATCATGGTTTTCTCCCATGTAAGCTTCGGGCTTTTGGAATTAGTGGAACTTCATTCGAAATTCTGCACTCTTACTTACACAACCGTATGCAAACAGTAGTTGTTGATGGCTTTGCTTCATCCATAAATGAGGTCACCTCGTTCCTCAGGGATCTATTCTTGGTCCATTCCTGTTTAATGTATTTATTAATGATCTACCAGTATCCTTCATATGTAAAACACTATAATTTGCCGACGATATTAAAATTTATAATAGCATTGGCCGATTAGAAGATTGTGTCCTTCTACAAAATGATATGGACATATATTTTTAACTGGTGCCAAAGATGGAAACTATTTCCCAATACAAAAAAATGCAAAGTCATTTCATTTTCTTCAAAGAAAAAAATTAATCTATATTACTATAAAATCAACGGCCTTACCTTGGAACGAGGGCAAACAGTGAATGATCTCCGAGTTATATTGGACACTAAACTCAGTTTCAGTGACCATGTTAGATCCATTTGTTCGACGGCATTTAGATTGTTAGGTTTCATTAAACGAAACTCTGCTGAAAATTTTTTACTACCAACTGTTGTGAACATTTTCTGCACACTTGTTCGACCAGTGCTGGAGTATGCGAGTGTGATATGGAATCCTGCAAAGCAGGTTAATATAGACACCGTTGAAAAAGTGCAAAGATGTTTTATCTGGTGGCTCAGCTACAAGGAGAAGATGACCTACAGTAAAGAGAACTATCATTTCCTCTGTGAAAACTTTAATCTAATGTCACTGAGCGATAGAAGAAAGGTCATAGACATGGTGTTTCTCCGAAACCTTCTTAACAGCAATATTGACTGTAATGCATTAGTCTCACTAGAGGGCTTAAATGTCCTGCTGCATAGGTCTCGCCACACCCCACTCCTTTATGAACCATATTCGAGAGTAAATATTTACAGAGACTCAATAATTCCTAGAATTGTTCGACTCTTCAATGTTGAAGGTCCAAAGTGCAATACAACAGATATTTTTAATGACTCACGTCCTGTATTTAAAAGAAAAATAGAAAAAGTACAAACTTGACGAGCGCACATGAATTATAATGTTACGAGTTGCTTATTTATATGTATTAAACGCTTATTTGTGTATGACTGCTTAGGTATATATGTTTTGTATTTTATTGTATTTATATATTTTATTGTATTATTTTAATATTTTATTACAACACATGTAATTGGGATATTCCTGTTTGTGTTTAATGAATAATAATAATAATGACATACATCTTTTGATTACTTAAAAGCCCTGGGTGATAGAACAATTTGGTAAACAGATTTGAAATCAGTGCAAAAAATTGAATCACTATCTTCTTACCATGTAAAAAAAAGTTTTCTTTTGTAATCCAGTGTAATGTAACCTATATGGAAATTAATATACATCTAGAAATATAAGGAAAATACCAAATACAATGACCAAACTTAAACAACCAATCTACAAGAAACTACACCAATGAACCTATAAAAATAACTAGAACAAGGATACCTATATGAAAATGAAATAAAACACAATAAATTCACAAATACAAGCAAGATATTAAATAATACAACCTAATTTAACCACCCAACCCACAGTAAAGTCCACAGAAATAGTTCTGAATCTGGTAGAGCCTCTGCTAAACCAGGGATGGTCTCTTTGGATGGACAATTTTTGTAATTCTCCTGCTCTTGCAAAATTACTAAAAGTTATATGCCATACCGATTGAGTTGAAACTTTGAGAATAAATAGGAAAAATGTTCCTTAGTACGTGAAGGAGAATAAGCTAAAAAAAGACGAAATAATTGGACAGCATTCAGGCCCTGTTTCAGTCATGAAGTAGAAAGATGAAAAAATTGTCACAATGATCTCCACATTTCACAATGTCAAGACAAAGACTAGGGAAAGGTGGTAAAGAAAAACAGAAACCCATTTGTGTATTAGACTATAACAAATATATGGGTGGGGTGGACCTAAAAGATAAGTTACTTCATACATATTTAAGTATATTTTGAGTGGGCAAATACGAAATTTCTTCTCTGTTCTTTCCCATTGCCTTTCTAGATTATTTTGTTTTATTTTGAATCCTTATTTGTAGGTTGTTTTACAAAAATCTTATGAGAAATATATAAAAGACCAAGAAGAAGCAGTATATGTGAAATTATACATCAAATTGGCATAAAGAGATGCAAAATAGTGCTTGTGTGGATGCTTAAAACAATTCATGAAACTCGTTCACACAAAAACAAACCTAATTAAATTTTTTTAAAAATATATTAAAAATAATCATAGCTTTATGTAAACCATAAAAATTCAGATAAATCCAATAAATAGTTTAAAAATTATGAATTTTTTAACAAATTCACTCCAGAGAACCAAATTCATTTAAATCTCCTCTGGCCTCTGGGAGGGTTTTATTTAAATATCCTCCACAATTGAGGGTTTAATAGGCTATCCTCACCACTACTAATGGTATCATATAAAAATAACAAGTCCTTTATTTTTCTTCTTGTTTCTAATTTGTTTATTTTATAGTTTTCAAGAAATTTATTATAGGAAATGTAGTTACCTCTTAATGGGTAGTATCCATATTTATGATGATGTACACCCCTTATAAACCTCTTTTGTACCTGTTCATTTAACTTAATATATTTAACATTCCAAGGAGACCATATCACAGGTGCATATTCTAGCTTAGTTATAACTAGAGAGTTTTATAAAAGTATTAATGGTTTTTCTGAGGAGAAACAAACTGTGGGCCTTAAAATAAACCCTAAGTTTTTCATTGCAGATATGATTTTGAAAATTCATATTACTCTTAAACTAAATACCTAAATCCCTGAACTGCCCACCTTTTTCAACAATGCCCCACCCTTGCTATAAGCAAAATCAAACTTACTCCTCTTTCGTGAAAAGGATAATACATTGCACTAACTGATATTGAAGTGGAGCCAATTCTTATGTGACCAATCAACTAAACAATTCAAGTCATGTTGAAGCAGCATATACTATACTACACTACACATACACTATTTATACAACGATAAAGCTTGACGTCATCTGCAAACATAAGGATATTAGAATGCAAAACACATTCAGGTAAGTCATTTATAAAAATTAAAAACAACAAGGGACCCAAATTTGAGCCTTGAGGTACAGCTGAGGTAACTGTGTATTCTTTGGATAAGCACTTGTTGAATACTACATATTGTCTCTTCTCATACAAATAAGATTGTAACAACTTAAGTAATGATTTTGAAATACCAGCAGAATCCAACTTAGACAACAATATTCCATGGTCAACTGTATCAAATGCTTTTTGAAAATCAGTATAAATGACATCAACTTCATTTTTTCCATCCATATTGCCACAAACATAATCTGTGAAATTAACTAAATTAGATACAGCATTTTGTTGTTCATTTCTTTATTTAAATTAAATTTTGACCTCATGTGCCTAAGTCATTGGTGGTGCAATTTTACAATTATGTCCAGTGTAAAATTAAAATCTTGACTTTTATTCTCATTTTTTAGTTATTTTTGCCTAATGACAATTTATTGTGACCATTTTTGAGCAATCAAGCATTAGAATTTTGATACAAGTACATGATAAATATTTTATATTTTGTTCTATACCTTTTTTGAACAATAACCCAATAGGCCATATTGAGAACATATGTTCCTAATATGGCCTAACAGCAAGGTTTTGCAAAAACTCTAACCAGTAATTCCATGTTGAAGCATTATAGTTCTAACATTTTTTCTATTTACTTAAATAAACTGTCTAAGAGTACATTATGTTAGTTTTACTTTCAGCATTTGGGAAAGATGCTTAAAAAATTAATAAAGCTTAGCTAGGCCATATTGGGTAGAGTTATCTTATGTTAAAATATATATTATGACCAGTGCCATAACAAGGGTATGGCAAAGGTGGCATTTGCCATAGGCACTGCTTGCAAAAGGAGCTAGTCGATACTGCACAAAATGCTAAAACTTTATTTTCCTATGAATAAGTATCAATTTAATATCCAATTATTAAAGCCATTGCTAATAAAAACTATTATTCTTTATTAAAATGCAGGAAAAATCATATTCTACTTAAATGAGGTATTTCCTTAAAATTTTGCCATAGGCACCAAATCACCCAGGTATGCCTATGATTATGACTCTTTTCATGTAGTGATAATTAATATTAATGTACATGATATTATAAATAAAATTTTGTTTTAATGTTGATGTTTTTATATAAATTTGTATATAGGGTAAGTAAATGTTTTTAGCATATAAAAGTTTACTTTAATGGGGTGGCCATTTTCTACTTGAACAACAGTGGCCAACTAGCTAGGCACAGGCCTGCATGAGACACATCTCCAGTTCTCCTTTTTTGCCTTAGACATTGCCCTGTAACATCTCTCAACCCTGCACAATTATAATGGATTTCACCATTACATCCATAGCAGAAGACCTAATCTCCATCTATTGGTAAATTGTCATTACATCATTTCATCCTAGTTCATGAAGTTAAGAATCAAGGCAGCTGATGATGTGATGTCAAGAACGCTGCATACTTAAAAAATTAGAAGAATATATTTAGAAGACCAAAAACATATATTACCAACACTGAATTATAGCAGAAAAGAAAGAAAAAAAACACTGAAAGATCAAAATCGATGGATGCAGCCTTGACGTGGTGGAACTCCATATTCAGGAAAATGAATAAAATGTTTGGTAAAGAATCCACTTTAATAGCACAAAACAGATGACTGGTTTCGACTAACACTTAGTCATCATCAGGTCAAGAATAAGGACACTACAATGTATATATAGGAAATGGGTGAGGTCGGGTAGGGAGGTGTGGAAAAAACAGGATAGGGGAAAGGAAGAGGGTCTCTTAAATGGTACTTTTTATGGTGTGGGCAGAGGGGGAAGAAGATGGTTGGGGTAATTGTTTAGCAAGGGAAAGACTGAGGGAAGGAGTGGTGAGTGGGTTGAACCTAGTGATAGAACTTTGCACTTTGTTAAAATTATTTCCGCTCTCAAAATGTGTTTTACGAACAATCCGAAGGATTGGCCATGGGCTCTTCACTGTCACCTCTCCTCACCGATATTTTTATGGACGCTTTAGAGAAGAAATTGTTTAATTCCGCTTAACCTTTCACCAATAAAATATTGTTTTGGTGTCACTATGTAGATGATATGTTTTCTATTTGGAATAGTACTGAGAGATTATTGTGTAATTTTGCCTCCTACCTGAACAACCTTTACCCCTCAATCACCTTTTCTTTTGAAATTGAAGAAAACCAATCTCTGAACTTCCTTGACCTAACCATTTGATGCCTTAACCTTAACCTAGAATTCTCCATCTTCCGCTAACCCACATACACCAACCACACACTGCATGTTTCCTCCAGACACCACACTTCCCAGAAACACGCCGCTTTCCACTTGATGATACACCGTCTCATGCACATCTTTCTTTCTCCATACTCCTTCCAAAAAGAACTTAACATCATTAAACATATTGCACTTGCTAACGGTTATTCCCCTTCCCTAATAGACACTATCCTGTTCCGCAAACAAAAGAAATTGACCCTCAATAAAATCTTCTGCCCTTCTCCGGAGACCGAAACCAAACCTCGCTGGTTTCGCCTTCTTTATACAGGTCCTCTTTCCCTCAAAATCACGACTTTTCTCCCAAAAAACCTATCAAGACCCACTTTCTATGGAACCTCCAGTTTAGGCCATCTTCTTTCCAATGGAAAAGATAAAATCGAAAATCTTAATAAAAGCGGCATTTACAAATTGAGTTGCAATGATTGCAACAAATGTTACATTGGACAAACGGGAAGAAATTTTAAGACCCGTTGCAAAGAACACTTACATTGCTTTACTTCCAACTCCCAAAAATCCCATTTTGCAAAACACCTCATTGACCACATACATACTGCCAATTTTTATCCAACCATATTGCATCTCGAAAACAAAAGCTGGAGACTCAACCTTCTCGAACAATTGGAAATCCTCCACCACGTGAAGACCCATGCCAATGACATTATTAACAAACATCTCTTCCCAACCCACTCCCCACTCCTTCCCTCGGTCTTTCCCTTGCTAAACAATTACCCCAACCGTCTTCTTCCCCCTCCGCCCACACCATTAAAAGTACCGTTTAAGAGACCCTATTCCTTGCCCCTATCCTATTTTCTCCATACCTCCCTCCCCGACCTCGCCCATTCCCTCTATGTATGTTGTAGTGTCCTTATTCTTGACCTGATGATGACTAAGTGTTAGCCGAAACCAGTCGTCTGTTTTGTGCTATTAAAGTGGATTCTTTACCAAACATTTTATTCATTTTACTGAAAGATCAATTTTAGCAGATGACAGAAATTTAGAAGATGAAGAAAACTTTTAGCATATGACAAAATAGAATGACTAAGGATAATACTATTAAAGACAATATCCTACTCAACCCTGAATTCCAATTTCACAATTATATTATATAATACAGAAAATTAGAAAAACATAATAAAACAGATTACCCAGAGAAAAAACCCAGAATGACGAGCAAGTGGAAACTATTACAGTTCTGTTGATGTCACAGGAACGATGTTGACATGTATAGTTCTTACTATTCCAAAAAAAACAACCTGGCCCGCTCAGTACAGGTTTACTTCACTTTATGCGAATTTGCTATTATGTGACCAACTTTTTGCTACCGGAATTTCTTTTAATGCATCTTTGATTTGCTCTTATGCAGTTACGCGGCCAATGCAATAAAAATGAAGGAAAGTTCTCCACTACACCATAAAGTGACCATTCAGACTCTCATTGTCTCTTATGCTGTATGAATTAGTACTACAGTAAAAGAGTTGCGATTGGAGTGGAGATTACATGTGATACTGTTTGAGCACACTTGAGGTTTGTCTATTGAGCATTTTTCTTCAGACAACATGGTGTTTGTTTCTGGTCAATAAACTCATCCCAAATATGAATGAGGCTATCATTACTGCATAGTTCATCTCTAGAAATGCAGGGAGGGACTGGATTTAGTGGAGTGGCAGACCCTTGGATGTTTTCCCTTACTAGTCAGTTGTTCTCCCCTTCTTCACAAAAGATGCCTTGGATATCTTTTGAGAGTTCCTTTTGCTTTCAATTAGGTGTTACCAGTTATGCCATTAGCTCCTTTGTCCATTGTGCTGTGTGCATTAGTACTTTTTGGTATCTTTGTAACCAGTTTTTCCACTGTTACCATTGAAAGAATGGCTTCCAAACGCATGGCTACCCCTCACACCGAGCATGCAAAAACTCATAATTTTAAAGTGTGCTGAAGCTGGGGAAGGATCTGCTTCCATTGATCAAGCCTACAATCACAATTAGTCTACCATTCACTTCATCAAAAAGAATGCTGAGAAAATAAGGAGTTCCGTTTTGCACTCTACTCCCGTATTTACAAAGAAAACCACGAGGGCACAAAACCCTATTGTGAAAAAATGGAGTATGTTATGTATTTTGGTAGAAGACCAGAACCAGAAGAGGATGTATCCTTCATCAGCTGCTATAAGGGCTAAAGTAGTACAGCTGTTTGAACACCTACAGCAGGAGCAGGATGGCGCTGAAGAACTGTTCTCTGCAAGTAAAGGATGGTTTGATAAATTCATCCATCTTCAAAATTTGTACAGCATTAAAGTTAGTGGGGAAGCTGCAAGTGCAGACCATGCTGCTGCCACATTTCCCAAGGCATTGCAAGACATTGTAGCAGCCAAAGGGTACATTCCGAAACAAGTTTTCAACACCAATGAAACTGCATTTCTGGAAGAAAATGCCTTCGCGTACTTACATTAGCAAGGAAGAGAAATCAGCACCTGGTTTTAAAGCAGCAAAGGACAGGTTGATGCTTCTTTTATGTGGTAATGTGGCGGGAGATTTCAAGTGCAAGCCATTGTTGGTATATTGCTCTCATGACCCATGTGCTTTAAAGGGTGTGAGCAGGGATACATTGCCAGTGCTTTGGGCAGCCATCAAGAAGGCATGGGTGATAGGACAGATTATCGAGGACTGGTTTAAAATCATTTCATTATAGAAGCAGAGCAATACTGCAGAAAGGAGAATCTTACCTTAAAGGTATTGCTGATTCTTGATAATGTACCTGGCCACCCAAAACATCTAGATACCATCGACCCTAATGTGTCGATCTTATTTCTCCCACCAAATACAATGCCTCTTCTCCAGCCTCTTGATCAGGGAGTTATTTTGACTTTCAGGTATATTACCTATGGAGTACTATTTCCCAGCTGCTTGAAGCAACTGATGGTGCCAGCAAACCTTCAATTATGGAATGATAGAAGGGTTAGAACATCAAGGATGCCATCAAAAATATCAGGTATTCCTGGAATGAAGTCAATCCATCGACAATGACTTCTGCATGGAAGAATTTATGGAAAAAATATGTCACTATCTTCACCAGCTTTCCGGAGATTTTGCACTTGGTTTAAAATGTCACCGAACTTGGGCAGAAGTTGGGAGGGGAAGGTTTTGTATCGACAACTTAAGCTCTATGATCAGCACCGATGAAGTGAAAGAAGAGGAGAAAGAGTTGGAACTCACTCTAGAAGTGAAGGACATAACATTGAGGAAGTTAACCCCTCAAGTGTGCTGGACGACATAAGTCGTCTGATGCAGCATCTTCTTTATTGGCTTTTATCTCCCTTGGTGTATAAGTCATCTGTATCATCACAAACCTAATGAGTCATGGAACTGTAATCACTTTCTTATCTGTCTCTCTTGCTCTTTGTAAATATTTTTCTCCAAGGTTTTTCCCCTTCAGTCTGTGACCATGGCATCAACAAGTAGGTCCTTAGTGGATGATGAAGTGCTAAAGCTCGTCCTTGATGAGTCTGACAATGAAAGTGTTGCTTCTTTTGGTAGTGAGATTTCAGAAGGGTATTTGATAACTTCAGAAAGTGAAACTGAAGATGAGGATGAGATTTGTGAGAGATTAGAAAATCAAAATGAACCGATTAGCCATGTTTTTCAGTGGAATGATGGCTGTATTGAATGCATACATTCTTTACTATAAAAAAGGCAATCCGAAAAACCACCTTCTTTTCCGAACAAGACTAATCGAGGACATATTCACAAAGTATTCCAAGGGCGGAGTAGGAAAGAAAAGGGGAATGTCAGCAAGGCCTATTGAATCATCTGCAACACGGCTAGCAGGGCGTCACTTCCCAGAAGAGAATCCCCTTTCAGGCAAGAGAAGAGTCACTCAGAGGAAGTGCGTTGTTTGCAAAAAAAAGGGAATAAGGAAGGAGACAGCCTACCATTGCAAAAACTGCCATGAAAATCCTTCTATGTGTGTTGTGCTATGTTTTGAGATGTACCATACCCTATCCAAAATATCAGAATAATATTGTAAGTACTCTAAAAATTTAAAATTACAAGATAGACTTTTAAAAAACATTACAAAACAGCAAGGCATTTATAATTAATATTCCTGATTTTTTTTCAGATTTTTAATTGCATTATTTTACGAGATATAAATTAAAATTCTATGTGTGTTGTGCCATGTTTTGAGATGTACCATGTTTTGAGATGTATCACACCCTATCCAAAATATCAGAATAAGATTGTAAGTACTGTAGAAATTTAAAATTACAAGATAGACTTCTAAAAACATTTCGGAACAGCAAGGCATTTATAATTAATATTCCTGATTTTTTTTCAGATTTTTAATTGCATTATTTTACGAGATATAAATTAAAATAAGAAATGTCATAATGGAGCATTTAAATGCCTTGGTTTTTAAATCACCCTTGAGGGGTTAATGGAATTCTTCAGTTATGCTAAGGATATCACTCAAATGGCAATGGATATGGACCTTAGCTTGGAGAGAAGTCTTCTTTTCAAGCATGGTTTGGATCATCTTCTTGGACCATACAAGGCAGTGTATGCGCAAAAATGACATTCAACCAAACAGTGCACCATGCTCCAGTTCTTACAGCCACACTCTGCAACCCCCATCACCCCTGCCCTAACTGGCCCATCCACTTCTGCTGTTGATCCTAATGTGCCTGCCACCTTCATACCCAAGCCCGTTCACAACACCTCCACCTCATCTCCATTTCAGTCATCGGATAATTCTCCACCGGATGTGTTATTGCCTGCAGAACTTGTGTTGGGCCAAGACAACCCTCCAGCAGTATAATCCTCCACTATTATATCACCCACAACAGCTGCCACTTGTGCTCATCTGCTTCCTTTTGTTGGTAAGTATATTTTACAATGTTAATTGTTTTAAGTTTGTAATTAGCGCATAAGAAGTATTTATTAAACAAAATAAGAATGCCTTGGAGGGGAGTTAGGATTGCTTGTGGAATGTATCCCTATCTTTTTCATGTAAATATGGGTTCTCATTATGGGAATTCACTTTATGAATCACTTTCCTGGAATGTAACCCACGCATAAAGTGAGAGAAACCTATATCAATACTTCCTCAGCTCCTTGGTGATGTCCAACAATTTAGGAAAACATCACGTAATTCAAAATCTTGCCATATTCAGCGCCTTGCAGTTCCATATCTCGCCCCTAGCATCCCTGCAGAGGTAGTGTCCATGAAACACCAAAGTACCAAAAATTATTTGGATCGAGGACAACATCTGCCGCAAAACAGTCCACAAAGTAACATAATTACAACTTTAATTTCAGGTATAAAAATTCAAGAACCTCCCAATCTTTCGATGCTGTTTTGTACGTATTTCCTATAAAGACCTTTGAAATCTCTGTGCATTCTGTTTATGGAATATACTTTTCCATCTTGTTAGTAATTCATCTCAAAGGGTAATCGATCCTAGTATTCATTTAAATTAAGAGCAAATTTATGAGCTGATTTGCGACCTTGGCTTCCAGCATTCAGTTACCGATACGTTTACTCGTGTTGTAGCAGATGTGGAGTTCTGATGAAAAAAGAGCTTGTCTCTAAGATGAACATATTCCCAGCAGGTTCCCTCAGGCATTAAGTCATTATGAAAAACACTGAGTATCTTTGTTTAAATGATGTAAATTTCATCCCTAATTTTGTCATTAATTTATACATTTATTCTGATGCTCATAGTTTAACCCTTTCCATTTGTATGTCATGGGAGCCCCAACATTGTAATTTTCCCGATCTGCTCCTATGTCAGAAGAGCCCCAACATCGTTTTTTTAATCCCTGCATTTATAATGGTGGCACATTACAACATAATTGATCCCCTCTACTTCTTCAATACTTTCTGTCTCTGCAACTATGTATAGTTTTTCCTTTTGCGATTTTATCAATTTTGTAAGGATTTTGATGCAAGCAGCACAGCTGAAGATTCAAAAATTTCGATAGAAAAAATGTAACAATGAATGTTTTTTACAACTTTATTATACAACAATTGAAAATTTTATGTATTACTAGTGTACATTTACAAAAAAGAATATTATTTGAAAACATTTTTTTTTAATTTAAATTTTTTTCAAATTAAAACAAAATCTAAATATGATATAGGTACCAATTTTTTTTCTCTTTTAATGCTTTAAAAATTTTTATATTGATAATGTAAGCAAGATTTGGTAAAATAAAATGTTTTGAAAAAATAATTTTTTTCCTAAAATTTAATTTCAAGCTGTGGGAGCCAAGTGGCAGAATTTATCTGAGTGTAAAGAGTTAAGACATATTTGCAAATCTTGCCATAGGCACCAATGTATTTATATAGGTACAGCACTAAGAATAAGTCACTGACTTGAATTTTGGTAATCTTTAAAACTGCAAATGGTTTTTCATCAAAAGTGATTGTATATCAAAATTTCTATGTTATTGCTATGTTTTTGGATATAACCATGCTTACAGCAAATCATTTATGATTTTTATTGTTATTTGTATCATATTCTTAGTCATCTCTCTCCAAAAGGCAATAATATACCTGTTTATCGAATAGCAGTTTTTTCGGTTCTGTTCGCATAACTGGGGAAAAAGGTAAACAAGGTGACACTGGCGACTCCAGGAGAGCTACGAGAACTGGAACTAGTTCGCAGCATACGACTACTCAGCCCCCCGGGTTGGCTAAGTTTGGTTAGGTGGTATTGGTTTCTTCTCACGTCCGCTGTGGTCATCCCCTCAGGTTGTGACAAGAAACAGAGCGGAACAAATTGCAAATCTCCTACTTAAACCCCTGGGTTGGGTAAGCTTGGCTAGGTGGTATTGGTTTCTTCCAACCTTCACTGTGGCCACCCTCTCAGTTTGTGACAAGTAGCTGCGTGGAACACATCACAAATTTATGGAAAGTCACATGGAGAAGTCAGCTGGGTGAGGATGCCTTCGATCGAATCCTTCACGACATCAGGGGGAGCAAACTCCCATGTTAAAATCGTGGTCTTAGCTGGCTAATACAAAAAGTTCGGGCAGGCACTGGCTAGCTGTTGCGTTGTGACGTCATTTTTGCAGCCAATCGAAGCAGAGAACAGGCAGCTAGCAGACGAATTTCAGCAGCCAATGGCAGCTTCGTACAGACGGCAAGCGCAATTTTCAAAAATCATACACCAATTTAATTTGATTCATTATTTTTCAATAAATGACGCTAATTTATTTATTGAGCAAATCAAACCTTTTTACGAATAACGTAACCAGAGGAGTAATGGGTGAGAATAGAAAGAATAACAATTTAAATAGTTTTATTGCAGAAGAAATATTGTACATATAACAGATATTAAATGGAATTGAACCACATAGATCAATTATTGTTCAATAAATATAGGAAACATGCACACATTGAAAAAATAATACAGTAGAATGTTTGTAACAGATGAAAGAATAATTAACATATGAAAGCTGCAGAAGCCAGCCACCAGACAAACATCATAACAATAATAAAGAAACAAGTCATGACAAAGTATGAACAGAAATGACTTTTGCCAGTCTCAATGAATCAATAAGCATAGGAATCAAAGCAAATGTTGATTGAAATAGCAATGAAACATTCAAGTTAGTCACCAACCATTAAATATATGAAGTATTTTACCACTAACGCACACCTGATAAAATACGTATGGACCAGCATGAAATTAGCCAGTCAGCCTCAATTAAGGGAAAGGCAAGAGGGCAATTATTGTATAAGGTTTATGCAATGTCCATCAAGCATCTTCAATAACAGTGGCTTTATGTTTGCCAAGCTGAAGCATATGGGTCAAGGTGCATAACTGCCGTTGCAAACTGATCTCCTCAGGAACAAGGAGTCCTTCCATCTAATTAACAACTTTATTATTGCAATATTGCAAGACTTTCATGCAAAGCAAAATACCCGCTATTTGATATGCCCAAACCATGTCATTAATTGTAATTGTGCCCAAACGATAGCCAAGGCAATACACTAAGCTGGCAAACACCAATTGCAGTGTACCAACACCTCCAATGGATTACCATTAATATTAAGCATTCCGCCACCATCCACAATATAGGACTTACAATGAATATCACAACACTAGCACCCAAGGCTATCTTATACTGACCAATCCAACACTAAATACAGCATAATGATGCAGCTAACATAATTATCAAAATTAAATGGTTATCAAGTAAATATAAATTTATAATTACAAAATACATCTAACTAATACATTCTAATCCTAAGAACTAAATAAGACTACTTAGCTAATTTTTTACTTAAACTAATGCTATACCTAAAGAGGGCATATTTGCACACTTCCTCGGCAGTTCTCTCCTTGATTTTGTGAGCACTGCAATGGAGCCATAAAAATTCCGACTTCAGGATAGCATTTTTCCCCACCTCCCCAATCCGATCGTCAAGATGATGATTAGGAATTACATCATTCAAGAAAACCAAAGCATGCCCCACAGACTCTACAAACCTCTCAGACGGAAAATAGAGCCTGTCCTCAACATGCAGTGGTTCACCCGTTGAAAGTAATTGCTCACACACTAGGGATGGATTGGTTGTCAACTGAGATAGACATGTGGAACAATTACTATCTTGAAGTAGGGCTTTTAGAATGCAACAACTAACACTAGCATCTGAAATGTCTTTCGCACATGACTCAGCTGTCCATATCTGTTCAGCATCCTCATGTAAGAAAGATGTTTCACATACTAGATCATCAGTAGAAGCACTCTCTCAATCGAACCTTCAAGAAAGCTGGGGCTCAACTGCAGAAAATCTTCGAGATCTGCCATGAAGACATCATCATCAGACTCACAATTGGAAGCTCGCAGCAATTGTGATGAAATGCCATTGATGATAGATGTCTTAAAAGCAGAAACAAACTGTTCCATATTGGGGTTATGGTTAGCCCCTCCATGTAACCTTATGTTCCCGAAGAAATTCTCCAGTGGATCCTGGTTTAACCGCCGAGGTTCTAGGCTGTCAAAACCGGCTTTCTTCAGCTCTTTCCACAGCAGTTTAATAGCTGTAATGGTCATGACCCAACCGTTTTGACATTTGGGCCTCACAATACCCTTAATTTTGGGGTTACCTAAAGTGTCCAAAATTGGATTCCCTTGAAGGTCTATCACATCCTTTTGGAATCTCCAATCGTTAATTTTTCCAACTGCTTCATTCCAAAATTCTACATGTGAGCTACGGTCAGTTAAAGGGGAGCATAATGAATATGTATCAATACCCTTACCATCACCACCATTAAAGCTATTAAACAGCTGACTCACAAAACCAAGGAAAGATGAGGTCACAAACACATCACGACTCATGAATCCTGTCAGAAAGAAAATGAAAAGGAGTTAATATACAGCACAGTACTATACCCTCAATAAATGCTATTTCTCAAAAGCTGTTGTTAATGCAACTTACCTATCCCCCCCATGCATTTAGCACATCCCCAACACTACTACTGAACACCTCAACAGCCAGTTTCACTGACATTTTCTCTCTCCATTGAGGGTCCAGGTGGGAAGATGACAATATCTTAAACATAGAAGCATTGGGGAATCCACGCTGCTTCTCCACCACGTGACGTATGTGTGACCACCTGCCAATACCTGTCACCATTTCATCTCCCACCAATACCTGTCCCTTTAGTGAATGTTTTAAGAACATATTTCGGGTGCACTTAAGCAGGTGAGGAGGGTCATGAAGGGTGAAAATCTTTTGGCCATTAAAATAAAAAAAAGGATCTGTTACTGTACAGCCCAGATTTTTAAGAGCCATGGTGTTGTTGCTTCCCATGTCACACAGAGTAGCAACAATCTTCAGGCCAGTTTCCTGAAGAGCACCAAGGACCTCTTTAATAATTTCTGCTAAAATTAATCCAGGTGTACTTCCATGACTAAAGTAGAAAGCTACTGGCTGCTTCCACTTTCGTCTCAAGCCACAAACCATGAAAACAAGGGCTTCCCCAGCTATAGCATCGGATCTACCTTTGCTTCCATGATCCTGAAATCCTTCAAGGCGGTCAGACTTCGAATTGTAAACCACACTGGGCCTTATTGACAATTTCATCAAATAATAGCACGCAGTGCTTATTACAATCCGACATCTGCCTCACACATGAGGAAAGGTGGTTAATTACACTTGGATTAATTCCAGCTTTGAGAGGAAGATGACAGAGAAGAGAAACCAAAGTTTTTTTAGAAGGAAGAGTGAATTTAGATTTAAGATAAAGGTATGTGTGGGGACTTCTCTTGTACAGAGAAAGAAAGAAAAGTTTTTCTTTCAGAGTCCATCTCCTTCCCCTTGGCTTCAACTTACAATTTCGCAATTGCGAATTAAGAAGCAATACTGAACCTTTATCTAACCTACTTTCCAAAGATTTGTTCAAAATTCCGAAATCTTCATTGAATGATAACTTTTCAGGATTAACTCTGCTGCTATACTTATGCTTTAAGTATGAAATTTCCCTACACTTTTTCTTGTAGCTAACAAACAGTTGTTTTTTCTTTGGTGTCAAATCCGCAATTTTCCTAACATTTATGCTTTTTAAAAGATGAGCGCTGGCAGCTTTCCTTTTTAAAGAACATTCGGTATCCCCAGTAACAGATGTTTTAAAAGGAGAGGTTGCTGGTAATGCTGATGAGGTGCCAGGGAGAGATAGATTAGAAGAAGAATCAAGACTTACATCATGAATCCTAAATGTGACTTCGAGGCTTGGAATTTCACTTGGTAAAGGAGGAGGAAGTGGAGTAGCCAAAGACTCAGCTGATACAGTTGATATTACTAGAGGAGTGCTAGTAGAAGCAGCTGAGGAAACAGTAATGGAAGAGGAAATTGGAAGAAGAGAATGAGGCGTTGAAGGTGATGATGAAGGAACAGTAGAAAATATTGTAGGAAGTGCACCACGTAACAATTTGCGTTCTTCATAGGACCTGTATTGACGGGGTGAAATGATGTTCGCACAAATATGCCATTTTGTTCAGTGTCATAATGGGCCTATCAAATAAAGCGGGGTTCCCTGCCCTTGCAACCCATTCTCGGCACCTGGAATGATAACATTACAGAATTATTAACACTTCAACATATGCATCAAATACAACTTTGCTCCTAAAGTGAAGATATGCATCACATGAAAACAAGCCATAGTGAAGTATCTCGTTAAATGGTTACTATTATTAAAGTTAAAAATGCTGAGATACATATCTAACTACAGTAATAACTCGATATGCGAATAATCTGTACACTAAATAAGTGACCTTTTTACTACAGGTAGTCCACGATATACTCGCCGTATCTCGAAACGAGAGGTTTCAAGTTAAAAATTGCAATCCCATAACAATAATAATTTTTATTCATCCCAGGACATATACATATATGTATAGGATGTCAAATTGGCTATACTTATTATGCAATAGATATAAGGCCACAGCATTTCTTAGGAATAAACAAACACATCCGAGAGAACATTCTCAGCCACTTATTAAAGGATCAAAAATAACAACTAAGCTGAGTTGGGCGGTAGAACAAGGTTCGTGTGTTCCAAATTGCAATCTGGATATAATTTCACATACGTAAACACAACCATAGTAAGATTAATCTCAAAAAGAAACGTAACTCATTCTTTATTTTTCTCGGTACGTAATATTATTACACAATATGTAGTACTATACGTAATGAAATACAGAAGTACATTAATTAATCGATATATTGTTTCAATACTCGAAAGCAACTCACGGAGCGATTCTACTTCGTATATCGAGGTATTACTGCATATAATTCTGTCGACTTACAAAAATATTTTTACAAATATAGCTAATAGTACTTACGTAGATTCCGTGCAAGGAAACGAATGTAATTTCAACTTTAGATCTCCGCTAGTTCCCCTCGTATGTTTGCAGTTGAGTGCGTAGCACTTACGTGAATGCACCATCTTCTCTGCTTGATTCATTTTTGCAAGCTAGTGGAAACGTTGCAACGTACAGAAAATAACTTAATTAACACACACAGAGAGTCACATGTATCACCAGCATATATGAAGTTGTTAACCATTCATTCATATACTCCTCTATAGTCAAAACATCCTTACCTGTACTAAAAAATAACACTTTCCCAAGATTTCCCGTAATGGCGGATAAACTTCCAATTACGCAGTTACCTAGTTCAACCGTTCCAACTTCTCAACATGATCAGGGGGAGGGAACTCTTATGGGGCGATTTGGTTCTCGTCAGATACATCAAGTTGGTGAAGGCACCGTGAAAGCGAAAGGTTGAGCGCTGTCGTCGCTCTAATTTGAATGGTAAGACAGCCAATGAGTGAGCGCCAAGCCGAATTTGAAGTGATCATGTGATCATGTTGAGAAGTTGTGACTGTTGAACTAGGTAACTGCGTAACTGAAAGTTTATCCGCCATTACGGGAAATCTTGGGAAAGTGTTATTTTTTAGTACAGGTAAGGATTTTTTGACTATAGCGGAGTATATGAATGAATGGTTAACAACTTCATATATGCTGGTGATACATGTGACTCTCTGTGTGTGTTAATTAAGTTATTTTCTGTACGTTGCAACGTTTCCACTAGCTTGCAAAAATGAATCAACCAGAGAAGATGGTGCGTTCACGTAAGTGCTACGCACTTAACTGCAAGCAAACGAGGGGAACGACCGGAGATCTAAAGTTGAAATTACATTCGTTTCCTCGCACGGAATCTACGTAAGTACTATTAGCTATATTTGTAAAAATATTTTTGTAAGTCGACAGAATTATATGCAGTAATACCTCGATATACGAAGTAGAATCGCTCCGTGAGTTGCTTTCGAGTATTGAAACAATATATCGATTAATTAATGTACTTCTGTATTTTATTACCTACAGTACTACATATTGTGTAATAATATTACGTACCGAGAAAAATAAAGAATGAGTTACGTTTCTTTTTGAGATTAATCTTACTATGGTTGTGTTTACGTATGTGAAATTATATCCAGATTGCAATTTGGAACACACGAACCTTGTTCTACCGCCCAACTCAGCTTAGTTGTTATTTTTGATCCTTTAATAAGTGGCTGAGAATGTTCTCTCGGATGTGTTTGTTTATTCCTAAGAAATGCTGTGGCCTTATATCTATTGCATAATAAGTACAGCCAATTTGACATCCTATATGTATATGTCCTGGGATGAATAACAATTATTATTGTTATGGGATTGCAATTTTTAACTTGAAACATCTCGTTTCGAGATACGGCGAGTATATCGTGGACTACCTGTAGTAAAAAGGTCACTTATTTAGTGTACAGATTATTCGCATATCGAGTTATTACTGTAGTTAGATATGTATCTCAGCATTTTCAACTTTAATATTAGTAACCATTTAACGAGATACTTCACTATGGCTTGTTTTCATGTGATGCATATCTTCACTTTAGGCTCTTTAGGAGCAAAGTTGTATTTGATGCATATGTTGAAGTGTTAATAATTCTGTAATGTTATCATTCCAGGTGCCGAGAATGGGTTCCTATGCTTATTGATTCATTGAGACTGGCAAAAGTCACTTCTGTTCATACTTTGTCATGACTTGTTTCTTTATTATTGTTATGATGTTTGTCTGGTGGCTGGCTTCTGCAGCTTTCATATGTTAATTATTCTTTCGTCTGTTACAAACATTCTACTGTATTATTTTTTCAATGTGTGCATGTTTCCTATATTTATTGAACAATAATTGATCTATGTGGTTCAATTCCATTTAATATCTGTTATATGTAAATATGTACAATATTTCTTCTGCAATAAAACTATTTAAATTTAAATTATTATTCTTTCTATTCTCACCCATTACTCCTCTGGTTACGTTATTCGTAAAAAGGTTTGATTTGCTAAATAAAAAAATTAGCGTCATTTATTGAAAAATAATGAATAAAACTAAATTGGTGTATGATTTTTGAAAATTGCGCTCGCCGTCTGTACGAAGCTGCCATTGGCTGCTGAAATTCGTCTGCTAGCTGCCTGTTCTCCGCTTCGATTGGCTGTAAAAATGACGTCAACGCAACAGCAGCGCCAGCTAGCCAGTGCCTTCACCAACTTTTTGTACTAGCCAGCTAAGACCACGATTTTAACATGGGAGTTCCCTCCCCCTGACATGATCACTTCAAATTCGGCTTGGCGCTCACTCATTGGCTGCCTTACCATTCAAATTAGAGCGACGACAGCGCTCAACTACGCCTGCCCTAACTTGATGTATCTGACGAGAACCAAATCGCCCCATAAGAGTTCCTCCCCCTGATGTATCTGACGAGAACCAAATCGCCCCATAAGAGTTCCCTCCCCCTGATGACATTGCCGCCTTCATTCCTCCAGATATTGCTTCATGAATTCTCATGCCATATACCTCATATTTGTTATTTCGTTCTAATAAATACTATTACATGTTGCCCCTTACCTATGTTTTTTTATTACATACCACGAAATGCTTCTTATATTTACGTTTGACTTCCGCTTTTTCGCCTTTCTCCTGGTAGTTCTATTTCTCGTCGCTTTCTCGGCGTCACCAGCGCTAGAGTCCCATTGTTTACCTTTCCTCCAGTTGTTTTTCATAGACGCTATTGTGCTATTATGCACGTCCTTATACTTTTTCGGTATAATTACATTTCAGTTTTGGGCTTAAGTTTACATCACATTCCCCAGAGCTTATTCTGTAGATTGCGCCAGTTTCTCTTATGTTATTTGGCGTGGTAACGCATTCGAATTGTGATTTAGAATTCTTCCAGTTCATTTTACTTTTAAATGATGATATTCAACATTAAAATGTGATTTCTCGTACATTGCTTTAAATTGTGACTTCCAGTGATTACTTTTGAATTGTTTCAATTGTTTTAAATTGTGTTTTGTAGTGTTTTTGTTGATTTTTATACAACGTAATTTTACGCGTTTGCTTTGCTTCGAGGACCCAATCTCCGCTGGCGTGGAGGGTGACATTACTGTAGGCGGATGCCGCAGGCGTACTACACGCCTTCAACCTCCAACACGACTTCAAAATCTGCCCATACCATGGAAGAAGGAGAATTCTCCTTATTTCGTGCTCTACTCCACCTCTCCAGGATTTATCTTAAGTTGTTGATTGCAAGTAGTACGATTTCTCGCCATTCGAGGCGACACGTCCGTCTTACGACCTATATTGGTTGGGGAACGTGTTGTAAAGTTTTACCCAATGCCCAATACCCAATGCCGCAGCCGCTTATGTGCCTCCACCAGGAGGCAGAAGAGTAGCAAGAGATTCTGCGCCACGAGCAGAAGAAATCTCACGAACACATGCTGCTTTTACCCAATTATGTAGTACTTGACTCGTTCATTATATTTTGTTTTTATCGAGACGTTTTCTCTAGGATACAGTGACAAGTATCGCCTCTTGCGGTGAAATATGGAAAATCATCCTAGTCACGAGTGAATTTCGTTGTCTCAGGTACAAAATAAAACTTGAGACTAAAGGATTAAACTACTGCAGAGTTCTTCGTATGGTTGTAGTTGGTGGCTTATACGATCGGTATTTGTATGTGACGTGACAGCTGTGAATGGGTATATTTGGAAGAGAGCAAGTTCAATTAATTCTATTCAGTTATATTTCTGTATTACTGGATAGAAAAGCCTTACTTTTCATATCTGTTTGTAGAATAAGGACCTTTATATAGAAAAATAGGATTTCGTCTTATTTGCAGCCTCGTAGAACATATGTTCACGTCGGCCGAGAAGTTAAGTTTTGTTTTTGGCCAACATTGGCTCCAGGGCCAAAATATCGTCTTTAAACTGGCATTATTTAAATCTATTAATAAAAAACTTTCAGAAAAGTATTTTTGGTATGTTAGTCAAAAGTTGCACTTCATGCTAGTAGTAAAGTGACGCTTAAAAACGTTAGAGGGACGTTTATGCACATCTCACTTATCTATATATCTTACTGTATCCCAGTAATTAGGAATGGCTGTTGTTATAGAAACTACAATGGGTCGTTTAACAGTCGACTTGTTCATCAAAGAAAGACCAATAAGTAAGATAAACAATTTTCTTATAATGAAAGTTATATTTTTCGTATTAAGGTTAGTTAAAAATTAATTGGGCTTTGGTATTTTTCTAGCATGCAACAATTTTCTGAAGTTGTGTAAGATGAAATATTATAATTTTAGCCTGTTTCATTCTGTTCAAAACAACTTTATTGCTCAAACTGGTGATCCAACTGGAACAGGTAACGGAGGGGAGTCCGTTTTTGGGTAAGACAGTATTTTTCAACTTTTTCCTCTTTGATTCAATTTCATAGAATGTAGTTGGCTTTTTTGGTAAACAGCTGTAGTTTGTTTTCAACATTACTTTCTCACTAGAAGCACGATGCATCACAATTTACATTAGATATAATTTTTGGAGCTGTAATTCGAAAATGTAAATTATGTAATTTGAAAAACTGTAAGCTAAGGTATTTTTTGTAATTTATATTGACAATTTCTTTTCATAATTAGTATGATTCATGGAGAAAATGCCAAGTATTATGAAGCAGAGGCAATGCCCAAAATTAAACATAGTCGTGCGGGCCTTGTTTCAATGGTTAACTGTGGTAATAATATGTAAGTAGGCAGTATATTTCAATTCTCTATAAAATAGAAAACATTGTTTGTAATGGATTAACATTAAGTTATTACATGATTCTTCCATAATTTAAGTTCATGCACAGTGGCGGCTCGTAGCTAAAATTAGTGGGGGTGCTGCTCCAGAAAATTTTTAGCCTTTGTTTTAAAATTGTGTAAAAGGAAAAAAACATATATAAAAAGAAAATTTATTCAGGAACCTGATAAAATCTTAACAAAAAAAACCAAACATTTTTTACTTGCTTTAACTCAAATTTCCCTCCCTAAGGACTGCATAACCTTACAGAGGTGGGAGGGTTTGTGTACTCTTACGAACCAAAGAGCTATGCTGGCGGGAGATAATTCTCCTGGTAGGACCATCCAAGCAGGAAAGGTCTGAGGGGAAGAGTCAGACTAAGAAGCAGTCTTGGGGGTTTTACATCCCCCTGTGCAAGGGCAGCAGCTTGCACAGTACCTCTGTAGGTGGTGATCATGTGGATCTGAACAGCTACAGATGGGTAATCACTCTGTGAAACTGCGATGAGGAAAGCAAGGGGAAACTACCTCATTATATTTCCCATGATAGGCTGAAAAGCTGAAAGTACCACTATGGATCTTTCTGGGGTAAAATATTCCGGAGGTAAAATAGTCCCCCAATCGGATCTCCGGGTGGGGACTACCCTAGGGGATGCACAGAGGAAATGTAACATTAATAAGAAAGCAAGTGGTGAGAAATTAAGAATAGGCACATGGAATGTTAGGACTATGAATTCAGGGGGTAAACTAGAGAACTTAAAAAGGGAAATGAGAAGGAATAATGTAGGTATAGTAGGTCTTAGTGAAGTTCGGTGGGAAGGAGAAGGCGAGATAAATTCAGACAAATTTAATATTATTTACTCGGGAGGGGAGAAAAAGGAAAGGGGAGTGGGGATTATAATGAGAAGAGAGATAGCTGAAAGAATTAGCAAGGTAGTGACAGTCAATGATAGATTAATAGCCGTAAAACTTCAGATGGAGCCAGTGGAAATGCTTATAATTCAAGTGCCAACAACTAATGCTGATGATAATGAAGAAGATGAAATGTATGAACAGATTATGGAGATATTGAAGGAGGAGGGAAAAGGAAGGGTCAACACCATAGTAATGGGAGATTGGAACAGTGTAGTCGGAGAGGGACAGGAAGATAACATAGTGGGAAAATATGGACTAGGGAAGAGAAATGAAAGAGGGGATAAACTTGTGGAATTCTGCCATAGAAATAGATTGATTGTAACTAATACATGGTTTAAGCGAAGCGAAGACTTTACACATGGAGAAGCCCAGGAGACCAGAGACGATACCAGATAGATTACATACTAGTCAATGAAAGATTTAGAAATAGCATTAAAAATGTGAAAACACTACCAGGGGCAGATATTGATTCTGTCCACAACCTTTTGGTGGCAAATATACAATGTAGACTGAAGAGCGTTAGGAGAAACATAAGAGTTAACAAGAAATGGAACTTAGAGGAACTCCTTAAAAACAAGGAGGCTATTATGACTGAGCTGGAGGAAAGGTTGGGGGAGAGAGATGAAGAAAATAGGAAGAATGTAGATGAGGAGTGGAGATACATCCATAGCAACATTAAAGATGTAATGGAAAAGAAGGTAGGAAAGATAACGGGTGAAAGAAACAAAAAACCCTGGATCACAGCAGCCATGCTGCAAAAAATGGAAGAGCGGAGAAAGTGGAAGAACATAAACACTGAAGAAGGCCAAAGAAAGTACAAGGAGTTAAATAATGCTTTAAGAAGGGAAACAGATAAAGCAAGAGAACAGTGGATAAATGAGAAATGCGAGGAGATTGTCGAATGTGAAAGAATTTGTAGAACAGACCTCATGTATAGCAAAGCAAGGAAACTATTCAAGAAAAAAGCAAGAAAGATAGGACGTAAAGGAATCATGAACAAAAGTGGTAAAATAGTATCGGAGCCAGACAATGTAAAGAATGTCTGGAAAGAATACATTGAGGTTCTGTATGACAAAGAAGGAATGCCAAGAAATATTGAATTAAATGAAAAAGAGGATGTGGAAGAAGATCAGCTAGGACCAAGTATTCTCGAGTCTGAAGTTAAAAGAGCAATTGATGACATGAAAAGAAGAAAGGCTGTTGGGAGTGATGATATACCCGTGGACGTTCTTAAGGTTTTGGGGTCTAAAGCAGTTAAGCAACTCACAAAATTTTTTAACCAAGTATATGATACTGGCATATGGCCTGAAGATTTTTTAGATGTTGTGATGGTACCACTGGAGAAAAAGAACAATGCAAAATGTTGTAAGGATTACAGAACTATTAGTTTAATTTCTCATACAGCTAAAGTTCTAACCAGAATAATAACCAAAAGAATTGAATGTAAAATAGAAAAGGAACTGCAAGATAATCAGTTTGGTTTTAGAAGAGGAAGGGGGACTAGAGATGCTATAGGATGTATGAGGATCAGATAGAAAGAGCGCTAGAAGTCAATATAGATATGTATTTTTGTTTTGTAGATTGGGAGAAAGCTTTTGACCGAGTGAAATGGGATAAGATGCTGGGTATTTTAAACAAAATAGGAATAGATTGGAAAGATAAAAGACTGCTTAAAAACCTTTACTTTGATCAAAAGATTAGAGTCAGGGTTGAAGGAGAAGAAACAGAAAGTACTTCAATAGGGAGGGGAGTGAGGCAGGGTTGTCCTATTTCACCAGCGATATTTAATATTTATGCAGAAACAATAACAGAAGAAGCGTTGATGGAAGAGAAAGGATTTAAGATAGGAGGTGAAAGTATTACCACCATTAAATACGCAGATGATCAGGGCTTAATAGCAGAAGGCGAGAAAGAGCTTCAGAGGATGACAGACAGACTAGTGGAGGTTGGCCAACAATATGGAATGAAGATCAATGCTGAAAAAACGAAAGTCATGGTGGTTTCAAAGGAACATAAAGAATTAAATATAATGGTAAATGGCCAAAAATTGGAACAAGTAAGTAGTTTCAAATATCTCGGCAGTATTTTAGCACAGGATGGAAGTAGTACACAGGACATCAGAAGTAGGATTGCAATGGCAAAAGCAGCATTTAACGAGAAGAAGGAGCTTCTCACAAGCAAGAAAATAAATTTAGGAACAAGGAAGAAATTAGCAAAATGCTACATATGGAGCATAGCTCTTTATGGTGCAGAGACGTGGACGGTAAGGAGAAAGGAGGAAAAATACATAGAAAGTTTTGAGATGTGGGTATGGAGAAGAATGATGAAAGTGAAATGGACAGAGAGGAAGAGAAACGAAGAAGTATTAGAAATGGTGGGAGAAGAAAGGATGCTGATAAAAACAATCAGGAAAAGAAAAGCAAATTGGATAGGGCACATATTGAGAAGACAGTGTTTACAAAGGACGATCTTAGAAGGAAAAATTAGTGGAAGAGGAGGAAGAGGGAGAAAAAGAATAGGAATATTAGATAATATAAAGCAGGGATATACTACTTATAGAGGTATAAAAGAGGCTTCTAGGGAGAGAGAGAAATGGAGGCAGCGATTCAGTTAAAACCTGTCTTCGGACAGAAGCATGATGATGATGATGAACTCAAATTGTTACAGTTCAAGCTTGATCTTTTCATTTGAAAATGAAATCCATTCTTCTTGTTTTAATTTGCGCAAAAAGTTCAATAATTTTCTCCTTGATCTCTGGATGACAATTGAGGAAATTTTCTCCATTGAAAGTACTGCAAGCGCATTTAGTCTTTCCGAATTCATAGTGCTTCTTAAAAAAGTTTTTATTCTTTTCAATGTTGAAAAGCAGCGCTCTGCCTCTGATGTAGTCATGGGATTTTTATCAGTTTCGTAATTTCACTAAAAACATCATCTAGATTATTTTCCAAGATAAATTTCAGCAGCTCAATTAATTTGCAATATTCATGAATATCAGTCCTACAATAGAATACTTTTAGTTCAGTTTCAAGCTTTTCTTTGTCAATTATGGGATAAGCTTCAGTGGTCAGTACTATCTCTTTTGTTTAAATCTAGTGAAGCATTTCTTGTTGAACAATTTAGCAGCTACTAAGTGTTTAGTGGAAGAATATCTGTCCATTATATCAACACATATATAGTCACACACTTCCTTAGCTTCTGCCATGAGTGTCTTTGAAGGATTCTCACAGTACTTTGAGTTTCTCAATTCTAAAATAGCAGTTTTGAAATTTGTTATATATTCATTAACTTTAAACACACTAATTTCTCGAGATTGCATTTGGTTGTAAATTATTTCAACATGAGGCATAATCTGATGAAAAAGATCTAACCAAAACTTGAAATTATCATCATTCAGGTATTTTAAAATTCCTGTTGCTTCTGC
Source organism: Tanypteryx hageni (assembly GCA_028673005.1). Lineage (NCBI taxonomy): Eukaryota > Metazoa > Arthropoda > Insecta > Odonata > Petaluridae > Tanypteryx > Tanypteryx hageni. The sequence continues at coordinate 175,733,570 of CM054120.1, forward strand.
AATGGTTTGATCTGCATTTGATGTTGACTGAATTTCAGTAAGGCAGTTTTTTAATGGTTGCAAATTTTCATGAACTCTGTTTATGGTCCGTATGTTGAAATTCCACCTTGTAGAGGATGGACGTGGTATGCTGACGTCCATATGTTTCTTGAGAATGGACACACGTTGTGGTGATCTTGAGAAGAATGTTGGAATAGCCAGAATGTTAGAGAAAAATATTCTTGCGTTTCATGTAATACTTGCTGCATTTCTCATTATTAAATTAAGTTGATGTGCATAACAGTGAATGAAATGTGCATTACTATAAACTGCTTTTATTTTTGCTTGAACTCCTGCTTTTTTGCCTTTCATGACATTTGCACCATCAAATGTCTGAGCTATCAGTTTTTGTCCATTTCCTTGAAGGATTATGTCCAATTGTTCAAAAATACGTTTTGATATGCCATCTGCAGTTTGATTTTCTGGAATAAAGAATCCCCAAAAACGCTCAAATATTTCTTCATTCAATACGTACCGTAGAACAAGGACCATTTGAGTGTGTTCCGAAACATCTGTTGTGTCATCAGCCATGACAGCTACAAAGGAAGCTTTTCTAATTTCCGTCCTTATCTCCTCATGGTATATTTGTAGCAGGCAGTCATGTATCTCATTCTCAATGGTCTTAGAAACACCTTTGAAGACTGCACTGGTTTCTAAGTGATTCTTCAAATCTGAATCTAATTTTGATGCAAAATTTACTAATCCTCTAAATACCCCTGGATTTACTGAATCGTCTTTTTCATCATGTCCACGTAAGGGAGTTTCAAAGTTTCCACAAAAGTAAATGCAGTCTATTATTTTGGACAAAATTTCACGGTTCTTTTTAACTTTTATATTATGCTCATTGATTGAAAGTCTGTATGCCTCACTAAGTTTCTCCTTAATACTTACGGTTCCTAAAAGTGACAGTGAAACAACATTATCAACGTGCTTCTTTGACTTCTCATGCTTTTCAGTTTTTTCTTTCATTTTGTTTATATTTCTAAAACCATCTTTTGTCCACAGTACATCACCTCCAAACAGCAAACACGGGAAGCAAAACAGTGCATTTTTTACTTCACAGCCGCAAAGGCAACTTTTCCGTTGGTACTATTCAGAATTAAAGCTACGAATATATTTCTTGTTGTTGCTTTTGCCTGGCTAAGATATTAGAATATCAAGTGTTGAACGACCTCTTTTCTTAACTGTATCTTTCTCATGGAGAGATAGCTGTGAAAACTTAAGCTGTTGAAGTTCACTTACAGTCACAGAACTTATTTCTTGGGGATGCAAGGCCATGGTTAAAGTTTTCTGTTAAATAAAAGAACCGAAAAAAAATGAATCAAATAGAATAGCTGGAAGCTGAATAATAATCTAATTCTACACTCTTCTACACTTTATCACATTCAAGAATATGGTACATGGTTTTTAAGCACAACACACGCTGAGTAAAAAAACTTCCTTCCACCATCACGCCAGAGCCAGCACTGCGAGAGCAAGAGTGCTCTCTCTACCTGGCAGTCCCGCCTTCCTCCCCACCCCCCTCCTATGTGCGCATGCGCACAACAGTCAAACACCACGTCACTGGCACTGTGAAGCGCACAGTTCCATACAAAGATTTTTGTATCTTTTTCATAAACTTGGGGATGGCTACTGAAGTACTGACATTAAGCTTAAGGAATATATATTGTACTACAAGAATAAAGAAAGAATTAAAGAAAAAAGGACTCATTATATTAAATGTTATCGATAATATCAAGTGGAAATAGGGGATGCTGCAGTTCCGCAGTGCCTATACACGAGCCGCCACTGTTCATGCATAATATTTTTAGAAATAATAAAATTATATTTTGTGTTAATTTATGTTAATGCATACCTACCAACTCTCCCAACTTAAGCGGGAGACCCGATTTTTGACCCGCTCTACCGATTAGCTGAGTTTTTCTCCCAGTTTTTCCTTAGGGAAACTTTAGATCTATGGAAGGTCATCAGGAAGCACCTCTTTATGTTAAAGGAAATAATATTACTTAGACATCAGTTACCGAATCTGTTTTGCTTAGTTGGACAATCTCTTTTTAGATCATCTGCGGACATGAGGTATTCAACATGTTGCCAATATCATTTATAAAAGTATTAAAGAGAAATTAACCCCTATGAAAATCATGATGGCAAATTAAATTATTTTGAAAATGATTTCTTTTTATTCACCTGCCGATGATCACTTAAGGAATTATTCAGCAATTGTAAATTATACCAGGTAAACCATAAGAATGAAAGTTAGCTGATAGATGTTTGTGATTGACCTTGCCAAAGGTTTTACTAAAATCATTGCATACCACATCAACTGGAGCTCCATCACTGAAGGCATGAAACATGTAATTTTGAAAAGTAAGCAAGTTGGTTATGGTATAAAACCCTCTATGAAAACCATGTTGATCCTAATGATAAATATTATTTTGTATATTAAGTATTCTTTTTAATTTGCTGTCACCTGGCCTTACAGACAACTTGTCACATATTTCTGATAATGATGATTGAATTTTTAGGCTTGGCTCACAATTTTTTTTCACTTTGGGAGAGGACTTGCATTCTTTGGATGGTGAACACTGTGTTTTTGGAGAGGTTTCTGATGGCCTAGAGGTTCTTATACAACTTAATGAAGTTATTTGTGATGAAGAGCACCATCCATTTAGAGATATCAGGTAAATATGGCATTGATACATTTATTATTCAAACTGGAAGTGTTATATGTATTGGTCAGCCATTTGATTGGTTGGACTAGCAGACCAAAAGTTCTGAGAATGAAATATGAAGCTGTAGCGTATGGCAATTTATGTTTGTGTGTCCTATTTTATTCAAGATTTGTAAGGATTAGTTCAGTAATAGTAAGTAATAGAATGTTTTTTGGACCTAACATTTTTAATCTAGCGATGATTTGCCAATGTCATCTGGCAATTAAAAAATATTCGAGTACCACTTGACAAATGTGGCAGCATAGCTAGTTTACATAACATTATTTTACAATATGGTTATTTACTTTTACATGGAAATTAAAGAAGTGGTGGGCCATGTATTTATTTAACCGTTTGCAAAATAGAATAGGCTTTAGCTTTTAACTGCCAAGTGTGCTTGTTTGGCACATCATGTCATGGAGAGTTTTGGAAGGCTATGGCACAAATTTGGTGTGACTCATGTTTTTCTCTCAAGAGCTTGTGAGAGGGGAAGTTGTGTCCGGCCTCTGAAAGAATTTTCTCAGCTTATGTGAGGTTAAGAGCCTTCATCTGGCCTTATTTATGTTATATCGCATATAACACGAGTCGGCTGTACAACATTAAATTAATTGTCTCCGTTGTATCTACTGCACATTTCTTATTGAGGATTTCCATAAAGTATATGCCTCTTCAATAAACTATAACCTCAATGCTAATTTAACAAAATACTTGAAGAAATTTTTATTTTTTGTTAACATAAACACTTGAATACAAAATTATTATATATATATATATATATATATATATATATATATATATATATATATATTATTTATATATTTTAAATTGGAATAGATGTTGGAGTATTATCAGCCTATGCCAATTTAATGAGTGAGTGAATGGAAGTTTTAAGACGACCATTTCAACATTACATTGATTGTAATTTTTGCAAAGTAGGTCATTATCATGACACTGTGAGGGAAGAAATTTCTATTCCTGAAGTTAACATTTTAGAAGTAGTACAGTATAACCTGTAATAGGCGGAACCTGTATTTGACAGAAACCTGCCAAAATCTGAAAATGAAAATATAATCGTACCTATGATACTTTTTTCATATAAATGTCTGTCTGTAAGGTGGAACCTGCAAGATGCGGATGGAAAGAATTTTTCTTTTCTTAATAGGTACATTTTGAACCTCTGAAAGGCGGAATTAAAAAATCATTCTCTTTAAAGTGTCTTGAGAGCCTTACATATTTTCAGTTTATTTGCCATTTTGCACACCACATGGAGTATCATGCCTCTTTTGTTTTGAAAGGTTCTTTGTCCCCTCTTGGAAGTTGGGATAATGGATTTCATCAGGGGAAAGTGATGGAACAATTGACCACTCCTCAGGGTCGTATCATTTCTTTATGTGCTAGCATCTCGGACAACTCCCCCTTTGTCATTGCTTTTCCAACACCATGAAACTGTGCGTACAAGAATGGTTGAATTGGGATTGAGAAGTGACCAAGTCGTGGTTACCCAGGAGGTGGACTCTATTTGCAGTTCTTACCATGTAGTGGTTCCAGAGAAGTCCTTCAAAAAATAATTTCTTTCAGCACTCCCATCTGGTTTTCTGAATGTCAAAGAACACTGGTGTCTTCTAGAAAGATTCTACTTCATTGTCATCTTTTAAGTGTGCACCATTTAACACTCAAATATGAATAAAGGTGAAATACTCCTTTAGCCAAGCAATTAGAGGGTTACAACACCCAATGCATTTCGCCCACAAGGTGGGCATCGTCAGGGGTAAAACCTGTTTCAACAGTGACTGGGAGCCAACTGCAAGGTTTGAAACGGAAAGTATTAAGACAACGACCGAGAAACAAGTGAAACGCGGAAAGATTTTTCGGCGTGTGTGTCGTTTAAATCTGTCAATTTGTATAGGGTCTTGTTGAAATCTGTGTCCGTGTTCATAAGTGTATCGCGGTTTTTGTAAATGTGAAGGTTTTCTAACGAGTTTAGTGAGTTATTGGCTGAAGTTATCAATGTTAAATCGTTTACGTGTATACTATGACCTGTTTCAAAGATGTGGTTGGCAACGCTTGATTTTTCAAAACGATTATATTTATAGTGTCTCACTACTTACAACTACAACTTACAACGCCTATTCCCGCGTAGAATTAATGTTAATTCTACGACCGTGAGTTAAGCTACCGCAAGGAGTTAGCTAAAGTCTGTCTGAAGAAAGATCAAGAGAGACAAAACACAGACGAACTTAAAAGCGTACGAAATATTTGAATGAACGAATTTAATGTTATTCGAAAAGTACTATGGAAGAGTAACAAAGCAGGTATCTCATGTTATTATAGCATTATTTCTCCATTAATCTTCTCTCGCCGCATTTGCTATTTCTACAGAAGCCTCCCAGAGATGATTTTATAATTATTTAATTCCGCTATGGTTCGAAAAGTACCTAATAAATGATGAACCTGGGAATGAAACCTATGATATAACACCTAAATACATATGTACGTATGTGTCTGTATGCAGTATGTAATTCCCTCTCACATTTAACACATGCACCGGATTTAAATGTTCATGGTCATTTTTTGTTATTTATAAATAATTTACATAGAATTTGAGGGTGGCAAATGAAATGTATTCCTTGGTCCGACCATTTTGGTTAATATGTGTGTGTTGCCTCCTTGAACATATACTATAAATTTTGCCTCTCACTGATACAGCAATCTCGTTATTCCGGTACTACTCCGGTCCCGAGGGGTGCCAGATTATCGAGAGTTGACTGTAGTTGACAGTAAAGTTGGTTCAGCCGCTAATAATAGGCATTTTAAATACTGTATCTGCCCAAATAGAAGCCAACCCTGGACTTAAGCCAAAACTTCAAAAATTTCAATTTTTTGACAAAAAGGTAAATTTCATAGATTTGTGCACCAGGCATGCATGCACGGCCTAGAATACATTATTTGAGATTGAAGAAAAGAGTAGGAAATGGTTTAGTTGGGTACATTTTGAGATATTACTCCAGTTAATAATTTCACGCTGTTGAATAATGTTCCTCATTCAGCGACGATAACTTCATTCATCTTCATTTTCACAAAAGGTCAAATAAAGCAATAGCGACCTCGCCAAGATAATTTTTAATCCAAGTCTATTTCTAATGAAATTAGCATTTGCATTTCCTGAAGAAATTGCATTTTTATAATTATACACGTTCCATGTAAAGTTTTACTAAAATTCAAACAGTTGAGCATCAAAAGCCGTCATCGTATTTTGCGTAATCATCTGCATAGTCAACGTATGCAATTTTAATAGATTCCATGAATGGGGATTTACTATGCATACAAACATTACAATGGCTATAGCAATAACTACAATAGCCAAGTGAAACTAACTTCTTTTAATGGCTAATGAAAAATAATACAAATTGCTAACTATTCTTAATGATACATATAAATAGCCCTGAGAAACGAAAGAAAATATCCAATAGCATTTAGAAACAAAACAACAGGTATCAACAGTAACAAAACACAGGTACTGCTAAATTAAATATTCTAGCTTTATTATTTATTCATTAACCTTTAAGGACAGGTTTAAATCTCAATTGTATATTCCGGGGGCCGGGGCATTTAAATGGCCTTTTCTACTTCTACATTCAGTGTAGCTATTCAGAGAAGTAGATATAGCTTGAGAACAAATAATTACAAAAGAAAATGGTAAAAAGTTTATTCAAGTAAAAACAACGCTGCTTCATTAGACACATTTTTATTATAATTAAAATATGGTCAATATAGTAATTTTACTCGTTTTATGACAAATAAACATGATTACTTAGTACAATATACAACTATGTTTGATTACAGAATTATTATTACAGCTGAGTATTATAGGGTTAATAAAAAGTAATTCTTATATTTGTACTCATTAAAAATTCGTTTTTGTATGATATAAACAGAAACATTTTTCAATACATAAACCAACACCACACTTGGCGCAGTGAATTTTTGTGTGTCTTACTATTTTCCTTTTAGAGCAAACACGACACCGTACATTCTTTCTCTTTTCAGGCCAATGTTCTGAATGTCTCACTTCAAGTCTATTGAGATTGCTCTCAACAGGATTGGGTCTACCACTCATTGAAGTAGGAGATTTCCTTCCACTCACTTCCATAAGATCGCGCACTAATTTTAGTCGAAATTCCCGGTGTGTAAGTTTCTGCCCAAGTGATTTGGAAAGTACGAAACTATTAAGAATAGTAACATCCATCAAGTGGAAAAACAACTTTTGTCCACTTCCACGACTTCCGACTGATTGAATAACTGTTCGCCATTCTATCCCCTTTGTCCACAAAACCCATACTCCGGTTGTAGTCTTGAACTATTAGCGGTTTTACAGCATTTCCGTGTACATCACAAAAATTTCCCTCCTCTGGTGGAATGTGCATGTTTGTTAGTATATGAACGTCACGTTTGTCTTTCCATGCAATAGCTGTCAAATCGTCTTTCACCCGAAAACGTATATCGCCCCTTTTTAATTTCAGCGATTTCCAATTAAAATTCTTTGGCATTCCATTTCGATTATGTCGAACAGTCCCACAGCAGAAAATATTTCTTGTATGTAAGTCATCAAATTAAACAGGAGATGAGAAGAAATTGTCCATAAACAGCTTATGTCCAACACCTTCTATTCTCCTAGTGAGACGTGTCACTGTTCCATGGGTCGCAGTCATTGTCGCAGTAGAATTTTTTTTATCCTTCCCTAAATAAACTATCATGTCATATGTGTATCCAGTGGCATCGCAAAGTTTATAAATCTTTATACCAAAGCGTTTATGTTTTTTAGGAATATACTGTTTGAAAATGACCCTACCTTTGAAAAGTACAATTATTTCATCCACTGCCAAATTTTCCGTTGGATTATAATAATTGGCGTAAGAATCATTGAGTTTCTCAAAGATCTCAATTTCCATAGTCTGTCATAATCTTCGTCATTTTTGTCAGGTTGATCAAGGTTGTTGCAAAAATGTAGATACCTAAGGATGTGCAAAAATCTGTCACGTCTCATAACATTTCTGAAAAATGGGGTTTCAAACTGTTCTAGTGTCTTTCAATGTGTCGCGTAAGTCATGTCCCATTTGTATTATGATTGCCAAAAAGGAAAACATTTCATTCAAAGTCACGTCAGGTTGTGGTGAAGGTCCTTCGTCATCATGTAATGAAGTCAAGTACTGATAGTAATACCTATTAGTTTCCTCCAGCAGCAGTTTGATAATTTCCGAGAAGAACAACAGAAATACTTCACCAACTGAAGAATCCTTATTTATCTGTACAGCTGCTTCACTCCTAAAGCCACTTTGACGACCAGAATAAGGAAGAATCCTACTTCCCGCACGCCGACGCCGGCACCATCCGCCGCCGCTATCACGAACCGAGGTGGATCCTTCCTCTTCACTTTCACTCGATTCCGAAATATTTATTTCACCCTCGGAATCACTCTCCAAAACAACTTCTATTTCCTTATCTGACAGATTTCTAGCCATTTCTAAGGTTTTGTTAGTAGAAATAGTATAAACTGCAAAATCAAAAAATTATAACTTTGATTTATAGTGCACTATGCTCTGATGTAGGCTTCAGCGTCAAGACTGACTACATCCGAAGACTGAGCTTCTGTTTATACAGAAGGAAAGGAGAGCCTGAGCAAGGGAAAAAATTTAATAATGCCAAGTGTGAGTGATCATAGACAGAGGCCTGGAAGGTTGGGGCGAGCCTCTACTCTTGAGTGTGTTTACAAATGCGATATGTTTATCACCTTGGTGTTTACAGACTCAACCCTCAGCCAGATCGTAAGATGCAGTCCTGTTCAAGAGGACTCAGAAATATCTCTGCCGAACTGGCCTTGGAAGAGTTCTAATGATGATTTAAAGCAACGTAGTTTTTACGGTTTCATTTGAAACCGCACGTCTAACTTCATATACATTTTGTGGTTTCAAATGAAACCGCACGTCCTTTAAAGGTTAATATTCATCGTAGGCCAAATATTTACCTTATGAAAAATATAGTACTATCATTTGAATGCGACGGTAATGAGAAATGTGCTGCCATCTATGGGTGACTACGAGACTTAACCCTAACCTCAAATTTTTTCTCGGTCTCACATTTAAGCCGAAGGGTGATTTTTTCATGATATATTTTAACAAAAAACATTGGCTTATATTTGGGCAGATACGGTCAATGCCTTAAAACAGGCATATCAAACTTGCAGACCGCATGCGGCCCGCCCTTACTTACTGTGGCTCAATAGCTAATTTTTGTCCCAAGTGAATCGTTTGGGATTGAATACAAATGCTTTATTTTAGCGAAAATGACAATATTTTTTTCATTGTTACCGAATTACAATAGAACGCATCTAACATTATATTTATCCTTTCTATATTTTTGAAGGCTTTGCTTTCATCTAAAATATCAAAATGAAATTTATATCTTATTCCTGAATTTTTTTATATGCTTACTCTTCTGTTTAATTCAGTAATTAATGTGTCAAGAAGAATATTTAAGGTTTCAATCTGAAATTTATCCCTTCCTGTTATTTTATAGCTATCAGTGCCTCCATCTGAAAATCTTTTTGTCAGAATTCTTTGTTTCGTATCGCTATATTGGTTGTTGTGACGTACACTTTAAGCCAATTTTTCATGTTCCATTAATATCTCTGCTGAATTTGATCGAATACAGTAAACCCTCGATATTCACGGATTTAATATTCGTGATTTTGATTATTCGTGGGTTATGCCTTTGTGTACCTATTTAAAATTTGCAATTTTGATTTTTTTCGGATAGTTACTCTGCAAGCCTATGTTACATTTCAGGCACATACTTGCCTCTACATAGTTATGCTGCAGAGAGATGTGCTGCCATCTATGGGTGACTACGAGACAACTGTAACCCTAATTTCTTCTCGGACTCGCATTGAAGCCGAGGGCTGATTTTTTAATGATAGATGGATCACAGCAGCCATGCTGCAAAAAATGGAAGAGCAGAGAAAGTGGAAGAACATAAACACTGAAGAAGGCCAAAGAAAGTACAAGGAGTTAAATAATGCTTTAAGAAGGGAAACAGATAAAGCCAGAGAACAGTGGATAAATGAGAAATGCGAGGAGATTGTCGAATGTGAAAGAATTTGTAGAACAGACCTCATGTATAGCAAAGCAAGGAAACTATTCAAGAAAAAAGCAAGAAAGATAGGACGTAAAGGAATCATGAACAAAAGTGGTAAAATAGTATCGGAGCCAGACAATGTAAAGAATGTCTGGAAAGAATACATTGAGGTTCTGTATGACAAAGAAGGAATGCCAAGAAATATTGAATTAAATGAAAAAGAGGATGTGGAAGAAGATCAGCTAGGACCAAGTATTCTCGAGTCTGAAGTTAAAAGAGCAATTGATGACATGAAAAGAAGAAAGGCTGTTGGGAGTGATGATATACCCGTGGACGTTCTTAAGGTTTTGGGGTCTAAAGCAGTTAAGCAACTCACAAAATTTTTTAACCAAGTATATGATACTGGCATATGGCCTGAAGATTTTTTAGATGTTGTGATGGTACCACTGGAGAAAAAGAACAATGCAAAATGTTGTAAGGATTACAGAACTATTAGTTTAATTTCTCATACAGCTAAAGTTCTAACCAGAATAATAACCAAAAGAATTGAATGTAAAATAGAAAAGGAGCTGCAAGATAATCAGTTTGGTTTTAGAAGAGGAAGGGGGACTAGAGATGCTATAGGATGTATGAGGATCATGATAGAAAGAGCGCTAGAAGTCAATAAAGGTATGTATTTTTGTTTTGTAGATTGGGAGAAAGCTTTTGACCGAGTGAAATGGGATAAGATGCTGGGTATTTTAAACAAAATAGGAATAGATTGGAAAGATAAAAGACTGCTTAAAAACCTCTACTTTGATCAAAAGATTAGAGTCAGGGTTGAAGGAGAAGAAACAGAAAGTACTTCAATAGGGAGGGGAGTGAGGCAGGGTTGTCCTATTTCACCAGCGATATTTAATATTTATGCAGAAACAATAACAGAAGAAGCGTTGATGGAAGAGAAAGGATTTAAGATAGGAGGTGAAAGTATTACCACCATTAAATACGCAGATGATCAGGGCTTAATAGCAGAAGGCGAGAAAGAGCTTCAGAGGATGACAGACAGACTAGTGGAGGTTGGCCAACAATATGGAATGAAGATCATTGCTGAAAAAACGAAAGTCATGGTGGTTTCAAAGGAACATAAAGAATTAAATATAATGGTAAATGGCCAATAATTGGAACAAGTAAGTAGTTTCAAATATCTCGGCAGTATTTTAGCACAGGATGGAAGTAGTACACAGGACATCAGAAGTAGGATTGCAATGGCAAAAGCAGCATTTAACGAGATGAAGGAGCTTCTCACAAGCAAGAAAATAAATTTAGAAACAAGGAAGAAATTAGCAAAATGCTACATATGGAGCATAGCTCTTTATGGTGCAGAGACGTGGACGGTAAGGAGAAAGGAGGAAAAATATTTAGAAAGTTTTGAGATGTGGGTATGGAGAAGAATGATGAAAGTGAAATGGACAGAGAGGAAGAGAAACGAAGAAGTATTAGAAATGGTGGGAGAAGAAAGGATGCTGATAAAAACAATCAGGAAAAGAAAAGCAAATTGGATAGGGCACATATTGAGAAGACAGTGTTTACAAAGGACGATCTTAGAAGGAAAAATTAGTGGAAGAAGAGGAAGAGGGAGAAAAAGAATAGGAATATTAGATAATATAAAGCAGGGATATACTACTTATAGAGGTATAAAAGAGGCTTCTAGGGGGAGAGAGAAATGGAGGCAGCGATTCAGTTAAAACCTGTCTTCGGACAGAAGCATGATGATGATGATGATAATTTAGCTGCATGCGGATATGAATATTATTATTATCTTCAAAATCCTTTAAAATGTAGTTTTCATGGTCCCTCTTACAAATCTTACATTCAAACTTGCCAGTTATTTAGAAAGTAGAAATAGAAATGCTTTCTGATACAAATGTTGAGAGAACACGCTGAATTTTTCTTGTCGTTATCATATTTTTCAAACTTGACAAACAAAAATGCCTTAGTTTTATTCCTATTTAGATATTTTAAAGCTTGGCTGATATGACAGAAACCAGTGTCTGCTCTGGTTTTTCTCTCATGTGCTGCTGGGTGACATCTGTTGCTGCATTGCAATCTATCCCATGCCTCCTTCACAGCCCCACCATCTGCACATAGGACTTGTTTTTCGCAATTAAAATTTCTTTCGAAGTTTTTCATTTTCCTAAATGTAGCATTTAAAAAAATGCATGAATTGGTATGAAGGTGCTACAGAAGTAATGATTTGTCATAATCTATAAAAACAGTAGGTCTTATAATTTCATTGCTGTTACAGTACATTGTACAATAAATTCTATGAAACCAAAAGTTCCATCAACTGATTTAAAAATGAAAGTACGAAGGTAATTCAAATAGTAAGGTTCCCTATTTTATTCCCTCCAAAAGGATTCCTGTATTGATTTGGCAAGCAAGCGTTCAGTTAGTACATACATCCACCACTAGAGAACAGTCATAGTCATTACCTCTGATGATGTGAACAGACACAGCAGTAGTTGCAAGATGGCGACCATACTGAAAGAGTGGACGAAAGAAGAAGTGCGTTCTGTCATTCATTTTTTATGGGCAACAAAAGTTCCACCTGTTGAAATTCATCATAAGCTAGTGGCAGTGTATGGTCCTAATGTGATGACAATACAACATGTACGTAAATGGTGCAGGGAGTTTGACAGTGATCGAGTGAATGTGATGGATGAACAAAGGAGTGGTTGGCTGTCCACATCTGCTGATCATGTTCAGGACATTGATGCAGCAGTGCAAGCAGACAGACATGTGAGTATTGCTCATTTGGAAATATGGTTTAGTCTTTCACGAGGCACCATTTGGAACATTGTTCATGAATGTCTCGGCTACAGAAAAGTCTGCAGCAGGTGAGTTCCCCGTCAACTGACTGACGAACACAAAAAGACATACATGGGGTCATCCCTGATGCTTCTTCAGCATTACGAGGAGCATGGTGAAGCGTTCTTAAGCAGAATTGTTACAGGAGATGAGACTTGGGTATTCCACTACACCCCAGAGAGTAAGGCTGAATCAATGACCTGGAAGCATCTTCACTCTCCAGCCAAAAAGAAGTTCAAGACAGTGCAGAGCCCAAGGATAGTGATGGCAACTGTTTTCTGGGATGTTCACGGAGTTCTTTTGGTGGATTTCACACCTCCTGGTTCAACAATAAATACAGCTACTTATCAGGAAACTCGAAAGAGACCCAAGGAGGCTATTTGGAACAGGAGACCAGGGTTGTTGACCGGAGAACTTCTTTTGCATGACAATGCTTGACCTCACGCTGCTGCCGCAACCTTGAACTCCTGGGGCTGGGAAATTCTTCCACATCCACAGCCTCGGTGGTGGCAGGGTAATGTCCTCGCCTGCCAATCCGAAGGTCGCGGGTTCGAATCCCGCCTAGGTGGGTTTTTATTCACCTAGGGCATGGATGTTTGTGATCGTCCTTGTTATTATGTTAATGAGCCCCTTGTAAAAGGCCGATGACGGCTGTTTAGAGGCCGCATGAAAATTAATAAATAAATAAATAGTCCTAATTTGGCACCTTCAGATTTCCATCTCTTCCCAAAATTGAAAAAGCACCCCAGAGGTCAGCGCCTCCACTCCAATGAAGATGTTCAAAATGAAGTTAAAAAATGATTATGTACCCAGGACACATTTTTTTCCCTGAAGGACTTGACAAGTTGATATATAGCTATGATAAGTGTCTCAATAGACTTGGTGACTATGTGGAGAAGTAAAGCTAATATGAGACTGTATCTTACCCTCATGAGTTATTCTGTAAGTTGTTTTTTATTTAAATAAAAAATAGGGTACCTTACTTATTGAATTACCCTCGTGGTAAAAACGAATAACATCATGTTTTTATAGCAGTAAAAAATTACAATTCAGTAAAACTACTAATTATACAATTTTTAGACTTTAAAATTTTTGGTATTTGTGAAAATGATCCAAACAAAACCTTGGTTTATTTTGAGTCTCCACAAAAATGTCATCACTTTTTTAACTTTGTGTTTTCTACTTTTCCTTGCATATTTTCCATAATACTCTTGGCAATGTTTGCTATTTACTCGGGCAACTCCTTTTTCTGTCTTAAATGAGTGTTGATAAAATCTTCATGTGTTTTGGTGAAATTTATAATGGTTCAGTTTTCTCAATTTTGAAAGTTTTGTCTAACAAACCTTTGATTAATTGTTCCCTGAAGTGTATAACTTGTATGATTGTCTTGCTAATTCTAATGAAAAAGATGGGAATTCACAATAGCTCTTCCCAAAATTATTTTTGTCTAATTTTCTAAATCATTTTAGCGATGTGGTGGAGTGGAATGTGAGGATAATCATCGTAGTTTTTCCATCTTTCGGTAGGTTTTTGGCTCATTCAACCTAATCTTTGCTATCCAAGGCCTTTCTCTTAATCTTTTTAACACCATACACCATAACAAATATATTGTATTTTTCGGCATATACGACACATCAGGGTATAAGACGCACCTAGATTTTTCAGGAAAAAGTATTTTGGTTCCCCAAGACATTTAGGAAGGGCCATGTTGTGTATCATTTCCAGCCATGATTAAGTTCGTATCTGGAAACATTTACAGAAAATATTATGGCGTAATAACAGTTAAATTTAATGTTTTAGATAAACTTATTTCATAAAATAAATAGGGATGGTCTAAAACATAAGTAATTGCTTCGAGACTTGTATAGCTATATGTGCCCTGGATGAACTCTGCAGTTATATTAATTAAACTGTCTGACTGTGATGCGCACATTGCACGTATAGATACACTTTACTGATAGTACTTCAAGTGCAAGATGATATTTTAATTTGATGAGATAAATACTAGAATGCATATGTAATAACTATAGGGATGCTCAACTTTTTCTTCTGCAGCTCCTTTTGTCTTGTACTTAACCATTTTGATCGATACAGCAATACCCAACCTCCTCTGTTCTATTATCCATCACTTGCTCCTCTAGTTGTGGCCATTTAAGACCAATATTACGAAGACTGTGTTTTTCTTTTCCCATCACCATCAGTTTCTCCTCATTTTCTCTATTCACATAATTTTTTTCTGTGGGAGGTGGACCAAAATGACATGCTGCTGCTCAGTTTCCTTGCATTTTTGCATAGTGAATCACCTGAACCTTATAACTAATAGCAGAGGCGTATCTTGACACTTTTGTAGCCATTGAGATCTCAATACACATAATGGTATTTATCCTACGTATTTATAATATTTTTATCACATCTACCACAATTATAATGTTCTGCAGCATTAATCGCGCCATTAAATGGGCTCATTAGGAACTGAAACATCGCAAACATACCGAAATTGTAATCACTGTGAGCAAATGTATTAAAGTACAGGAATGAAAATGCCTTAACGGAATTCACGTTCCATAAGGTATTACTGTATATATTAACAAATTTTTCACTATTAATTATTAATGATGTATATTTTAATGTTTTTGTGATGAATGATTGCCAATTATTCCATTTTGGGCATGAGTGTTTGTTAGTGTCAGTATTGAGAACAGTAATAATCTTATCTTCGACGTATAAGACGCAGGCTGATTTTGGTAGCCATTTTTTTGGGAAATAGTGCATCTTATATGCCAAAAAATTTGGTAACTCAATAGTGCCCAGTGAAATTATAATATACCAAGTTTTACTTCTTGCTACCCTGTAGATGGTCTTACAGTAATTATAACCAGTGACATTATTGTATGGAATAGAAGTGTGCAGATTTGATAATGTTTGTGAAATGTATCTTACATCAATTTTTTCAGTATTTTGCAGAAAAGTATGGCATGAACCTCATTATGCTGTTTTATATCTGTGCTGAAAAATGTGAATAGGCCCACTAAGTTACATTGTAGATTGTTCGCCTTGTCATATTGTATCGTTACTAGTGTTATAAATGGTAGCCTGAATCAACCTAATGGCATCATTATGATTGTGTAATGTGGCACTTTAAGTCTGCAGCATGTTTAATTATTAAGCATTGTTAGTCAAGGGTCATAAATTGGAGACTAGTAATGAGTTTCAGCTAAGTGAGATTCAGCATTTTTGAAAGTTTGATTAATTATTTTGAAATGTTTTGTGCCTTTCTATTATTTATTTTGAAACTTATTTTTCCAGTGTTATGTTTTTAAGGTATTTTTATTTATAAATAAAATTAATTTTTATTGTAATCCAATTTTGTTTTTTAAATGTGATTTGTAAATTGAGCATAATACCATACAATACGCCTTTCAGCATACAATCGAGAAAAATTCTAAAATCAACTTTAAACTTGCGGGATACATCAAGATGAGAGAGTCAGAGGATGGAACAAAGAGAAATTGTGCAAAATATAGCATAAAATCCATTATTTACTGATAATAATAAAAATTTTGTCATTAACACTTCTCCCATTCTCATATGCTCACACATTGTATGGTCTCACAAGCATTTTTTCCAGACTTGAGTCAATACAGGAAAAAATTTAGGGAATGGATCCAACAGAAACAGTGCTAGGTGGTCATATGTCTGAGTAAACAGAAGTGCTGTGTTTCAGGGTCTCCCGCAATAGGATCACCCAACACTAAGTTTTTAATCCGAATTTTAGACGTAGTTTAGCGACTACACCAGAGGATTTTCCTCCGACAAAGCTTCTCAACCACCGGTGTTTCTCAGCAAGCATGTACTGCACTTTTGTGTATACATTGGTGAGAACTAAAATTGTTATTGGTATGGAGTATCTTCAAAAATAAATTACTGCACATTTCATTTGCTCTATCTCTGTTAGGGAAAAAGTTTCCTGCAGAACGACATTTGAATGTATCCAGAAAAATTTTGCTTAAAGAATAATTTTATAAAATTTTTTAAAGTCATTTGATTAACATTATATATTTATCATTTATATAATCGTTATTAACAATTTTCAGGAGCCATCAAAAATTTTCCTATCAGTAGAAGCCAGTCTATAATGTTGTATGTTTAAAAAGAGATATAAAAACTTAAGGTGCAGAAATTTTTAGTATTTCTTACTTTTAATAGTTTCTCATTTTTCCCCCATTCAATTTCTGAGCCTGGGCTGCCACTGATGGCACAGATCATTGATTCCCTGGATTTTTATTTAACAAGCATCCCTACCATAAGGACAGTCACTCAACAACTACAACTTCAAAATATTCTGACTTTTCCACTCTTTTAGTGGCAATGCTGGGGCCAGTCGTTATGCATATTATTCGCGATATGTAGTCTCAGCCTTCCTCCTTTGATTTTCGAAAAATCACGCTTTTCTGTGAAATCAATCAACATCATTATGTGAGAAATATCTGTATGTATAACCACAATATTCACCTGTTTATGCCATGCAGAAGGGTTATTGATCTGATAGAATAAATACAGTCAATTGGTGATATTAAATTTTTTGGTTGGAAAAAATGGGAGTCAGCTTACGATCAAGGTTGGCTTATAGTCTGGTTAATATGGTAATAGAAATGCTGTTTTAAAACTTGTCCCTATATTTATCACTGGAGACACCAGCTTTATCTGACTGAATGTGAAGTTTTTCATAGCACATTTTCAATATACTTTTAACATCATAACCTCAAGCTTGCTAGTTTTGCTCTAACTTCTTGCCATACACATTTCCTAAGTTATTTATATTGATTCTCTGATAAATTTACTTAATTTTGAATTAATTTTCCTTTATTGGATGTTAATTTTTTTGTAATTTACTTGATTAGTGAAATTAAAGTTTATAATCTTTCAATAATGGTGTCAATTATATTATACTCATTGTTTAGGTTGTTAATCAATTATGATTTTTTTTGCAGGATAACTCATACAGTTATATTAGAGGATCCCTTTGACGATCCACCAAATCTAATCTTTCCTGATCATTCTCCAAAGCCAACTAAAGAAAGACTTATGGTGAGTTCTGTAAGACAAAATATTTTGTGTATTAATGTTGTTAATTTATTCCAAATCGTATGTACCTACTTATACAAATGGAACTCCATTCATTGTATTTGTTGAACATAAGTTTTCCTATATTGGTTTTCTCTTTGGATTAAACTGCAAATTTGTTTAACTGTGCTAGGTCTGTAGTTTATGTAAATGCATGGAAAATTTTGAGTTCAGCTTCAGAAAAAGTTGATACTGTGACATAATGATTTAAATCCATTATAAATCAACAATAGACCATTAAGTTTATGACCGGTAGCTTACTCAGATTTCCATGATTTATCTCGTATCAAAGGCATTAGATAGTTTTTTTTTCAGTGTCTTTCACTATCAAGATTGACTTCTTATCATGAGGAATCACAAACTATACGAAAAGAATTCGACTCGCAGGGTAGTCTTCTGCAGGCCGCGGGTCAGGTGTGCTCGTCTCTGAGTCCTTTCTCATTCTCCCTCTCACTCTGTCTCTCTCTCTCTGGCTGCCCGTGGCGACGTTGTCGGATCGGAACTCCTTTAGTTTGCAGTGAAGTGCGAGTAGAGCGCAGTACACTAGCGAATGGTTATTGGTTCTAAGGCCCTCGCTAGTGGTGTCCTCTTCTGGGCTAATGTCTGTTGCTATAAAAGAAGAAACTCTGTACGTACGCGCAAAGCCGAAGAAGTTATTGAGCTACTATCAATTATCCTAAGCAATTCCGGCTTTTGTAGCTCCCATTGGAATTTGGCAAACGTGGGGGTTTGCCAATCTCTCATATTTGTTTTCCGTCAGAATGGTTCTGTCTATCTGTACGGTTCGTTTGTTTTCTTCGTTTTGAAATTTATTGTTCTTTCTTTCTCCATTTGTTGATTTTGAATTGGCAACGTAGTTACTTACATTGACGTAATCGCGCCCGGCGATCTTTCACTGTTTTAACGGTCTCCACTTCGTTGGTTTTCTTTTTTCGTTTTGTCAATTTCAAATCGCCTCTGTCTTCGTTTTTTCAAACATTTTACTTAATATCTAGAACATTAGGTTTTTCTGTCCATTTGTACGGTTTGTTTGTCTTCTTTGTTTTGAAATTATTTAATCGCTCTTTTTCAATTCGTTGATTTTGAACTTGTCAACGTATGAGCTTACTTTGTAGTGATCGCGCTCGACGATCGTTACTGTTCCTACGGTTTCCACCTCCTTGGTTTTTATTTTGCTTTGTTAATTATAATTTTGCCATTACCTCTTATTTTGACCTTAAGTTTTTACTTTTGCTTTTAACACAACGGTTGACAAATACATAGTCGTTTTTCATATATCCACTACCCTCCTTTACGGTTTTGAATTTTGACTACAACGTTCACCATTCCAAATTGTTGAATTTTTAACCTTAATTAGCTCTCCAGATCCTGCTTACACACTTTGTTCGTTTATTGTTCTTTTTACCTTTCTTGTTTTTATACACCATTGTGATTCTTATTCTTCTGGTTTTTATACTTTAGACATGTCTTTACATAAAGAGACACCAGTTTTTACATTATCGACTAAGGATCTCAACCGTTTTCACAATTTACATACTAGAATTAATAACATAGCAGCAGACATTAAATTTTTGAAACTATGTAGAGAACACAAAGTTATACCCAACTTTATGAACATTTTTTCTAAACTGAGAAAAGATCATATCACATCCACAGTAAAACAAATAGCCATCAACAAATGGTTTCAATTAGAAATTAGGAACCTATATGCTAAAAGGAGCTCTCTAGAAATTTCGGCCTATGAACTACACTTAAAAATTACAAAAATTTACATCCTGTTGAATTTGAATTATGGAACCATTTTGAACATAAGATGCATGAGACCAACACTCATAAGTTTCATATTAAATCCATAACTTTAGATAAAAAATTAAAGTTTCTTAAGAAACAAGGGGATATGACTATTGACAACATACCCAAAAAAACAAATCAACCCAGTATTACTTCACATACTTCTGATTTCACTGAAAACTTGTCCAATCTACCTTTTTCTCAGGATGAATTGTCTCTTTTAGATAGGGGTTTGAAATTTGCTTTCCCACCAAGGAATCCACCTATAGATAATTTAATCACAGACATTGAAAAATCCATTGAATTTTTCGATGAAAACTCCAAAAATTATATCCGACAAGCTTGTTCAATACAAATCCAACACAACTTGAACAAATTAAATAAGTTTCATCCCAAAAACTATTCCAAAACCATGAAACAACTCAGAGATAAAGATTGTTTTTACATTAAGGCTGACAAGGGCCATAAAATAGTGATCATGGATAAGACACAATACTTTGACAACGTCCAAATTATGTTGAACAATGGACCTTAAATTAAACTCAAGAAGAACCCATTAAATTCCATGATTCAAAAAACCAAAGACATCATTAAAGGATGTAAAACCATCATTGATAATAAATTAAGCTACAAGTTAAAAATTTCAAACCCAAACATACCTAAATTGTTCTGCCTCCCCAAAATACATAAAGATGACAAAGCCATGAGACCGATTGCATCAGGAATAAATAGCCCAACCTATAACTTGGCCAAATGGCTTAATAGTGAATTTAAACAGATGTCCTTCCCCGACAAACACTCTGTTAAAAATACCTATGACGTGATAAGTAAACTAAAAGACATAACATTAAAAGAGTGAGATTTTGGTCTCCTTTGACGTCAAAAGCCTCTTCCCAAGTGTACCTCTGGAAGAAACATCCGAAATTTTAAAATCATTGTTACTAAAACAAAATTTTTCTGATGAAATTGTCCTTGAATATTTACAACTTACTAATTTATGCATGTCACAGAACGTTTTTTCATTTAAAAATGAAATTTACAAACAAACTCAAGGCACTTCTATGGGAAACCCCTTATCTCCCTTTTTAGCCAACATTTTCATGTCCTCTTTTGAAAACGATTGCAAAGAAAAATTTCATTACTTTCCAGATATATGGTTGAGGTACGTGGATGACGTATTCACAATCTTTGATTTAAAGAAACAAAATGTAGATGAATTTGTTAATCAGTTAAACAACATATATCCTTCAATCAAGTTCTCTTATGAACTTCAAGAAAACAACACCTTGCCATTTTTGGACTTGCTTATCATAAATAATAGACAACACATTGAGTTTGACATTTTTAGAAAACCTACACATACTGATAACTTTATTCCTAACAACTCCTTTCACCCTATGAACCAAAAACAGCTGTGTTTCAATTTTTAACACACAGATTATGTAACATCCCCCTCAATAAAATCAGATATGCAAAGGAACTTAAACACATAAAACAAATTGCCGCTAAACTTGGATACGATAATAATTTAATTAATAAATTAGTGAGAAAACATAACTTTAATAAAACTTTGTCCAATGCCACTTCCCTAAAATTAGACACCAAAAAAGAGGACAAATTTGTAAAATTGCCTTATTTTCCACCATTAAACAGAGGCTTGAACAAAATTTTTAAACATAAGAATTATACCATAACATATACAAATCCTTTTAATTTGAAAAATGTACTGGGCAGTACAAAAGACAGAACAGAATCTTTGAACAAGTCCGGTATTTATAAAATACAATGCTCACACTGCGACAAAAAGTACATAGGACAAACAAGAAGGAAACTAATAACACGCTTCAAGGAACACATGGCTCACTATAAATATAATCGTTTTGAAAAATCAAGCGTTGCCAACCACATCTTTGAAACAGGTCATAGTATACACGTAAACGATTTAACACTGATAACTTCAGCCAATAACTCACTAAACTCGTTAGAAAACCTTCACATTTACAAAAACCGCGATACACTTATGAACACGGACACAGATTTCAACAAGACCCTATACAAATTGACAGATTTAAACGACACACACGCCGAAAAATCTTTCCGCGTTTCGCTTGTTTCTCGGTCGTCTTCTTAATACTTTCCGTTTCAACCTGGCAGTTGGCTTCCAGTCACTGGTGAAACAGGTTCTACCCCTGACGATGCCCACCTTGTGGGCGAAATGCATTGGGTTTTGTAGCCCTCTAATTGTTTTGGCTAAAGGAGTATTCTACTTTTGTTAGTTTTGGCCAAAGTTATTGAGCTACTATCAATTATTTCAGTATATAAGACGCAGGCTGATTTTGGGAGTCATTTTTCTAGAAAAAAAGTGCATCATATAGCCCAAAAAATGCAGTAGTTAAACGTTGTACTTCAACAGAAGTGATGATAACAATCAATCCTGAAATTGCTTGTTAATAATTTTCTGTGAAAATAAGTACAGTTGAGTCTTGTTATACGCGAGTATTGTGTTCCTGAAAATCATTATGTATATTGAATCTGCGCAAAACGGGAAGCTTATATGTAATAGTAGCGGTTGTGTTCCTAAATGTGCCAGTTTCCAACCCTTCAAGATTAAATAAATCATTGATACAACTACTTTTCATATACATTGAGGCATAAGAGCAGTAATTAATTTTACAGATCTTATAAAACCAATAAAGACATTAATAGAGTACACTACCTTTTTGAACTTCGCATGCTTGCAGTTTGCAAATTTGCTCTGAGACAATTTTTTATGGCTATTACTTCTGTTTCACGCTTATTATTTGCATTTCACGTCATGCAATTGTGATGCTACTTTTCTGTTTCGAAGTTCAGTTTAAACTTTGGTGCCCTAGAAAACGACTTTTTAATGCTATTGTTTTTGTGGCTTGGAAATGTTTGTTGCAGAACCAAAGAAGTCATCCATGCATCACGTACTCAACATTCCATGTCAGCAGTTCATTGATTCAAATTAAAGCATTTCCTTGGAATGAACAAAAGAAGATCGAAAATCGCATGCGAAAATGAGTGGAAGTAAACTGCACAATTGCTTAAAGAAGTGTTATCGCTTTGTAATGCTGGGTTTTCATTTGCTCTTACATGTTTTGAAAGTAATTAAAAGAATTTTTTTCACTTTTTGATGATAGGTTTTCATTTGCTGTTATGTTTTCTTTTATTTTCTGTTAAAATGCAATATTTATGATTAAAAGTGAATTTTTTAGGTTGAATCGGAAACGTACTCCTATTTTTACATTGCGTATGAGAAAATATGACTTGCACTTCGCGAATTTGCAATTCACGTATTTGCAATTCACGTCAGTTTCCGACATCAATTATTCGTGAAGTTCAAAAAGGTGGTGTACTGTAAAGTCAAAATTAATAAATCTTGACTATGAATAGGGCTGGATCTTGCTTAAGGTGGCTGGCTGGAGGAGGTATTGGGTAGCTGGGTCATCTATGATAGGTGTCATGATTTTACGTATCCCTTCAGTCCCTGTAGATTTTCTGAGTGATACACAAGCCTTTAATCTGTAGCCACTGGGCATGCACAGAAGCCTATGTGGTGACTGCAGATAGAGATAGTGAGGCTTCTCATGATCCTGAAATAAAACTGCAGATAACTATATCGTATATAACACGAGTCGGCTGTACAACATTAAATTAATTGTCTCCGTTGTATTTACTGCACATTTCTTATTGAGGATTTCCATAAAGTATATGCCTCTTCAATAAACTATAACCTCAATGCTACTTTAACAAAATACTTGAAGAAATTTTTGTTTTTTGTTAACATAAACACTTGACAAAGGTGAAATACTCCTTTAGCCATAACAACTAGAGGTCTACAAAACCCAATGCATTTCGCCCACAAGGTGGGCATCGTCAGGGGTAAAACCTGTTACAACAGTGGCTGAAAGCCAACTTTCAGTCACTGTTGTAACAGGTTTTACCCCTGACGATGCCCACCTTGTGGGCGAAATGCATTGGGTTTTGTAGACCTCTAGATGTTTTGGCTAAAGGAGTATTTCACCTTTGTTAGTTTTGGCCAAAGTTATTGAGCTACTATCAATTATAAACACTTGAATACAAAATTATTATATATATATATTATTTATATATTTTAAATTGGAATAGATGTTGGAGTATTATCATCCAATGCCAATTTAATGAGTGAGTGAATGGAAGTTTTAAGACGACCATTTTAACGTTACATTGATTGTAATTTTTGCAAAGTAGGTCATTATCATGACACTGTGAGGGAAGAAATTTCTATTCCTGAAGTTAACATTTTAGAAGTAGTACAGTAAAACCTGTAATGGGCGGAACCTGTATTTGACAGAAACCTGCCAAAATCTGAAAATGAAAATATAATCGTACCTATGATACTTTTTCATAAATGTCTGTCTGTAAGGTGGAACCTGCAAGATGCGGATGGAAAGAATTTTTCTTTTCTTAATAGGTACATTTTGAACCTCTGAAAGGCGGAATTAAAAAATCATTCTCTTTAAAGTGTCTTGAGAGCCTTACATATTTTCAGTTTATTTGCCATTTTGCACACCACATGGAGTATCATGCCTCTTTTGTTTTGAAAGGTTCTTTGTCCCCTCTTGGAAGTTGGGATAATGGATTTCATCAGGGGAAAGTGATGGAACAATTGACCACTCCTCAGGGTCGTATCATTTCTTTATGTGCTAGCATCTCGGACAACTCCCCCTTTGTCATTGCTTTTCCAACACCATGAAACTGTGCGTACAAGAATGGTTGAATTGGGATTGAGAAGTGACCAAGTCGTGGTTACCCAGGAGGTGGACTCTATTTGCAGTTCTTACCATGTAGTGGTTCCAGAGAAGTCCTTCAAAAAATAATTTCTTTCAGCACTCCCATCTGGTTTTCTGAATGTCAAAGAACACTGGTGTCTTCTAGAAAGATTCTACTTCATTGTCATCTTTTAAGTGTGCACCATTTAACACTCAAATATGAAATTAAGATCCAAACATTATTTTTCTTTGCTCTTCAAGTTGGTCAAAGTGGACATGCATTGTCATCTCTTTGATTTATTATTTCATTTTCCCTTTGTGTATCCTTCATCGGCAGTTTGTTTGTCTTTCTTTATTAATGTCTGTGTCAACCAGTATGCATTGCATTGTGTTTTGCTTATTAGACCTTAGTTGAAAAGTTTCTTTTGAGAAATAAGTCAAGAGTTGTTTGATAAATAGCACCCACAGCAACTTTCACCAAATTCACTACCGTGAATATAGCTTGCTGGCATTTAATGTCAACCAGATTGAGGGATCTCATCTGGGAAGTTAGAGAAAACCGGGGTGCAATGGTAAATGGGTGAGAAATATTTGAGTCAAGTGTAATTTATAAAGTGTGTGCATTGTTGTCTAAAGAACTTTCCTTGTGTGGTGTGATCATCTGCCACTCCCAGTAGCTCTTTCAAGATTCCAATAGAGAGCAATCAACTTTAAGTATTAAATTGCTATAAAATTAATGGGCTAGGGCGAGACGTGATGGAATTCCATCATAAAGATATAATGTGGCATTGTTAAAATTAAACTAATGCAGTATAATCACACATTGGCTTATTCCATGTATCACTATATATGAATGACTGGTTTCAGTGAATAATCAGTAATTTTTAATGGAAGATTAATAGTGTATATTAAATTTAGAATTGTGCATGCATGCAGTTTCAAGTTTATGTTCTCATTTATTGTCTATACCAGTTGTTGTTGTGGGATTAAAGCTTTTATTTCCTCAAAAACTCACAAAAACATTATTTTCTAGGTAAAATCTGCCAAAAAGAAAAAGTTGTGCAAATTATTTTAGCCTCTATAAGGCAGAAAACCTGCAAAAGTCAGAAAAATAGGCCAGACCCTTGAGGTTCCGCCTCTTGCAGGTTTTATTGTAGATGAGTTTTTTCCCCTCTTTCTTAATGTTTCTTTTGGAAAGGATATGAATGAAAAAGGATAGTAGATTCTTCATAAGTAAAAGTACATCAACTAAAAACATTTCAGAATGGCCTTATTGCACCAGATGAAGAAGTAGATGACACAAAAGGAAAATCTCTTGAAG
This sequence comes from Tanypteryx hageni, assembly GCA_028673005.1. NCBI lineage: Eukaryota > Metazoa > Arthropoda > Insecta > Odonata > Petaluridae > Tanypteryx > Tanypteryx hageni. Next base: position 175,759,309 of record CM054120.1, read on the forward strand.
AAGTTGAGGAAATGGTGCAAAAGAGGGAGGCCCAAGCACGTGCCACCATTCTGGAAATTGTTGGAGATATACCTGATGCTGATATAGCCCCTCCAGAAAATATTTTATTTGTTTGTAAATTAAATCCTGTAACTACTGATGAAGATTTGGAAATTATTTTTGGACGCTTTGGAACCATAAAGAGGTAAACTAAAAGTAGCATAAAAGTCCTGTGTGAGCAAATACAAGCAAATGGGTTAATTTGACTTTTTTATCAGCTATAAGTCTTGTCCTTTTTCTATCGGCATTCAGTGAATGTAACAGCAAAATTGCTGTTTTGATGAATTTCCTAAAATTTTGATTGAAGTACTATATTTGCTCAAGTAATTGCCTTCATCGCATAATTGCTTCATCTGAAATATGAGGAAGTGAAAGATTATTTTTTCTGATTTGATCATTTCCATATGGTAGTGAAAAACCACATATTTGACCACCCTTGTTTTAGTGCAAAAATAGTCTAAAAAAGTGGAGCAATTATTCAAATAAATATGGTAATTACCATATTTACCCAAATCCAAGATGACTCCCTACATTTAAGTCTGTCAATAAAGAAAAAATATTTGACCTAAGTCCTTGTGATTCCTGCAGACATGTAAAAGTAGGGATGCCAATGATATATTAATCTACCATATTTACTTGATTGTAAGCCTATCTTTTTCTACCTTTTAACAAATGACTCCACCTTTGTACACTTTGCCCATTCCCATCTATTCACACCGAGTTCAGATGAGAGAAAAATATTTCTCATCTGAGTGCTGTGTTCCACGGCCTCCTGCAATAGAATCACTATATGCTGCATTTTTAATCCAAATTTCGGACCTAGCTTGATGTCTACACTAAGGGATTCTCTTTTGCTGAAGCTTCTTAACCACCTGTGTTTCTCAGCAAGCATGTACTGCACTTTTGTGTATACGTCAGTATCATGAAAACTAAAAATGTTATTGGCATGGAGTCTCTTTCAAAAATAACTATTAACATTTCTGCACCTTTCGTTCACTTGATATATCTCTAACTATTAGGGGAAAAGTTTCCTTCAGAACGACATTTTCATGTCTCCAGAAAAAAATTTGCATGAAGAATAATTTTATAAAACTTTTTAAAAGCATCTTATTATTATTGTTATATATTTATCATTTATATAATTTTTATTAACAATTTTCAAGAGGCATAACAAATAAATGCCCCTATCAGTAGAAGCCAGTATATAATGTTGTGTGTTTAAAAAGAGATAAAAAATTTATGATGCAGAAATTTTTAGTATTTCTTACTTATATAATTTCTCATTTTTGCACCCTTCAATTTCTGAGCTTGGGTCAACACTGGTGACACATCATTGATTCCCTGGATTGTTATTTGATTAACAGGCATCCCTAACATAGTGACAGTCGCTCAACAACTACAGATACAACTTGCCCTTTGTCTGTGGGGAAATGCACGATGAAGACTGAATTCAGTGCGATAAGTGTAAAAAATGGTTACATGAAAAGTGTGCCAAATTTATTGATGAGGGCTATTGTTTGAACAATATGTTTTAATGTTAGTTTTGAAATTTATAGCCAATAATAACAGAAAACATACTTAAATGTGCTTTATTGAACAGGTCCAAATTACACAGCATCTTGGTCCAAATTACACGGCTTGGTTCCAAATTACATGGTTGTAAAATTTTCTTTTAACAATTGAAAAAATATTGGTTTATAGATAAATAAAAAATACTTGCATCAAAGTCAGCTGTATGTTATACTATTCGTCACAAAAAACCATTTCTACTCACCATGCTTTTTAGGAGTTTATATGCATTCAAAGTTAGGTGGTCCAAATTACACGGACTTCCCCTACACACTAACATTTACCCCAAGCAACCAAAATTCCATCCAATTAATAAAATGTCCTCCAATAAATTATCACTGAGACTATCATCTCTTAAGATATATTTTAACCCCAAAATCGCCCTCTCTGCACTGACTTGTGTTGCTGGTACACCCATAACAACTGTGGCTAAAATATCTTAGATAAAGTCTGCATGTCAGGACAGATTTTATGTTTTTCCATGGGAAATGGAGACGAAACTGAATTTACATTGCTGTAGTAAATATCCTCTTGAAATCAAACACAGAAAGAAAATTAGACTTACATGAACTTTCTTCAAACGGAGTCTCTAATGTGCATTTTTGCAGTCTGTAAAATACTTCACTAAAAATAACAAATTCGGTTTCAGTTCTTCAGAAAAATATTTTTTTTCGGTTTTGGTTCAGTTTCACTCCAGCTAAAATAACGGTTTTTTTCGGTTTTGGTTTTCGGTTTGGTTCTGGTTCAATGCCCTGCTATGCTAACCAAAAAACCGTCGTACAGACTTGGTTGAAGAGAGGAAATAAAAACGAAGGGTAGGGTGGAGGGGGAGAGGTGTATGCGCTTACAGAGGTTGAGGAACAGGCACAACAGGATGCTACCATGTTACAACACATAAACACAAAATATGACGTCTAGAAAACCCTAAATCACTCTTATATGATCTGTAACATATAGATTAAAAAAATTATTTGGGTTGAGGACAACATTTGCTAGAATAGTCCAAAACACCTTGTACCTATAAAGGTGAAGTACTCCTTTAGCCAAGCAATTAGAGGGTTACAACACCCAATGCATTTCGCCCACAAGGTGGGCATCGTCAGGGGTAAAACCTGTTTCAACAACTAATGTTTACGCACTTCTAGATGAGCTGGAGATTCGAAATTTTTTTCTTAGGTAGGATTTTGGACAAAACCGACTAGAAAAAACGAAAATCTTCAAAAAGTGCAACAATGCGGCCGCTAAAAATTCGCAATTGTTTAAACAAATTTTCATGGTTTATGTATTTCCGCATGTGCTACGGAGTTTAAATTTTTTTGTAAGTAGAATTCTTAAAAAAAACGAAATAGAGATTTTACAAATTTTGATATTTTAATTTGTTTGGCAGTTAAAAATTCGTAAATTTTAAACAATTGGATAACTATTTAGGTACTACGGGATGAGCTAGGACGCTGAAATTTTCAAATTATTTACAGAGTAGTGAATTTGCACAAATAAACATTTCAATTTTACCATATAGTAATTGCGGCGGCCGTTAAAAATTGTTTAAATTTAAACAATTAGAAAAATATTATTTTACTTCTATAAGTGCTACAACTTTAAAATTTGGCTAAAATATGTAGCATCAGTACCCCATAATGGAGAAAGTATAAAATTTATAAAATTGCAACATTTGGGGTTTTTTTAATCTATTATTTTTACATGTGGGAAAAACAAAAATCGCTTCGACGTTGAAATATTTAGAATTAAAAGAATATTTGTAATAATAAAATGTCTGTCTTAAAAATGAATGTTTTTTCAAGGTGAGATGAAATGCTTGCAGTATGCAAGCATCAACAACTAGTATGCTATATGTTGTGTGTTATATCCTCCTCTGTAAGAGTCGTCGATATATAATGATAACATATAGGAGGATACTAATCTCCAGCCCAAACTACAATAGCTAGAGATCTGAAAGTTTTAGGTTTTGTAGATATGATAGAGAAACCTTCAGATAAAATAAGACTTCTCACCTAAGTGACATGAGTTCGACCTCAAAAATTCCGAAATTTGCGTTTTTTCCCTTAAGAAATGCATTGCGCCATTTTTGTAAATTAATTATGGGCACTTGCAACGTCGCAGCGATTTTTGTTTTTCCCACATGTAAAAATTATAGATTAAATAAATCCCCAAATTTGCAATTTTAAAAATTTTATACTTTCTCCATTATGGGGTACTAATGCTACACATTTTAGCCAAATTTTAAAGTGTAGCATTTCTAGAAGTATAATAATATTTTTCTAATTGTTTAAATTTAAATAATTTTTAACGGCCGTTTCAATTCATATATGGTAAAATTGAAATGTAAATTTGTGTAAATTCACTACTCTGTAAATAATTTGAAAACTCCAGCTTCCTAGCTCATCCCTTAATGTCTAAACAGATATCTATATGTTTAAACTTTAAGGATTTTTAACTGCCAAACAAATTAAAATATCCTAATTTGTATAATCGCATTTCGTTTTTTAAAGAATTCTACTTATTAAAAAAATTTCAGCTCCGTAGCACATTCGGAAATGCCTAAACCCTGAAAATTTGTTTAAACAATTGCGAATTTTTAGCGGCCGCATTGTTGCACTTTTTAGAATTTTCGTTTTTTCTAGTCGGTTTTGCACAAAATCCTACCAAAGAAAAAAATTTCAAATCTCCAGCACATCTGGAAGTGCCTAAACATTAGTATCCTCCTGTTATCATTATATATCGACGACTCTTACAGAGGAGGATATCATTCTATATAGACGTTCCTTACAGAGGAGGAGGATATAACATACTAGTAGTTGGTGCTTGCATACTGCAAGCATTTCATCTCACCTTGAAAAAACATTCATTTTTCTGACAGACATTTCATAATTACAAATATTCTTTTAATTCTAAAAATTTCAACTGCGCAGCGATTTTCGTTTTTCCCACATGTAAAAACAATAGTTTAAAAAAATCCCCAAATGTTGTAATTTTAAAAATTTTATACTTTCTCCATTATGGGGTACTAATGCTGCACATTTTAGCCAAATTTTAAAGTTGTAGCATTTCTAGAAGTATAAAATTATTTTTCTATTTGTTTAAATTTAAATAATTTTTAACGGCCGCCACATTTCACATATAGTAAAATTTAAATGTTTATTTGTGCAAATTCACTACTATGTGAATAATTTGAAATTTTCAGCTTCCTAGCTCATCCCGTAGTACCTAAACAGTTATCGAATTGTTTAAATTTTAAGAATTTTTAACTGCCAAACAAATTAAATTATCCTAATTTGTATAATCCCTATTTCGTTTTTTAAGAATTCTACTTACAAAAAAATTTCAACTCCGTAGCACATGAGGAAATGCATAAACCATGAAAATTTGTTTAAACAATTGCGAATTTTTAGCGGCCGCATTGTTGCACTTTTTAAAGATTTTCGTTTTTTCTCATCGGTTTTCCACAAAATCCTACCTAAGAAAAAATTTTGAATCTCCAGCTCATCTGGAAGTGCCTAAACATTAGTATCCTCCTATATCCTCCTCCTCCTCCTCTGTAATAAATGTCTATATAGAAGGATATCATTATATATCGACGACTCTTACAGAGGAGGATATAACATACTAGTAGTTGATGCTTGCATGCTGCAAACATTTCATATCACCTTGAAAAAACATTCATTTTTCAAACAGAAATTTCATTATTACAAATATTCTTTCAATTCTCCGCAGCGATTTCCGTTTTTCCCATATGTAAAAATAATAGTTTAAAACAATCCCCAAATGTTGCAATTTTAAAAGTTTTACACTTTCTTCATTATAAGGTAATAATGCTACACATTTTAGCCAAATTTTAAAGTTGTAGCACTTCTAGAAGTAAAATAATATTTTTCTAATTGTTTAAATTTAAATAATTTTTAACGGCCGCCGCAATTCATATATGGTGAAATTGAAATGTTTATTTGTGCAAATTCACTACTCTGTAAATAATTTGAAAATTTCAGCTTCCTAGCTCATATCGTAGTACCTAAACAGTTATCAATTTGTTTAAACTTTAAGAATTTTTAACTGCCAAACAAATAAAAATATCAAAATTTCTATAATCCCTATTACGTTTTTTTAAGAATTCTACTTATTAAAAAAATTTAAACTCCGTAGCACATGCGGAAATACATAAACCCTGAAAATTTGTTTAAACAATTGCGAATTTTTATCGTCCGCATTGTTGCACTTTTTCAAGATTTTCGTTTTTTCTAGTCGGTTTTGCACAAAATCCTACCTAATAAAAAAATTTCGAATCTCCAGCACATCTGGAAGTGCCTAAACATTAGTATCCTCCTGTTATATGTATGTTATATCCTTCTCCTCTGTAAGAGTCGTCGATATATAATGATGATAACATATATATAACATATAGGAGGATACTAATGTTTACGCACTTCCAGATGAGCTGGAGATTCGAAATTTTTTTCTTAAGTAGGATTTTGGACAAAACCGACTAGAAAAAACGAAAATCTTCAAAAAGTGCAACAATGCGGCCGCTAAAAATTCGCAATTGTTTAAACAAATTTTCATGGTTAATGTATTTCCGCATGTGCTACGGAGTTTAAATTTTTTTGTAAGTAGAATTCTTAAAAAAAACGAAATAGAGATTTTACAAATTTTGATATTTTAATTTGTTTGGCAGTTAAAAATTCGTAAATTTTAAACAATTGGATAACTATTTAGGTACTACGGGATGAGCTAGGAAGCTGAAATTTTCAAATTATTTACAGAGTAGTGAATTTGCACAAATAAACATTTCAATTTTACCATATAGTAATTGCGGCGGCCGTTAAAAATTGTTTAAATTTAAACAATTAGAAAAATATTATTTTACTTCTATAAGTGCTACAACTTTAATATTTGGCTAAAATATGTAGCATCAGTACCCCATAATGGAGAAAGTATAAAATTTATAAAATTGCAACATTTGGGGTTTTTTTAATCTATTATTTTTACATGTGGGAAAAACAAAAATCGCTTCGACGTTGAAATATTTAGAATTAAAAGAATATTTGTAATAATAAAATGTCTGTCTTAAAAATGAATGTTTTTTCAAGGTGAGATGAAATGCTTGCAGTATGCAAGCATCAACAACTAGTATGCTATATGTTGTGTGTTATATCCTCCTCTGTAAGAGTCGTCGATATATAATGATAACATATAGGAGGATACTAATCTCCAGCCCAAACTACAATAGCTAGAGATCTAAAAGTTTTAGGTTTTGTAGATATGATAGAGAAACCTTCAGATAAAATAAGACTTCTCACCTAAGTGACATGAGTTCGACCTCAAAAATTCCGAAATTTGCGTTTTTTCCCATAAGAAATGCATTGCGCCATTTTTGTAAATTAATTATGTGCACTTGCCGGTAAGATAGAAAGATGAAATTTTCAGTGTTGCTAGATGACCGCAATATCTATTAGGAATTATTGTCACTTTTACTTACAGTGTCTTGTGTTCGACTCCCGAGACCCCGGAATATCTCCCATAAGTTAGCATGGGAAAATGCAATCCAGTGTGTAGACCAATCTAATCAGTTTAGGAAGCTGAAATTTTGCAAGATTATAGAACTTTTCTCATAACCAACTATAAAAATAGAAAATTTTAAAATTGTTCATTTTTAGGGGTTGTTTTAGCCCCATTAGAACATTAAAGTTTAATAATTGTTTAGGTACTACGGGATGAGCTAGGTAGCTACAATTTTCAAATTATTTACAGAAATGTGCATTTGCTCAAATAAATATTTCAATGTCCCCATATATATTGCGGCAACCATTATAAATGTTTAAATTTTAAACAATTAGAAAAACATTATTTTACTTCTAGAAGTGCTACAACTTTAAAATTTGGCTCAAATGTGTAGCATTAATACCCCATGATGGTGAAAGTGTAAAATGTTTAAAGTTGCAACATTTGGGGATTGTTTTAAACTATTATTTTTACATGTGGGAAAAATGAAAATCACTGCGGAGGTGAAATCATTAGAATTAAAAGAATATTTGTAATGATGAAATGTCTGTCTGAAAAATGAATGTTTTTTCAAGGTGAGATTAAATTCTTGCAGTATGCAAGCACCAACTACTAGTATATTATATCCTCCTCTGTAAGAAACGTCTATATATAATGATATATATAGGAGGATACTAATGTTTAGGCACTTCCAGATGAGCTGGAAATTCGAAATTTTTTTCTTAGGTAGGATTTTGTTCAAAACCGTCTAGAGAAAACGAAAATCTTAAAAAAGTGCAACAATTCACAATTATTTAAAGACATTTCCATTGATGATGTATTTCCGAATGTGCTACAGAGCTGAAACTTTTTTTATAGATAGGATTTGTAAAAAAAACGAAATAGGGATTATAGAAATTTTGTTGTTTTAATTTTTTTGGCAGTTATAAATTCTTAAAATTTAAACAAATAGATAACTGTTTTGGTACTAGGGGATGAGCTAGGAATCTGAAATTTTCAAGTTATTTACTGAGTAGTGAATTTGCACAAATAAACATTTGTATCTCTCCATAAATATTTTGCTGTGGCCATTAAAAATGTTTAAATTTTTAACAATTCGAAAAATATAATTTCACTTCTAGAAGTGCTACAACTTTAAAATTTGGCAGAAATGTGTAGCATTAGTACCCTATAATGAAGAAATTATAAAATTCTTAAAATTGCAAAGTTTGGGGATTGTTTTAAAATATTATTTTTACATAAGGGAAAAATGAAATCGCTGTGGTGGTGAAATCTTTAGAATTAAAAAAATATTTGTAACGATGAAAAATCTCTCTGAAAAATGAATGTTTTTCAAGGTGAGATTATATGCTTGCAGAATGCAAGCACCTTCTACTAGTATCATATATCATCATTATATATAGACGTTCCATACAGAGGAGAATAATATAACATATATGTAGGATATATATAGTAGGATAGTAATGTCCAGCCCAATCTGCAAGAGCTTGAAATTGTAGTTTTTGTAGATATGATGGAGAAACCTACAGATAAAATGTGACTTCTCTCCTATTTGACATCAGTTCAACTACAGAATTTCAAAATTTGCACTTTTTCCCATAAGAAAAGCATTGCGGCTTTTTTGTAAATTAATTTTAGGCACTTGCCCATAAGTTAGAAAAATTAAATTTTCATCGCTGCTAGATGGCTGCAATGTCTATTAGGAATAGTTATTACTTTTGCTTACAGTGTACTGGGTTCGACTCCAGTTGCCCCGGAATATCTCCCATAAGTTAGTATGAGAAAAAGTTATTCCATTGTGTAGACCAATCTAAGATGTTTAGGAAGCTGAAATTTTGCAGAATTATAGAATTTTGCTCCCAACCAACTATAAAAATCGAAAATTTTAAAATTGATAGTTCTTAGGGGTTGTTTTACCTCCAGTTGCACATTAAGGTTTAACAATTTTTATCTTGGAAACTATAAGTAGTAGATTCAAGTATTTTCAAACGCATTGATAAAAAGAAAATTTTGAAAAAGTTCAACAATGAGGCAGCTAAAGATTCGCAATTGCTTAAACATATTCTTAAGGTTTTTGTATTCTGAATGTGCTACGAAGCTGAAATTTTTTTTCTGCTAGACTTGGTAAAACATGAAATAAAGATTATAGAAATTTTGATGTTTTAATTTGTTTTGCTGTTAAAAATACTTAAAGTTAAAAAAAATAGATAAATGCTTAGGTACTTTAGGGCAAGCTAGTAAGCTGAAATTTTAAAGTTATGTAGAACTTAGTGCATTGGAACTAAGAAACATTTGAAAATCTCCAGCAAAGTTATTGCGGCCGTATTAAATTTTTCAAATTTAAACAAATAATTATTATTTCACTTCTATATGTGTTGCAACTTCAAAATTTGACAAAAATATGTGGAATTAGTACCTTACATTGGATAAAGTATAATATTCATAAAATCGCAAATTCAAGGCATTGTTTCAATCAAATATTGTTCAATAAGGAAAGATTGAAATTGGGTGTAGAGGTGAAATCTTTTGAATTTAAAAAATATTTATAATAATGTTATATCTCAATGAAAAATTAATCTTCATCTGGGTGAGATGAAATGCTTGCAGAATGCAAGCACCAACTACTTGTATATCATATCACTATATATAGATGTTCTTTACAGAGGAGAACGATATAACATATATATACTAGTAGAAGGTGCTATTTTGATATTTTAATTTGTTTGGCAGTTATAAATTCTTAAAAGTTGTAACAAATAGGTAAATGTTTAGACACTACGCAGCGAGTAAGGGAGCTGAAAATTTAACGATATTTCGAGTTTGGTCTATATAAACGAATAAACATTTCAATGTATCCATGAAATCCTTATTGTGGCCATTAAAAATTATTCAAATTTAAACAATTAGATAAATGTTAATCACTTCTAATTGTGCTATAATTTTAAAATTTGGCAGAAATGTATGCCATTATTTACCCAATTTGGAAAAAGTATATTATTCTTAAAATTGCAAATATTAATGTTGTTTTACTCCATTATTTTTCCATAAGGAGAAAAAGAATATCGGTGTAGAGGAGAAATCTTTTGACTTAAAGAAATATTTTCAATGATGAAATATCTCTCTGAAAAATTAATGTTTTTTCAAGGTGAGATGAAATGCTTGCAGTATGCAAGTACCTTCTACTAGTATATCTTATCATTATATATAGACGTTCCTGACAGAGGAGTAAAATATAACATACAAGTAGTTGGTGCTTGAATTTTGCAAGCATTTCATCTGACCCTGATATACATTAATATTTCAGAGAGATATAACATTATTAGAAATATTTTTTTAATTCAAAATATTTCCCCTCTGCCCCCAATTTCCATATTTCCTTATTGAACAATATTTGACTAAAACAATGCCTTAAATTTGCAATTTTAAGAGTATTATACTTTATCCAATGTAAGCTACTAATTCTACACATTTTCGTCAAATTTGAAGTTGTAGCACATCTGAAAGTGGAATAATATTTATATAATTGTTTAAATTTTAAAAGTTTAATACGGCCGCAATAACACTTTGTTCGAGCTTTTCTAATGTTTGTTAGTTTCAATGCATTGAGCTCAACTTAACTTGAAAATTTCAGCTTCCTAGCTTGCCCCAAAGTACCTAGACATTTATCTATTAGTTTAAATTTTAAGAATTTTTAACAGCCAAAGAAATTAAAATACAGTAAAACTCGTTTATAACGAACATGTAAATAACAAAATCTCGTCTGTAACGAAAAAATTTCTCGGTCCCTTGGACTTCTCCATAACTGCAGTAATTACATTTCACTGGTGTACCGAACACGAATGTTACGAAATCTTGGCTATAAGGAAGTATTTCTTGGTCCCTCGACCAAAAAATGTCCCATTTACAACGAATTTGGCAATCTCAGATACAAAAGTAAAATATTGAGAGACCCTGTTACATTGCACTCATATATGGTTTCATAGCCCCGTAAATTGCCCCTCCCTTCTGTAGCCGTCACACACGCTTGCTCAAGCTGCCTCCCTCACCCCCCAGCTGGCAAGCCAACGAGTACGGCCACAGCCGTACTGAAGCTGTTCCGTCCCATACCCCGTGTGAGACTCATTTTTATAGGTTTTATTAATAACTACATATTTTAATTTATGCGATAAATAAACTTAATTTGCATGATATCATAAAATATGGTATAAAATCATAGCAATAAAAATGTTAAATCCAACAGAAAGAAACAAAAAAGGTCTTACACAGTGAATAAGAAAGAAAATTGAGAACGCTGCATATTATAAAAAACTTTTAATACAATTTAAATCTTATTAGGTGCATAATATTAAACAACAAATATTTAAAGTTTTTTAAAGAATGAATCAATTGTTGATTGACGAGCGGCTGTCTTTGATGCTGCATGGGCTGCGTTTTCAAGGCGGTGAATCATTCTAAACATTTGGTCATCTACGTTCAGCTGACTTATATACCTTCGGAATGTTTCCAAAGCTTCCATTCCCTCAGCTCGAGTCACTGGCTGACATTCCTCATCATGGTCATCCTTGTCTTCACCCTCTGAGTCCCCTTCCGAGCCACCCCCACTGCGAGAATTGAGTATCTCCTCGACAGTCTGTATGGCTGCGACGGGAGTGGAATCGTCCGCCGACACGTACTCATCAAAATTTAAAGATGACTCAAAAAGTGACAGGATATTATCCCACCTATCAGTGGCATCTGGGCTATTTTCTACTCCTGAAAGGGAGTCCATATCAGGGATAACCTCTTCGGCATCATTGATTTCCCCGAACCCAGCCTTTCGGAAGCAGTTCTGCACTGTTTGAGGATTAACTTGGTCCCATGCCTCCTACAGCAAGAAAAGGGAAGACGGATAAGCAAATGCCATATTTTCGCATGGATGATAGTATAACAAACATAATGGAGAAAATAACTATACTCACAGCGAGAAAGTGCATGGCTTGGTAATGTTTATTTTCATGGCTTCCTTGTTTTTCTTCTGTTCAATTAAATTCAATAGCCGCCGAACTACCATCTTTCTGAAGTAATGTTTCACTGCTCTGATAATTGCCATATCGAGAGGCTGAAACGTTGATGTTGCATTTGGTGGAAAGAATTCCACAAGCACATTTTTCAGGAATTCCAAATCTGTCGGGTGTGCAGGGCAGCGATCAATAAATAGAAGAATTTTCAGGTTTTCCCTGCCCATCTGTCGATCTAGCTTCTTTAGCCACTCAATAAAAATAGATCCCGTCATCCAGGTCTTTTTTTGGTGCTTATATTCACATGGAAGTGTTTTTATGTTCTTGAAGCACCTTGGTTTCGCAGATTTCCCAATTACAAAGGGCTGAAGTTTCTCTGAGTCATCCATATTACAGCATAGCAGCACAGTGACTCGCTCTTTGCTGCGCTTACTGCCGTGGCAAGACTCCGTACGCGACACCATGCTCTTGTCTGGTAGGAGATTGAAGAACAGTCCCAATTCATCAGCATTGAAGGTGTTCTTGGGAGCATATCTCGGGCGTTTGGTCTGAAGAATCTCAGTAATCCATAGATCAACTGATGTTTGATTGACAGCATGAGATTCGCCACTAATTTGACAGTATACTATTCCTTTCCTTTTCCTAAAGCGATCTAGCCATTCGTTATTAGGAGAGAAGCCTTCGATACTTAATCTCGTAGCGATTTTCGCTGCTTCTTCATTAATGTGCTCCCCACTTAGAGGGATATCTGGGGCCCTCGCTTGATGAAACCACTCTGCAAGCACGTCCTCAAGGTCCTCATTCTTCGCAGTTTTCAGTTTCTTTCTCTTTGCGTTGCCCTCAACAGCTGCCTTTTCAATGGCTTCTCGCTGGGCCAAAATAGTGTAAAGGGTTGACGGAGAGATTTCATATTTATGAGCAATATCCTTTTTGGTAAGATTGCACGTATTCCTACTCAGGCCATTTAAAATTTTTAACTTTTCTTCTATGGTAAGGGATTTTCTCTTTAGCTTTGCTCTCTTCTCTCCTGCTGGCTGAATGGAAGACATGTCACTGTCACTTGAGCACACGAAAAGTCCAAATGCTCACCTCACTTCAATACGCAAGAAGAGATCTGGATGCCTTTCCAGCGCTCGAAAGTCTCCACAGGCTTGTGTGCCTATCAGCGACAAGCGTTTCTCCATATCCCTTGTTGCTTCAGTTTGCCTATTTTTCCTTCTCCCTCCCCTCGAAATTAAACCCGATAGCGAATGGCTCATTGTAAAGTAGCCAATAGCATCGGGTTTCACGAATTAGGTTCTGTCCCTTAAATGCATTGTAGGCCTAAAGTGCAGATCTGGTGTGATGTGAGACTGGCTCCTGGGGAGTAGCGGGGTCTAAAATTGCGTAATAGGAGCGGTGGCTGGTACACACGTCACGGCCTGAGTAAACGCAATCAGCACGAAATAATGATATAGGCACAAAAAGGTAAACATATGTGAAAAAATGTATTGCAAGTCCTTAAAACAATTTAATTAGTAGTTCACTAAAATCTCCATTCATCAGAAACGTATGCTTTTCTTATGGGTAAAAACGCAACTTTCGGATTTTCTGGAGTCGAACGTATGTCACTTAGGTGAGTTGACTCATTTTATCTGTAAGTTTCTCCATCATCTACAAAAACTGAAACTTTCAGCTCTCTAGCTCTTGTAGTTTGGGCTGGACATTAGTATCCTCCTTTATGTTATCATTCTATATAGACGTTCCTTACAGAGGAGGGGGAGGAGGATATAACATACTAGTAGTTGGTGCTTGCATACTGCAAGCATTTCATCTCACCTTGAAAAAACATTCATTTTTCAGACAGTAATTTCATCATTACAAATATTCTTTTATTTCTAAAGATTTCAACTCCACAGCGATTTTCGTTTTTCCCACATGTAAAAATAATAGTTTATAAAAATCCCTAAATGTTGCAATTTTAAACATTTTAGACTTTCTCCATTATGAGGTACTAATGCTACACATTTCAGCCAAATTTTAAATTTGTAGCACTTCTAGAAGTAAAATAATATTTTTCTAGTTGTTTAAATTTAAATAATTTTTAACATTTCAATTTTACCATATATGTATTGCGGTGGCCGTTAAAAATTATTTAAATTTAAACAATTAGAAAAATATTATTTTACTTCTATAAGTGCTACAACTTTAAAATTTGGCTAAAATGTGTAGCATTAGAACCTTATAATAAAGAAAGTGTAAAATTTTTAAAATTGCGACATTTGGAGATTGTTTTAAACTATTATTCTTACATGTGGGAAAAACGAAAATCGCTGCAGAAATGAAATCTTTAGAATTAAAAGACTATTTGTAATGTTGAAATTTCTGTCTGAAAAATGAATGTTCTTTTAATGTGAGATGAAATGCTTGCAGTATGCAAGCACCAACTACTAGTATGTTATATCCTCCTCTGTAAGAGTCGTCGATATATAATGATATAACATACTAGTAGTTCGCGCTTGCATACAGCAAGCATTACATCTCACCTTGAAAAAACAATCGTTTTTCAGAAAGACATTTAATCATCACAAATATTCTTTTAATTCTAAACATTTCACTACCGCGATTTTCGTTTTTCCCTTATGTTAAAATGATAGTTTAAAACAATCCTCAAATTTTGCAATTTTAAAAATTTTACACTATCTTCATTATGGGGTATTAATGTTACATATTTTAGCCAATTTTTAAAGTCCTAGCACTTCTAGAACTAAATTAATATTTTTTAATTGTTTAAATTTAAATAATTTTTAACGGCCGTTGCAATTCATATATGGTAAAATTGAAATGTTTATTTGTGCAAATACACAACTTTGTAAAAAATGTGAAAACTTCAGCTTCCTATCTCATCCCGTAGTACCTAAACATTTATCTATTTGTTTAAACTTTAAGAATTTTTAACTGCTAAACATTTTAAAATATCGAAATTTGTTAATCCCTATTTCGTTATTTTAGAAATTCTACCTATAAAAAAAATTTCAACTCCGTAGCACATGCGGAAATACATAAACCTGAAAATTCGAATTTTTTTTCTTATGTAGGATTTTTTGCAAAACCGACTAGAAAAAACGAAAATCATGAAAAATGCAACAATGCGGGCGCTAAAAATTCGCAATTGTTTAAACAAATTTTCAAGGTTTACGTATTTCTGCATGGGCTATGGAGTTGAAATTTTTTTATAAGTAGAATTCGTAAAATAACTAAATAGGGATTATACAAATTTTGATATTTTAATTTGTTTGGCAGTTAAAAATGCTTAAAGTTTAAATAAATAGATAACTGTTTAGACATTACGGGATGAGCTAGTAAGCTGAAATTTAAAATTTATATGCAGAGTAGTGCATTGGCACAAGTAAACATTTGAATCTCTCCATAAACATATTGCGGCGGCCGTTAAAAATGTTTGAATTGGAAAAATATTTCTTTACTTTTAGAAGTACTACAACTTTAATATTTGGCAGAAATGTGTAGCATTTGTATCCCATAATGGAGAAAATATTAAATTCTAAAAATTGCAAAGTTTTGGGATTGTTTTAATCTATTATTTTTACATAAGGGAAAACAGAAAATTGCTCCGGAGATGAAATATTTAGAATTAAAAAAATATTTGTAATGATGAAATATGAAAAATTAATGTTTTTTTGTGTTGAGATGATATGCTTGCAGATGCAAGCACCAACTACTAGTATGTTATATCCTCCTCCTCTGTAAGAAATGTCGATACATAATGATAACATATATATAGGAGGATACTTATGTTTAGGCACTTCCAGATGAGCTGGAGATTCTAAATTTTTTTCTTAGCTAGGATTTTGTGCAAAAATGACCAGAAAAACGAAAATCTTAAAAAAGTGCAACAATGCGGCCGATAAAAATTCGTAATTTTTTAAACAAATTTTCAAGGTTTATGTATTTCCGAATGAGCTACGGAGCTGAAATTATTTCTAGAGGTAGCATTTTAGAAATTTTGAAATTTTTATTTGTTTGGCAGTTAAAAATTCTTCAAGTTCAAACAAATAGGTAGATGCTTAGACAGTATGCCGCAAGTTAGGGAGCTGAAATTTTATAATTATTTAGAGTTTAATCTATATAAACGAATAAACATTTCAATATATCCATAAAATTGTTATTGCGGCCGTTAAAAATTATTAAAATTTAAACAATTAGATAAATGTTATTTCACTTCTAATTGTACTATAAATTTATAATTTAGCAGAAATGTGTGGCATTATTTACTCAATGTGGAAAAAGTATAATATTTCGAGAATTTTAGTAATTAGTGTTTGTTTTACTCCATTATTGTTCCATAATGAAAAAACGAAAACCCGTCCAGAGGAGATATCTTAAGAATTAAAGAATTATTTCTCATGATGAAATATATCTCTGAAAAATTAATGTTCTTTCAAGGTGAGATTAAATGCTTGCAGTATGCAAGCACCTTCTACTAGTCATTATATATAGACGTTTCTTTCAGAGGAGGAGGAGGATACTAATGTTTAGGCACTTCCAGATGAAATGGAGATTCGAAATTTTTTTCTTATGTAGGATTTTGTGCAAAACCGACTAGAAAAAACGAAAATCATGAAAAAGTGCAATGCGGCTGCTATAAATTCGAAATTGATTAAACAAATTTTCAAGGTTTACGTATTTCCGCATGTGCGCCGGAGTTGAAATTTTTTTTACATGTAGAATTCGTAAAAAACGAAATAGGGATTATACAAATTTTGATATTTTTATTCATTTGGCAGTTAAAAATCCTTAAAGTTTAAACATATAGATAACTGTTTAGACATTACGGTATGAGCTAGGAAGCTGTAGTTTTCAAGTTATGTACAGAATAGTGCATTTGCACAAATAAACATTTGAATCTCTCCATAAATATATTGCGGCGGCCGTTAAAAATGTTTAAAATTTAAACAGTTGAAAAAATATTATTTCACTTCTTGAAGTACTACAACTTTAAAATTTGGCAGAAATGTTTAGCATTAGTACTCCATAATGGAGAAAGTATAAAATTCTTAAAATTGCAAAGTTTTGGGATTGTTTTAATCTATTACTTTTACATAAGGGAAAAACGAAAATTGCTCCCGAGGTGAAATATTTAGAATTAAAAAAATATTTGTGATGATGAAATATGAAAAATAAATGTTTTTTTATGCTGAGATGATATGCTTGCAGAATGCAAGCACCAACTACTAGTATGTTATATCCTCCTCCTCCTCTGTATGAAACGTCAATATATAATGATATAATACTACCTATTTTAATTTCCATTAATAGAATCTGGGGAACAAATTAGATCTTATAACGTCATTTCTTATGGAAGTACGTTTTCCGAATAGCGGTTTCAGTTAACGCTCGATTTTCCTGACACCAATCAAGAGCGTTAATCGGGAAGCGGGTGTATGTAAAATGTGGTGCAGTTAGTGAATTGCACGATTAGTTGTTTTTTTAACTGCATGTTTACTTAAGGGTGAAATGTAATGATGAATTGCATTCTAAAAGAGAGAATATATCATACGCATGTGACTTTACCCCAAATTATTATTAGCAAGAGAATTGGGATGTTAAAGGTCTTTTCAACGTTAAAAATTTTTTAAAATCATTTCATCAGTTTATTGATTACATATACAGTATAGATAAAATTATTAGATTTATATTAGAAGTAGTACCACATTTACTTTAATCCAAGATGAGGTTTTTTATACCTACTTGCAACTTTAAAAATCAAGGATTTTCTTAAATTCAAGTACAGCAAAACCCCATTATTTCAATCATGGATAATTCAAAGTAGGGTGTAATTTGAAGATCAAAACCCAGCCAACAGCATAGGATTTTCATACTAAAAAGTACAGATTATTTGAAATACGTCTACAATGAAATTCAAAGTGACGATCTGGTCCAGGGACTCGCAAACAGTTCGTTTAATTTGAAACCCTGTTGTGTGTATAAGTGAAAGGTTTATGCACACCATCATACCACATTTTTGTTCCATTTCTCACACACGAAATACATACAATGCCCCAAAAAGGTGATTCCTTTTCACATATTTAATAGTCAACATGAAATAAAAGTTGTAGATGATACAAATAAATGAATCATCTTATCCTTGCATCATTAGACCTCTTGCAAAGTTTTGTTTACACTCTTGGCATGTCACTCAAAGTAAATTGTTTAGTGTGAATGCTCATATTCTCAAGCAAACAGCAAAATTAGAGAACCAAGCTGAAATAAATAGAGGTTGCAAAAACCTCTACTATCTCAATCCTTATGATCACTAGCTTATCATATCCCAAACCTTCCCATGAAGAAATGATGACTTGCTATGATGACCTACAGACCAATTTTCTTCTTTAATCCCATGAGTAGAGAACGTATTCAAAACAATCATGTATACTTTGTAGCCACTGTTTTCCAGAACGTTCACTACATTTCAAAAGAACTCACTGACTCCTATACCTACTTTTTTTTAGCTTCACACCTGAATGTTAATTTTGGGTAATGTGCTCTAAATGCTAGTCTTGAGTAACCTGTGATTGTGTTGTGTATTTTATTATCTTATTACTTGATTTGTATTCATGAGTGAACCCCTTTAAATAAAATGTCCCTCAATAAGCCAAGTTCAAATTTTAAGTTGAAAAGGAAATATGAAGATGATATTGCTCTCCAGGAATTTAACTTAGCTTGGGAAGATGTTTTCGTTTACGAAGAAAGAAGGTGCAAAGCCATTGTGTTTGATTTGTGGTGCCTGTGTTGCTGTGCCTAAAAAATTTCATTTAGGATGGCATTTTAAGCAAAAGCATTCCGAGTTTGGCTCAAAGTATACTGATGGCTATACTTTATGTATTGATTTAATTTCTAAAACTGAAAGTGTGGTCCAGACAAGTATTTTTTCAGAAAGCATGGTGCAAGCGTCATATGAAATCTCTCTCTTGCTTGCTCGTACTCTGATGGAGAAGGGATTGTAAAATCAAGTCTTTTGATGCTTGCAAAATATAGTGGTGGCCCAAAAGTAAAAAGAATGGTTGACATTACACTTTCAAGAAATACTGCAATGAGGAGAATAGATGTCTGGTAATGTTGAAAAACAAAACACTTCTTTTTTATCTGCATGCAAATTATTTTCATTAGTTCTTGATTAAAGTTGCTATAATACTGATACAGCTCAGCTCTGTGTTTCTCTGTATGCCCTGTGCATAGCGAGAGAGGGGGAGGGGGAATCGCTCTCCCTTGGACCACAACTGGGTGGCATGCAACACATTTTCAACATAATATGCGGCACATTACAGAAAAAGGTTGACCACCACTGATCTATACAATATTTCACACGTGTTTTCCAGGTCTATTTAGCATGCATTTTTTAAACCTTATGGCTGAGTACACACAGTTGAATGTCTTTTCTTCCTAAGTGTGGCACAAAAGAGTAATTTGACATATACACTGGAAAATTTGGATGTTCACTTGAGCCTATTTTTCACATGCAGTAGTGTTCATGCATTGCAAACTAAGTGTTCACATTAGCTCTGTTCGAATTGGCAGTCTGTTCTAACTTGTAAGACTGATTCATTTGTAGCATAACAGATAGATAAGACTATATTGTGATTTTGCTGTCCAAGTATCAGATCATAAGAAAGTTCGATTTTTATGAAAGTTCGTATATTTCGAACCTGGATACTTCCGAGTCATATTTTTGGTACCTTGAACTTCAAAATAACAAGGTTTTACTGTATTAAGTAAAGTTATGCAGAGTCGATTCTTTGAAAACAAATGAAACAAGGTAAAATACTTTTATTACAGCAGTTTTTTTGTTGCAAACGATCTGGGGTTTGATACTTAGCATCATAAGCAGTATTTTGTCTTGTTACATTTAGTACAGAACAACATAGCACAATCCATCTTTTACAATGGTTATTAGGGTTGCGCAGTTAATCCACATCCATATCATAATGAGAAATATACAGTGTAACTCATCAGGATTTACCCATTAAATAGTGGCAGTCATTATCTCTCTACTTGTGATTTTGTAGTCTTATACTTCTGTCACGGAGGCAAACATGCAGGCCTTGGTAGAGGGGTGGTTAGCATGTCTATTTATAAAATCTTTTTTCTGTTTTGACAGCCTGCTAAAAGAAGCGGTCGTCTTAGATTTAGGGTCAACTTGGATTTGGGTAAATATGGTACTTATTACAGCCAAACCTCTCTAATCTGGCATTCTGTAATCCAGCAACTTCATTCATCTGGCACAATTCCCAAGTTTGGCATTATTCCTGTGAACCACAATTGGACATAACTTTTGATCATCATTTGCAATGCAGGTACAAATACTAAATACTTGAAAAGGTGCAACTGAGAACAATAAAGCAACAACTTGTATGCATAAGAAATGTAGCCCAAAAAAGGAATAAAATTAAAATGTAGAGTTACTTGTAAGTGCAAATAAATGTCCACCATTGCTGCACTTTGTATATTTTTAGAAATTGGTTAGTATAGTATAAAATCATCATTTTCTGATTGATAAATATGCTTATTAAAAAGTATTAAAGGAAGTTAAATAAGAAAACATTGCCCATTGCGAGCCTCAATAAGAAGCATCCATAGCTATCCTTCAACCACTAAACTGCTTAATTAACCAACCAGTCTTGCATAATATTTATGATTGCGATTTTTCAATCAACTTCTCCTAAATAGTGCCAAATTGGCAGCTAAGAAAAAATACATTTTTAGTCTTTTTCCCTAAACTATTATTCCTCAAAAGCTCATTCTAAGATCGCGTTAACACTTTTAAGCCTCTCCATGTAAGAAGTGAGTGTTGTTGCGTCACTGACTGTATGGGGAATATGCCTTGTGAAAAATATTAATCAAGAGAGGTGAAAGATAAAATATTTATACTGAAAGATTCAGCAATCCATATTTCTGGCAGAAACTAAACTCACAAAGGAAAAAATAAAAAAGCGACACTGTACAGTACAATATCCTACAAGTTGAGAGATTGTTTACGGTTGAAAATGCAATGATTTGGTTGGACCCTCATGCAGTGGTTTAGGTTAAGCCAGAGTGAAGGTGTTAGTATTACGTGCGATATGTTGCTGAAGCAAGCAAAAGATTTTCATGCAGAACTTAGGCTTAACTATGATTGTGATTATTCTCAAGGATGGCTTCATAAGTTTAAGAATTGGCATTGTATTAAACTATTCTGTTTCTGGTGAAAAACTTTCTGCCGACTCGGAAGCTGCCAGTATATTTGTCCGAGAATTTGCAGAATTAGTGATTCATTATATATCGACGTTTCTTACAGAGGAGCAGGAGGATATAACATATAGGAGGATACAAATGTTTAGGCACTTCCAGATGTGCTGGAGATTCGAAATTTTTTTCATAGGTTGGATTTTGTGCAAAACCGTCTAGAAAAAACGAAAATCATGGAAAAGTGCAACAATGCGGCCGCTAAAAATTCGCAATTGTTTAAATAAATTTTCAAGGTTTATGTATTTCCGCATGTGCTACGGAGTTGAAATTTATTTTATAAGTAGAATTCGTAAAAAACCGAAATAGAGATTATACAAATTTTGATATTTTAATTTGTTTGGCAGTTAAAAATTCTTAAAGTTTAAAAAAAATAGATAACTGTTTAGGTACTACGGGATGAGCTAGGAATCTGAAATTTTCAAGTTATGTTCAGAGTAATAAATTTGCACAAATAAACATTTGAATCTCTCCATAAACATATTGTGTCGGCCGTTAAAAATGTTTAAAATTTAAACAATTGGAAAAATATTATTTCACTTCTAGAAGTACTACAACTTTAAAATATGACAGAAATGTGTAGCATCAGTACCCCATATTGGAGAAAGTATTAAATTCTTTAAATTGCAAAGTTTTGGGATTGTTTTAATCTATTATTTTTCACAAGGAATAAACGAAAATCGCTCTGGAGGTGAAATATTTTGAATTAAAAAAATATTTGTAATGATGAAAAATGAATGTTTTTTTATGTTGAGATGATATGCTTGCAGAATGCAAGCACCAACTACTAGTATGTTATATCCTCCTCCTCCTCCTCTGTAAGAAACGTCTATAGATAATGATAGGAGGATACTAATGTTTAGGCACTTCCACATGAGCTGGATATTCGAAATTTTCTTCTTAGGTAGGCTTTGTTGCAAAACTGACTAGAAAAAACGAAACTCTTGGAAAAGTGCAACAATGTGGGATAGGAGATAGGGATTATACAAATTTTTATATTTTAATTTGTTTGGCAGTAAAAAATTTCTAAAGTTTAAACAAATGGATAACTGTTTAGGTACTACCAGGCGAGTTAGTGAGCTGAAATTTTCAAGTTATATAAAATTTAGTCTTTATAAACAAATAAACATCTCAGAGTAGTTATGAAATTCTTATTGCGGCCGTTAAAAATTATTTAAATTTAAACAATTAAATAAATGTTATTTCACTTCTTATTGTGCTACAATGTTAAAATTTGGCATAAATGTGTAGCATTATTAACCCAATGTGAAAAACGTATAGTATTCCTAAAATTCCAAAAATTAGCGAATGTTTTACTCCATTATTGTTCCATAAGGAAAAAAACTAAAATCGGTCCCGAGAAGAAATATTTTGATTTAAAGAAATATTTCTCATGATGAAATATCTCTCTGAAAAATTAATGTTTTTTCAAGGTAAGATGATGTGCTTGCAGTATGCAAGCGCCTTTTACTAGTAAATAATGCACCCAAGTATTCTTCGTTAACCATATTACGTAGCATAGAATGGGTCGTCATTTGCGTTGCAATTATATTTTAAATTGAACAGTAAAACTTGAATATAAATTAAAAACAGAATGCATTTTACAGAACATATGTTGATCTCATGCTGCATAAATCGTGCAGGAGCAGTAAGGAATAGGAATTAGCGAAAATGATGAATACCTGCGTCTACTTATATATAAAGGGTTAGGCAATAGTCACTACACACCCACAATTTTATTAACACAAAGAAAATTGGAACTTAATAATGCAAGCATCATGATTGAAGATACTGTTCAATTAAGAGAAGGCAACCAATAAGACAAAAACAAAATCATATATTGAGACGATGGAAACCTTACTACGTTTCGATAAAGAAATATCGATTCATAAAAGAATTATCACATTTGCTTGATAAATTCAGGAACATGGAATGAGATCAAATAAAGCAAGAATTCAAATATCTTGGTATTACATTTTAAAAATTGAGCAATCGAAAGGGAACAATTAACAAAAAACAAACAAATGTTGGCGCTCTCCAGCTTTTAGTTGCCGTAAAACCTCTAATTTAACCTCGAGAGTTAAGTTTTTCCTCTTTTTCTCCTCTGACTGCTGGTTATCACTCATGGTCTTTTTATTTAAAGGGAAAATATAATTTAAACAAAGTTCACCCTATATTTTGACCTACGAAAACATCGACAAGTGTACGCAGAACCATCAAGCAACTGCAAATTCTGACATCTTGTGTGTTGTTAATGCGCTGTGGACTTTGTAAATTACACCAGAAATTTTGAAGAGCATAAATGTGGAATGTGCGAGCGCAATTCGGAAAAAGGTATTAAATTATTTTGAGTGTTAATGCAGAACAGTGTTAAAGTGGGGAGTGCACTTTGCGAATTTGCATCAGTTTTCTGGAACCAATTATTCGCGAAGTTCAAAAAGGTGGTGCATTGGGCTTATGCACAGCTGCCCTACCATTGAATCCAAGGCTATTGAGCATCCCTACGGATGGTTGACGTACTGGCAGATGTTCTTGCACCTGCACCATGATGTTTTCTGCAGATGACATGTGTGAGGCATCCTCTTTATGGTTTGTTGACCATGTTCCATGAGTTAGTGAGGCCGACCAGACCTTTTTTCATTGAGGTATCACTTATCGTCTTCCATCTTTGAATAACATCTGCCACAGTGGATTTTGGGAGGTTCACACAAATCGCAGTTGCGTGCACAGAAAGGTTAATGATGTGGCATTCAACCACCATCCCATGTTGTAAGTCTGCAAGTTCTGATCAATGGCCCATACTGGCTTTTAACATACTGCTGCTGCACAGGCAGACCCATGTGATTTATAGTGTTATGTCTGAGCTGATGTGCATGCACAGGGAACTTCTGGCCCAATACACAATAGGGGTATCCGAATACTTTTGGTCATATTGTTATATCATTTGATTACGAAAAGTTGAAATAAAATAAATTTCTTCAAATTCAAATCTCTTGCTTTTTAGTTAAGATACAATCTAACCACACTCTTGACACATCTTGCATATTTTATCATCATGTATTTTTTTATTTTAAATTCTTATATTTTATTTTGGTGTTTATATTATTATTGAGTTTCTCCAAGAAAAAGGGTCCCAATATTGTGTATGGAATATTGAAAAATAGTGAAGACTGTGTTTTTGACATTGACACAGTTTTTGTTTGTATCCCTATAGAATGATTAATTGTTACAGAAAATATACCGTCAAGGCCCACATATAGTACACAGGAAAGTTTTTGGACTCAAATTCTAAGAATATTTAACACACCTCCATATAGGATGCATATATATTCTAGCAAATAATCTGTTGCAAATATTTTATCATGTATTGGTGAAACTTGAGTGGATTATTGATTCTCTTTGTAATATGAGAAATAAATAAATTTTATGCCTTTTGTCTTGTAATGCAGTGTTTCTCAACTGTTGGTTATTTCTCAGGGTCCCCATTTTACTTATTGGGGAGTCTGTGAATTTTTGGTCATGATGTTTATTTTTATCTATAACATGCTTGATCCTGCATAAAGCTGATTAGTATTTCAAAGTGAATGAATGGACTTTTTTTCATGGGGAGTTGGTCCCTGGAAATTGTGAGACTTCATAAGGGGGCTCATGGTTCCACAAAGGTTGAGAAACTCTGACATAAACTAGGGAAGGGAAGATGAGTTATTATGATATGGTGACCAGGAATTTCTTGCTTTTTATTTTGTGATTTTTAAAAATTCATTGTTTTCATAATCTACACTAATAAAGCAGAAAGTTTGTATGTCTGTCTGCTAGTCTAGGGCTCTTCTGCTTTACCTAGAAGGTTAAAATTTTCATGTGGGTACCTTTCCAGAATTCATAAAAGGAAAAAATCCAACAACTCCATATTTATTAGTTTAAGTAATAAAAAACATTTTAATCTTGGAAAATGGCTTTAGTTCAGTTTTTCAATGCTTGATGGTGGTGGTGAAAGTTTATGTAGAAATTTTGAAAAATGAAGTGTATCATTGTTTATTCTTTATGAATAATCATTTTATCTATTGAGAAAAACGGTTTGATGTGTAAATGATTAAAAACATACAGTTGTGAATTGCTTAATGTGGCATTTACACATTTTCTGCCTATAACCTGAATTGAAAGTTACTGTTAAACATTACAGGGTTATTTTTTCAAGTGAGGTTTTTCCATATCAACATCTGGGAGTTCTCCTTTAGTGTTCAACTTTTTGGAAACTGTATGGAACCACATTAGTTGGACATCATTATTGGTTGGGTTCTAGGAACCCATTGCTGGAGGCTGCAAGCTTAACTCAAACTTATCACCTGCTGTCTTGCTTAGTTTTTATCAGGAATACATGCACACACTCACATACAGATGATTATTTGCTGTAAATGTTTTATGTAGCATGCTCAAGAGTAAATAGTGGAAATAATTTGTATATTCTTTTGCGAAGTGGAAACATCCTCAATATAATCTATAAAGAAATATTGTAAAAGGTTTTAGGTATGTTATCTCTATTAATGAAAGCTTTATTCTGTGTCTAACACTGACATCAATGGCAATTTTTAACATGCTTATAACAAACTTCCCGATTAGGTGGAAGGTTGAAATTTGCAGGAATGTTTGATTCATATATAAAAATTAAATGATGGAAACAAATATGAAAAAAGACCCTGGTTTGACTCCAGGGGGGAGGGGCGATATCCATTTCCCGTAAGATACATAAAAAGCGACTTTTTTAAAGTGCAGGGTTTTATTCTTTTCAAAATTAAAATTAGAAAGAATTCACATACGATCTTCAAATTTGAACTTTGTTTTAGGAGAATTAATGAAGTTTCCTATTCTATTCATCGTTTTCTGCCCACCATTCGAATTCTCTCATATTAAACATTTAAATCACATATTTTGGGATAATATCGACTTGCAAAGGGGATGTTGCCTTGCCAACCATGTCATTGTTAAATTTTGAGGATCAATTGTTGTCTCAACTGGCTTACTTGTAATATATATGAGTGCATAGATTGCCTTTAACTATCATAGGATTTTTCACGAAATTACATAATTCTAGTAGGGACTGGATTTATTTTGGATTCTTTTGCTTATCTAAACAACTATATAGATGTAGAGTAAGAAAGAGGGGGATATGAGGAGGGAGATAGGAAGGAAGGATATAGAATGGAAGGTACATAGAGAGTAAGGGATGTTTAGAATTAGTAAAGGATGGGAGGAAAGAGATAAAGAGGGAGAGCTATGGATTGGGACAGGAGGGAATGAGAGAGGGGGGAAGTGGGAGAAGAGAGAGGGGGGGAGAAAAATTGAAGGAAGGAAAGAGAGAGGAAGGGTGGGAGACAGAGGAAGGGAGCAATGCCACCTAGATAGAAAGGCCTTACTACCAAACTGTAATGTCATATATCGTAGGCTGGCTGAAACAGAAAAATACTCTTTCTCTCTTTAAAAGTTTTCTTTCTATGTTAATGTAGCTTAAAATAGGTTATTTATTTTTTACAACCAAGAAAAATATCAATGATTAATCATTTTTGATAGCCGTAGTTCAAAAGAAATAGTACGGAAAACTTGATAATTAAAATGCTGAAAACTAATAGCATTATAAGAAATCGACTACGAGAGCAGTAATTTTGTGGGTTACTATTTCAACAAAAGTAAAATTCACTTAGTAAAAATTCCATTTTGTTTAAGAAAACACTGGTTTTGATATTAAAAATATTTTAACTGAAAAAGTCCAGGTATTTCTCCTCTAAATTGAAGTTTCTCTTATAAATGAATTGACATATTCTTTAGTAGACCAATAGAAGTCAGGAAAGAATTCTGCAATTAATTACAAGCAATGATATTATAATAATGAATATGTTAATTATACATTATTTATTAAATGTCATAAGTTTTCTCTTTAATGCAGTATTATATTTGTCACGTAGTGAGAAATTAAAAATAGGCACATGGAATGTTAGGACTATGAATTCAGGGGGTAAACTAGAGAACTTAAAAAGGGAAATGAGAAGGAATAATGTAGGTATAGTAGGTCTTAGTGAAGTTCGGTGGGAAGGAGAAGGTGAGATAAATTCAGACGAATTTAATATTATTTACTCGGGAGGGGAGAAAAAGGAAAGGGGAGTGGGGATTATAATGAGAAGAGAGATAGCTGAAAGAATTAGCAAGGTAGTGACAGTTAATGATAGATTAATAGCCGTAAAACTTCAGATGGAGCCAGTGGAAATGCTTATAATTCAAGTGTATATGCCAACAACTAATGCTGGCGACGACGAAGTAGATGAAATCTATGAACAGATTATGGAGATATTGGAGGATGAGGGAAATGGAAGGATCACCACCATAGTAATGGGAGATTGGAACAGTGTAGTCGGAGAGGGACAGGAAGATAACATAGTGGGAAAATATGGACTAGGGAAGAGAAATGAAAGAGGGGATAAACTTGTGGAATTCTGCCATAGAAATAGACTAATTGTAACTAATACATGGTTTAAGCATCACCAGCGAAGACTTTACACATGGAGAAGCCCAGGAGACCAGAGACGATACCAGATAGATTACATACTAGTCAATGAAAGATTTAGAAATAGCATTAAAAATGTGAAAACACTACCAGGGGCAGATATGGATTCTGACCACAACCTATTGGTGGCAAATATACAATGTAGACTGAAGAGCGTTAGGAGAAACATAAGAGTTAACAAGAAATGGAACTTAGAGGAACTCCTTAAAAACAAGGAGGTTATCATGACTGAGCTGGAGGAAAGGTTGGGGGAGAGAGCTGAAGAAAATAGGAAGAATGTAGATGAGGAGTGGAGATACATCCATAGCAACATTAAAGATGTAATGGAAAAGAAGGTAGGAAAGATAACGGGTGAAAGAAACAAAAAACCCTGGATCACAGCAGCCATGCTGCAAAAAATGGAAGAGCGGAGAAAGTGGAAGAACATAAACACTGAAGAAGGCCAAAGAAAGTACGAGTTAAATAATGCTTTAAGAAGGGAAACAGATAAAGCAAGAGAACAGTGGATAAATGAGAAATGCGAGGAGATTGTCGAATGTGAAAGAATTTGTAGAACAGACCTCATGTATAGCAAAGCAAGGGAACTATTCAAGAAAAAAGCAAGAAAGATAGGACGTAAAGGAATCATGAACAAAAGTGGTAAAATAGTATCGGAGCCAGACAATGTAAAGAATGTCTGGAAAGAATACATTGAGGTTCTGTATGACAAAGAAGGAAAGCCAAGAAATATTGAATTAAATGAAGAAGAGGATGTGGAAGAAGATCAGCTAGGACCAAGTATTCTCGAGTCTGAAGTTAAAAGAGCAATTGATGACATGAAAAGAAGGAAGGCTGTTGTGAGTGATGATATACCCGTGGACGTTCTCAAGGTTTTAGGGTCTAAAGCAGTTAAGCAACTCACAAAATTTTTTAACCAAGTATATGATACTGGCATATGGCCTGAAGATTTTTTAGATGTTGTGATGGTACCACTGGAGAAAAAGAACAATGCAAAATGTTGTAAGGATTACAGAACTATTAGTTTAATTTCTCGTACAGCTAAAGTTCTAACCAGAATAATAACCAAAAGAATTGAATGTAAAATAGAAAAGGAGCTGCAAGATAATCAGTTTGGTTTTAGAAGAGGAAGGGGGACTAGAAATGCTATAGGATGTATGAGGATGATGACAGAAAGAGCGCTAGAAGTCAATAAAGGTATGTATTTTTGTTTTGTAGATTGGGAGAAAGCTTTTGACCGAGTGAAATGGGATAAAATGCTGGGTATTTTAAACAAAATAGGAATAGATTGGAAAGATAAAAGACTGCTTAAAAACCTTTACTTTGATCAAAAGATTAGAGTCAGGGTTGAAGGAGAAGAAACAGAAAGTACTTCAATAGGGAGGGGAGTGAGGCAGGGTTGTCCTATTTCACCAGCGATATTTAATATTTATGCAGAAACAATAACAGAAGAAGCGTTGATGGAAGAGAAAGGATTTAAGATAGGAGGTGAAAGTATTACCACCATTAAATACGCAGATGATCAGGGCTTAATAGCAGAAGGCGAGAAAGAGCTTCAGAGGATGACAGACAGACTAGTGGAGGTTGGCCAACAATATGGAATGA